>OU898280.1:76258494-76345994 GCA_918026665.1 Diabrotica balteata | reverse complement strand
TAACGGGTATAATATACCGGCTATTGATAGTTAAAGTACCGAGTCGTTACAGATATTAAAAAGTAACGAAAGTCCGTATAGAGGTTTCCGGTGAAGAGAGGTGTCCGTTAAGATAGAGTTTAGTATAGTGTATTTGTTTATTGAAGCCAAAAATGCCGAGACGTGTTTTAGATGTAGACAAGTTTATAATTAATGTACTTTCTTATTTTACTGCTGAGAAAACCAACGGGGGCCCTTTGCGACCTGTTGAGTCCGTACATAAACGTGTGTGTGATGCACTCTGTATTAGTGAAACAAAACTAGTCGGTTTTGCAAAATGAAAAAAAAAGTGGACAAACTGAACAAAATGTCGCACAATATAAATCTCGCCGACAACCAAAGACTATAGATCTTCCCGAAGGTTGCAAATTTGAAATCCGTGAGACAATATATAAAATGCGCGAAAAGAAAGAACATGTTTCTTTAGATTCAGTGCTACAAAAATTAAAAGACAGAAATATATTTCAAATTTCCAGAACAAGTCTCTGGAGAGTTTTAAGACAGATCGGCTTTAAGTTCAAAAAAGAAGACAATAGAAAGGCTTTGTGTGAAAGAGCTAGTGTCGTTCACAAAAGAATAGAATTTTTAAGAAATTACAACAAATTTAAAGAATAATGTTCTTCCTTCGTTTATTTAGACGAAACATGGATTTTTGCTAAAGGCGGTATCAAACGAATGTGGCAGGACGAGAGTATAAAAACCATAAAACACATCGATAACGAGGGAAAGGGATATATTATAGTACATGCAGGTGGAAAATATGGTTTTATTGAGGGAGCAGATCTTGTGTTTTCATCAAAATCAAAATCAGCCGATTATCATGACAATATGAGTACGGAGATGTTTGTTAAATGGTTAAAAGAAAAACTGTTGCCAAGTTTACATGAACCATCCGTTATAGTACTGGATAATGCTGCATATCATTCGGAAATTTTAAATAAGCAACCAACAAACACCTGGACTGTAGATAAAATAAAAGAATGGTTAACGAATAAAACTATTACATTTCCTCAATACTGTTTGAAGCCTCAATTACTAACGTTAGCTAAAAGTCATGCACAACCAAACATATATATAGTAGACGAAATTATACATAGCTTTGGACATCGTGTGTTAAGACTACCGCCCGATCATTGCCAATTCAATCCAATTGAATATATTTGGGGGATTTTCAAAACATATTATGATAACCATATTGGATACAAGGGTTACAGTGACGAGGCAGTCTTGGAAACATGGCAACAAGCATTGGATATTGCCACTCCTGAAATTTGGGGAAAAAGTGTAAAAAAATGTGAAGACTTAATTAAAGAATGGTGGATCCGTGAAGGTCGCATCGAAGCAGTTAATCCTATTATAATTTACCATCCAAATGAGGATAGCGACGACAGTGATTATGGCTGTGAATCTGATGGTTGATAATAGTTTTAGGAGATTAGGTGAATAAGAGAACAAGTAAGTTTTTTTGTTTTTTTTTAATACTAATTGAATATTCGACTAAATAAAGTACACTATTTAATCACTTAAGTATTTAATCACTTCGTTTAAATCACTTAATTAAAACACCAACTTGTTTAAAATACTAAACTTAATGATAGTAATTATATAATTTAAATTCTGAATTACAACTATTATATAAACTATCAACTCTATATTTATATCATGACTTCATATTTAAATCTAAGGTTTATATCTGTCGTAGCAGTATTTTAAAAATGGGGAGAATTTACTATTGTACAATGCAGCACATTGGACCATTTAAGTCGACACCTTAAAGCGAATTTAAAACAGTCGTATATTCGTGGAATGGAGTATATATAATAATATATTATATATATATATATATATATATATATATATATATATATATATATATATATATATATATATATATATATATCTATATCTATATATAATGAATACTGGATATTAGTGACTGTCGATTTAAACAAGCAACAAAGTTTATTAGGGCTGCAGTCAGAAGTTTGGCCGGGATGTTTTTGAAACACTCTTTTGACTTTTGGTCTAGCTTTCGGAATTGTTTATTTCCTTTTTCAAGACACTGTTATTAGAAAAATGTGTAAATATTTACAATATATCACAAAATGTCAGTGTACTTACTAGTCTTTAAGATTATTTGTATAAAGCTGTGACACTCAACCTTCATAACAAACATATAAAATATAACTTATAAAATAGTAGACAAAATACATTTTAAAATTTAGTTAAAAATAGTAAATATTCGTTTGCTACATCTTTTAATGGTGTGTTTGAACTGATCCATAGAGAATAAAAAAAACAACAAAAATAGTATGATTAAACATTAATTAGGAGTTCTTCATATTTTATTAATAGAAAGTAATATTGTATTAAACCTGTGTTGATGGTATGCAACCTATTTAGCATGCAGGTGTATTATGGTTTGTATCTGTACAAGTAAGTTTTTATGTCATTTTTGATGTTTAGTCAGTAGATAACAATAAATGTGACTCAGTTTGTCTATATCAGACTTTTTATTTATACAAGACGTATTGGATTTTATTAAACACATTTCCAAGAATACACGTTTAGAATGGTTATTTTCTTTTCCAAATGCATTAAGCTTAAAACATGAATTTAATTTTGAGGAGTCCTGTATTTTGGCAAGTGTAAACAGCTACTATAGTTGCCGAACATATTTTATATTAAGGATGTATAAAGCGACCAATTGGCTTTATTGATATTCCATTTGCTTTTTGGATAAATTGTTTCATGTGATGTGTTAGATGTGAAAAGGTTCATGGTTATAGCAAAATGATTTGACCCTAAGGTATCTGAAGAGACGGACCAGGTAACTTTATTGGCTAGATTAGCTGTACAGAGAGAAATGTCAATCATAGATTTCTGAGTACCATATTTGAGAAGATATGTGGGTTCTTCATTATTTAAAATAAGATCTAGATCATCGACGATTTGATGACCTACATAATCATTGTGCAGTAAGCCCCATAATGAATTATGAGCATTCATATCCCCTCCAATTATACAAGGTGATGTAACTTGAGAGAAGATATTTTTCCAATCATCTTTAGAAGTACGGACTTTAGGTGGCATGTACACAGACAAGAAACTTAATTCTAAATTGTTATATTTGACGGAGAGGACACAAACTAAAATTTTATAATTAAAATTTTCAGTAATATTTACTTGACAGAATGGGATAGAAGTTTTAATCAAAATTGCTATACCAACATAACCATCGTATCTATCCTGGCGCACTATAATATAACCTTTAAAATAAATGTATAATTTTGATTTGGTTTGAACCTTGTTTTACTTAACAACGCTATATCAATGTGTTCAGCTATTAAAAAAATAAACTTAACTACTTTTATTGAATACAACGGACCATCCGTTCCATTGTAAAATTCTCGTTGTTTGTCCTTGGAAAACCTTATTTACTGAAGATATCCTCCAACATCCGATTCTAACGAATAAGTAAAAAGCGGTTAAATAAAATAAATGAAAACATTCATATTGGATTTTTTAATAGTGCATTTTAACCTTGGATTAATGTTTAAATAAGAAATAGTGCCAGAAAAAAGTTCCATTTGAATTACACAATTTAGATAAATAATTTTGATTTTGATATATGCTACGAATTTTATTTCAATGTTTTAGTACCCTCCAATACTTAAAATATTTTCTGATTTATGCTCTCATTATCTACAGATTTTAAATCCTCAAGTGTGTGAATATTTTTTAAGAAATTAAAAAAATGACACACTCCGTTACTGCCTGCGCAATATCTTTATTATCACCTTTTGTAGGTTGAAAGGCGGATTGCATTGGATACCGGGGAAGAGGATGTGATGGCCCAAAACGGAAGTTAAACATGGGATGGCTCTTTAAGTTTGGGGATGAGGGAGAAGTAGTGACTTTACGTTTTTTGTTGTTATCGGTTAGTGCCATAGGTCTGCTACTATCGTTCTCGAACGTTGAGAATTTGTAGGTTGTGGCTGCTGGAAAGCATGTTTATGACCAGAACTTTGAGGTAGTTTTGGGAATTCTGTCCCATAGTTTACTAAGGCAGAAAAGCGATTGTTCGTTGTTATTTCTGAATATGAAGATTGAAAAAGCTTTTTGGGTTCTAAGAAGGATACTTTGTGTTCTATCATCAAATTTTTAATACGTTTCTGTTCCTCGTAAATTGGGCATAGTTTGTAGTTTGGAAATCGATGTATGCTGTGTACTTTTGCAATTGCTATACTATTGCAATACTATTGCAATGTATATATATGATTTGTTAGATTTAGAACAGTTGTGTTCTTCGGTTTTTACAGATCCACATAAAATACAATGTTCTTGGCTGCTTTTGCACTGTTTTGATATGTGTTCGAATCTCAAAATCTATAGCAGTGTTTGGCCCTGCCTATAAACTTTTCCACATATTTTCCACATAAAAAAAATTAACGGATTTATGGCTGGGTAATATGTTACCTTCAAAGCTGACTACAATAGTCTTCTTACGTACATATTCAGTTTTACCATATTTTTCAACTTTCCTATGCATTCTTCTGATGTCTACAACCCTTGAGTTTGAATTTATGTTTTGTTTTAAATAATCAGCGTCGTAACTTGTGTCAAAGTCTCGAATCAGACCCTTGACGTCCAAAAGGTGATTAGGTATGAAAGCTGTTAAGTTTAATTCTTTTAAATTTTTATTTGTGACCAACTTGTTAGCTTCTTTTATTGAATTTAATATTAGTTTAACGCGATTTCTACCTATTTCCTTAATTTCCTGAATGTTTTGTACGTTTATATTTTTGTGTAAAATATATTCTACAAACATAGGATGTAAAGGACCCAAATTTTGCTGATTAATTTTTTCAAGATATTATACGCAATAATTATTTAGCGAGTACTTATCTGGATTTATTGAGTCAAATAGTTTTGGTTCGTCCTCCTTAGCACCTATTGTTCCCAATTCCATGACGGCAGCAGTACTTTCCATATTGCAAAAACTATCACTTTCACAAAAAACTCCGCGTTCACAGAAACCTGCACTTTCACCATCTGGCGTCTTATTTTTAACGCTCTCATGGGGGAGCGATGTTTTTAAAATCTAACTTATTTAAATAGTTTTGATAAATTTAGTAACCCGAAAAAGCAAAAACTTGAATACTAATTAATACCAAATCGATAAGCCGGTTAATGTGGTTTGACTTCTCTCTTCGAAGGTTCAAGCGAAACTAAAGTAGCACAATTTCACTAGTGTGTTTTACATGGTTTTCTGTCATCCAGTTCTGTAGTTTTTCATATTCCTTGTCGTACGCATCTCTCGACTCATGTGGTAGTGTTCTCGAACGCGACTAGTTCACGTTCGAGACGCATCGCCCCGCCCCTTATTTTTTACGTTGGCCCCTCCCTGACCTGGAAATCCCTAATCGCTACTTCAGAAAGTATAAAAATAGGCGATTTTCAGGTCAATCAGTTCAGTCCTTCACGGGCTCTCCGAGAGCTTAGTGCTCTCGGGGCTCTGCTTTCTTTTTAGCTTTTTTCCCATACTCTGTGGCTGAGATGTTATTCTACTGCAACCTGGTATTTTTATTTCGACTTTACCTTTGTCATGTAAGAAATATCTTGCCTTTTTCAAGGCAAGATACCAGAAGAAAACATTTACGAATCCATACCCCGCAAATGGATTCAAGTAGAGGGGCTTTAGTCGACGTTTCCGAAGCCCTCTACAGAGCACACGGTGGTACGGAAGGTGCTTACCTTTCCATTTACCCCGAGGTGACATGGCGCCCGACAACGTGGTTAAAATCCGCACCCACGACCCAGCTTGACTCACAGCAGAAGGCTACAACCATTGACTTTAACATGGGTTGAAGTCAAGAGAAGAACGGGGAGAACCACGGAGTGTTTGCTATCTGACACTCCGACATCGAGGCCTTCTGCAGACCGGATGCCTTCGACGTGCAGGCGACTTTGACGAGCCAGCCTTCTTCGAAGTCAGAAGCCCCAGATGCCAACGGAAGTCCCGGAGCAGACCCAGTCGTCGCCCCCCTACCGAAAGTGGTTAGACGACCACGTAGGCTTCGGCACCCTGGTACTCTGCGAAACCCCGTTGGATATGGTAGATGGGATCCGGACGACCGAGAAGAAGATGAACCCGTTGGAGGAGTCGACACACCGATTGAGAATGGAGCTGCAGGAGCCGGAGATGCCGTCATCGCCACCGACCTTCCCCGTTAGTGCAGTGTGTTGTGAGTTTCAAAGACAATTTGATTTTATGAACTTATTACTTATTACTTTTTGCATTTTCATGTATTTTTTTTCATGTATTCCACATGTATTTTGTATTGTATTTTTTTATTGTAATTTTTTAATAATTCAATAAATTTCCTTCCCAGCCACAGAGTCTCCAGAGGAGGGGGGATGTTCTCGAACGCGACTAGTTCACGTTCAAGACGCATCGCCCCGCCCCTTATTTTTTGCGTTGGCCCCTCCCTGACCTGGAAATCCCTAATCGCTACTTCAGAAAGTATAAAAATAGGCGATTTTCAGGTCAATCAGTTCAGTCCTTCACGGGCTCTCCGAGAGCTTAGTGCTCTCGGGGCTCTGCTTTCTTTTTAGCTTTTTTCCCATACTCTGTGGCTGAGATGTTATTCTACTGCAACCTGGTATTTTTATTTCAACTTTACCTTTGTCATGTAAGAAATATCTTGCCTTTTTCAAGGCAAGATACCAGAAGAAAACATTTACGAATCCATACCCCGCAAATGGATTCAAGTAGAGGGGCTTTAGTCGACGTTTCCGAAGCCCTCTACAGAGCACACGGTGGTACGGAAGGTGCTTACCTTTCCATTTACCCCGAGGTGACAGTAGTAACTTTTGCGTTGCTTTTTCGGCTTTTAAAATTTGGTTTGAGATCTCAAAAATATCTTGCATTTTTACGGTTTTAGTTTGACACGTTTGACAGCATTTCCGCAAAGTAGTAGTATAACACGGACAATGGAATGTGTACTAGTAAAAAATATATATTGTCAAAATGAAACTGAATTTTCGGATTTTTTAAAACATATTTATTAGTAGATGTAATAACGAACTAGTATGATATAAAAGTTTGTATGCACCGCGGGTATTAACATTAATATTAGTATTAATATTAATTAATGTATAATAGGTCCTCGGGCGACTTACAAACCCTCGTACTAGAGGCCCTCGAGTTTGTAACATTGTCGCCCTCTGGGCATAAACATCTATTTAATACCCTTGGTAGATAAATAACTTTTTTTTCAATAGTTGTATATAATAAAAATAATAACAAAAGACTATTGATTTTAATAACATTCTAATAATAATCAAGGATATGTCTTAAATAAACGCCATAACTAATTGCACAATCGTATTCAAAAAAATAATAAGTATTTGAAATCTGAAATTTCATAATATTGTTGTAATATTTATTCAGAAACATAAAAATCAACTTATTTCAAAGTAAAATAATGGTGGCCTGTTCACAGTAAAAACAGTAAATTGTACTCAGATTTCATTTTACAGAACTAATTTTATATAAATAAACTACATTTATGTGCTTCGATTTTATAAAATCCAGTTTTCTTTCAAATACTAAGCCTTCTCTAATTTACTACTGGTATAAAACTCCAAATCCTACTTAACAGGGAAGTTGATAAAACTTCATAACTTTAATTACGTAAAAGCATAATTTTAAACCAGCAATACCATTAAAGCCATTATACACAACCAAATTTTACGGACAAAATAAAATTAAAACACATTAACACCGTTGAATTCTTGAGTAAAGCTTTTAATCCAGAAAGTTTGCGCTTTTTTATTTTCTTGTCAGTTAACGTTTTAGAGCCAAATTTGTGTTAATCGGGTGATAAAGTCTGCCATAAATTAAAATTAAAAGCAAGGATTACCTAATAAAATTATAGAATAAATAAAAAATATTAAATTACTTAATGTTAATAGATACTGACACCCTAATGTATATGAGCTTAATTGAATATACAACTAATGTAAATTAAAAATCCTGAGTAAGGTTTCGTATAAACTTTTACATAGAGTTGCTGTAGAAAATTAATTATATTTTCTACATAGTTTTTTTTATTTTAATAATTAAAGTCTATACGATTAGCACGACATCCCTTCTTCGTGCTGCTTCTTATCTTCTGCGCCTGTCAGAATTCTACATTAAGCTATTAATTCAAACCCAACTACCCCTAACGCCACTTAGTTTTTGCCTTCTCCAATAGAAGGACGTAAGTCACATCATTTTTCAGTTTCTCAAATAGGAACAAGATAGTTCTCACGCTTCTCAAATAGAAGCAGTTTTTAAATATCATATTTTATTAAATAGTTAATTAAACTAAATTTAGTGTTTGTGCATCAAATATGTAAGTACCTGAAATTATTCTTTTATGCAGAAGATAATCTACGGTTTCGTGCCAACATTTCTTGAATGCCGGTCCGACAAATTACAGGGTTGCCGGATTTTCCATAATCTACCTATAAACTTTATTTTTCTATAATTTAATATAAACAGTTGTGTTTAAGAACATTGTATATAAATATTTATTTTTATAAAAAGGATAATTTGTTGGCGATTCTGCTTTTTCTATTTATTTTTGTAAATAATATAATAAAAATATTTCTAGCTTTTATTCTTATTTTAATTATTCTACTGTTACTTTACTACTCACTACATTATAACTTATTCGCAATTTTGTGACCAATGGTCGCTGGTCCTTCGACGTTTTATTTATTTTTTATCTACCAAATGTAGGAAGGTGAGATCATAATTTTTTAAATACTTACTTTTAATTTATCGAACCAGGTACCTCATAATTTCCCCTACAGTAGCTATCGTTTAGCTATCGAATAGCCGGCCCATCGTTTATTTGCTAACTAGTGTTTAAATTATTTTTTTTGAATAAATTTAGTACTACAATAAAAATAAGTAAGATTTTTTAAATATTCCAACTCAATGAGAAGTTTTACCAAAACGATACATGCTGGTGATAAACATACAATTATAGATAAAGATTCTCTCGTATCTCATGGCATCCAAGCATTTATGATTATATACTTACCATGCAATAAAATTAGTTAAACCTTAAGAAAACGGTAGGTCGTGATGACATATAAGTAAAAATGTTAAAACTCTTCTACTAAGAAAACCTTAATATCCTACATCAAGTAGTTAACACATTATATGAAACAGAAACCTTTCTGCAAAACTAGTTAGAATAGATATCGATTCCAATATCCAAAAAGAATAGGTACAACAAAAATGCTCACATTTTAGATTACTCAGCCTGTAGATAAAATTAGTATCTACACAATAGGACAAACATGAAGAATGTCTTAAAATGAGATAGAGAGTATAGCATAGATTGCTAGTTAAAAAAATATGAGAGCTCTTACCTGTAATATAAGAATGTCCTCACACTAACGGTTCAAAAAGCTATGCAAAGTTAGAAAACGATTTATTATAGAGAAAAAGAGAGAAAAACAAATAGCATAAATAAAATTAGTACAAATACATAAAGAACTAAACAAAAATCCTACTACTAAATATTACTTACTAGCCAACAAGTATTTCGAAAGTGTATGTGCACTATTGTCTATCCAAGTCGTTATCACAAAGATCCTGGATCAAGAGCTGCGGAGATGTGATAACCATTTGTCAAAGGCCACCCAGAGAACCATGCAAAAACTTCGAACACTTCGAAAAAAAGGCCACTACTGTATTATAATCAATAAGTATCTGTGATTATAATGATTTATTGCTGTTATACCAACAGCGGGACAAATCGTTGACCGATTTGGAGAGCACTTAACTACTACTACTTTTTGAGGATTAAATCCTTGACGGATTCGTAAGGACTTCTGTCCAGCAGAGATGTTGCACCGTGCGGGACTAAAATTCACTCTGAGAGTAGGCGGGGTGCCTGATTTTTCGGGGGGTCTTCTTTTAAAGCGCACCAAAAAACTATCTACTAAAAAACTATTGACACACTTTTTGACAGATGTTTGACAATGACATTTTACAGAATTATATCATTTTTTTAGAGTGAGTGCACCTTTGTCAAAAGTGGAGTTGAGTACTACATTAAAAATATTAATAAATAGTTTTATATGTTTAAATGGATTTATTCGAACATACTCCCCGCCAGGGGGACAAAGGCTAAACATATGAAACTGGAAAAGAGAAGAATACAAATTATATTAGGTGGGGCTAGGAAGTTTACGAGTCGGAATATCTGCTACGTTTAGTTGAGACGGAATGTAATGAAAAGAGTAATCCTTACTTAGGGCAATAATCTTCTGCCCACGGTTATGAACATAAGGATTCAACGAAAGCCTTTTATTCAAAATTCAACTAAGAGATACCAACGAGTCGCTATAAATATGAGTTTGTGCAACCGGCCAATTCCTCCTCAATACATGCGAAACTGATTGAGTTAAAATAACTCCGATCAACACAGCATTTAACTCTAAGCGAGGTATCGTAAGACTTTGCTTAGCAGAAGCTATTCGAGATTTGGAAGATACTAAACGAGAAGAGACAGAGTAATCTTCGTACACTACGCGCAGATAAGTACATGTTGCAAATATCTTAAGGGAGCTATCAAAGAAGGTGTGAAGTTGAACATCTATAATTCCTTTATCCAATAATAAACATCTGGGGAGTTTTAAAAGGGGAATGGATTGAAAACCATCAAGTAAAATTTTCCAATCCTTTAACCATTCTGGATCAAAAATTGGTTCATCCCAACTAAGTTCAGCCTGCCATAAACGTTGCAAGAGAATTTTGGAAGAGGCAGTGATATAACCGGCTAAATTCATTGGATCAAAAGTAGAGATCAGAATACTAAGCACCTTTCTCTTAGTCATTGACTGGCCTAAATCAAAATTTAGTGGTGAAAATGAAAATGTATCTGATTGTTGATTCCATTTAACTCCGAGGATTTTTGAAGAAGAATCACCTAAGTTATGGGTTAAGGGCGTCGAATTTTTGAGGCCATGTCTTCTCAAAAACTCTTCGTTGTTGGAGGAAACTTTATGGAGGTTAAAACCGTGCTTACCTAACAAGATTTTAAGTTGAGAGAACAAGAGTTCTAATTCTTTTAAAGAGTCACATCTACCTAAAATATCATCTACATAAGTAGAATACAAGAGAGCCTCACAGGCTAAAGGAAAATCATCCTTATTATTGTCCGCAATGTGTTTGAGAACCATAGTGGCGATAAATGGAGATGAGCATAAGCCGAAAGGAATTCTAGTAAGTTGAAATGCATTCAATGGCATTTCTGGCGAGTCACGCCAGAGAAAATTGAGTAGGTGTAACTCGAAACTGTCTACGCATATCTGCATATACATAGATTGGATATCTAGTAATTAAAAAATGAGTGAATGTAAGAAATCTTAAAAGAATATCTATAAGACGAGGTTGGGTTAAAAACCCTTTATTTAGTTGATCATTAAGACAACCTAAAGAAGTTTTATTATTTGGATCAAATACTAGCCGTACATTTGTACTAGAGTCATTTTTTCTGACTGGAAAGTGGGGTAAATAATAATTTACCCTATTTTTTGAGGATAGAGGCTTTAAAGGTACTCTTTTTATCTGGTCATTAGCTAAATAATCTTGAATAATCTTGCGATAACTATCAAATAGTTGTGGATCAGAGTGTAGTTTCCTTTCTAATTGAAGAAAGCGAGCCTTAGCTGCCGGTAAAGAGCCTGATAATTTAATATCACTAAGAGGACGATTTAAATTCAAAGAGACTTTATATCGACCTGAGGAAAGAATTTGTACAGTCTTTAAAAACTGAGTTTCTGCGGGGTGGTCACTATTGACAAGTTAGGGTGAACGTTTCAACAGAGCAGTCAATATAACTGTATGCGTCTACTTAAGACAAAAGCCAACGTTAGTTAAAATTATTAAAGTAAAGTAAATTAATATAACAGTATCAACCATCATTGTTGTTGTTTTAAAATCTTGTATATAAGATGGGATGTTTGAAAAGAAAAATATGTGGTTATAGTTAGTTAGGCAACCAACTATACATGTGTGCAGTAGTGTGATGAAATAGAGATTTTAATATAAGACTCTTTATGTTTCTACAACATTTGGTACCTGAAAAATAGAAACTAGATACATGTGGGAAGTTGGGTTCTTGAAATTTTATTGTTGTTGGTGCGATATGAATGAATATGAAAGTGTTCTTGAATGAATAAGAATAAAACTTTTGTAGTATGATGTTCATGTAATATTAACTTATAACTCAATTATAGACTCAATTATAGAGTATGTCAAAAAACAACTTTGGGTACCTGATAAATGTAAAACTTATTTAGTTATAAGCTCATGAACATAAGTATCTAGTTGTGTGTTAACGGACTAAGTGGTTTAGAAGTTTTAGTGTATTAACATTTATATGAAATAAACAAAATTTGATTTTTGTTTTTACCCATATATTTAGTGGCTCCATTCATGTACTCCTAGTAAGTATTAACCACACTTTGCATTAACCTTAGTCAAAATTTCAACCTCATGTTCTCTTTAATTAAGTGGTTATATTTTCTAGGACACTGATAATGGAATATGGATTCCGAAAACGTTTTGTTTAATTAGCCCGTTAGGGTTTTTAAATATATACCTTATATAAAGGTTTTTTAATAAAAATTTTTTAAATAAAAAAGATTGATTTTATTTTTTGTATATCTAAAAATATAAAATTCCATGCTTCTGTACAGAAGTAAAGGAAAAATGTAAAAAAAGCAAAAATTCACCTGAAATACATGTCAACCAAAACACAAGAGGCATACCATAATTACAAGACAATGAGAAACGAAATACATGCAATTGTAAGATAAATTAAAAATGATCACTGGGAACTTTTTCAAAGAAATGAAAATAATTTTAAGGATCTGCAAAAGATCTGCCCTTTATAAAAGGTCAAAGAATAGAGGTAAAGGAAGTAATAGAACCGAAATACATAAAAAATGATACGTGGATTGATTACCTAAAAAAGCTTAGAACCGGAAACACTAGAAATTACCACAGATGAAGAAATTAATATAAATAAATGTACAGCAAGTTCCGAAAAAACTTGAAAATCTGAAAAATAGAAAAGCAGCAGGTATATACGGGATACCAAACGAATTACTGAAATATAGTGGAGCAGCAATGACAGAACAATATTGATAACATTAATTAATAAAATTATAAAACACAATAAAATACCAGAGGAATGGAGAACGAGCGAACTAATCATGCTATTTAAAAATGAAGATAAAAACAGCCAGAAAACTACGGAGGTATAAGTTTGTTAAATACTACTCTAATTACAACTATAATTTGACATGTACTAATAAATCAGAGAATAAGTTTAGCAGATGAACAACAAGATTTTCGTAAAGGAAAATCAAGTACATATTCGGTATAAAACAAATTATTGAGAAATTACTAGAGTATAATAGACTAACATTTATGTGTCTGATTGACGTATAGAAAGCGTTTGACAGAGTAAGGCTCAAAAGTGTAATCCATCTTCTGTATAATAGAGAAGTTACCCTAAATATTATAAAAACTATCGAAAACATCTACCAAAACAACAAAATAAAAGTCAGAATAGATGGACAACTTCGAGAACCTATAAAAATAGACAGCGGCATAAGACTTAGTGAGCCCCAAGCTCCTTAATTTGATCATGGATGAAATCATTAAAAGCGTTAATTAAGAAATGAGATACACATAAGAAACAAAGAAACAAAAATATTCTGTTACGTAGGCGACGCAATATTGATAGCCCAAGATGAAGATAGTCTGCAAAGACTGGTCCACATAAGAGCAAAACTTAATATGACAATCTTATATCAGAAA
Source organism: Diabrotica balteata (assembly GCA_918026665.1). NCBI lineage: Eukaryota > Metazoa > Arthropoda > Insecta > Coleoptera > Chrysomelidae > Diabrotica > Diabrotica balteata. The sequence goes on along the minus strand of OU898280.1, from coordinate 76,332,052 downwards.
ACTAAAACAATAGTAGTCAGCAAAGAACCGACCAAGTGTAAAATAGAAATTAATGGCATTAATATTAAAGAAACAATCGAAATAAAATTCCTACAAATTACACTGTCTAGCTATGGAGACCTGGACAAAGAAGTGAAAGATCAAGTACACAAAACAAATAGACTGGCAGGATGCCTTATTAACGCCATGGCGAAACAGACTCATTAAAAAATTACAGGAAATACGCTGACAGATCGAAAGAGAAGTGAAGACATTAGAAGATAATGTAAAGTTTAGTGTATAAAAAAAATAGACACAAAATAGAAAGAAAAAAAGAATATAATAACCACATAAGTAGAATGAAAGAGACCCGTGTCGTCAAAATAGCAAGAGATAAGTCACCAATCGGCAGAAGAAGTATCAGACAACTGTGCAAAAGATGGAGTAACAAGAAGAATTGCTTATAAAAAGAAAGAAGAAGAAGAAAAAGATGAAGAAGAAGAAAACTAGAGTACACCGTGTATTAAATAAAAAAAAATAAAAGTAGAATTATAGAAATTATGTATAATTTAATTAACTTAAGTAAACTCATCAAAAACAGCTTAAATCATTGCTTACAATTCACTACACCTGTAAAATAGGAAAACTTACTTTTTTGAGTCGTGATTTACCTGGTTACTACCAAACCTAAACCTAGACCCCCCTGCAAAAATATTCATTATTATAATTATAAAACAAGTGCGATGGGAATTATTCATAGGCTAAAGAAGATATATCAGGTTAAATTTACCAAAAGGATATAAGAAACTGAACAGTATAGTAGTTTATATAATACAGAAAATTTCAAATAATAAAAAAATTTCTATATATTTAATTTGCTTGATATATAAAAAACAATTACGTAACAATATTTCTGTACTTAATTTGACATTTTACAATAAGCATTAATATTGAACTAAGATTCAGTTAAAGCTGCTAGATCAATTTTTTTTATCAATTAATATTATTATAAATATATTACTATTTAACAAAGTAATTGTATTATTCTGACCACCAACATTTTGATAGCAGTAGGAGGTATTCTCTGTGACCTAGATCAGCTGTTTTAGAGCTGTTGGATACATTTAATTTAACTGCTTGTCTGTAATGGAAAAAATAGTAAGATGTTTTATCGACAAAAACAGAAATTAATGACAATGGGATTATTGCTAATTTTTTCTTGTTACGCAAAATTAAAAGCCTGTAAAGTTTATGAAAAACGCACTTTAAACTACATTGCTTAAACTAAATTGGTTGACATCATCACCCTAGCTTGACGTCTGCTATAGTCGAGGTAATATAAACTTTATCTTTAAGAACAGAGTTAATTTCTAAGACATATACAATTACATTACGTGATAGGGTGATATGGCCAACTACTTCCTGAATTGTCTTTATAGGCCCCTGCTCTTAGTGACGAATTAATATTAGCGAATTAATATAAGATATTTAGTAAGGCATAAATATTTTATTAACAGATTTTATTTAGAATTAGAATTTTATTAAAGAAAATATGTTAAACTTCTTAATAAAATCCGTTACTGATAAATTTATCACAAAAGTTATTTTCTTAATTTGTCAAAAGAGATACCAATGTAACTTGGGAACTTACTATTCATAATAAATTAGACTTTAACATTGCAAAAGAACAAAATAAGCAACTACTTTTTCAGACTACAAGATATTACACACAATGTAAAAAAATTAAAATTAGAAATTGTAAAAAGTTTAACCCAAATTTATGAAAATTTTAAGTTAAACTTAAGTCAAAGTGCTAGTAGAATAGATGAAATAGAAGAACAACAGAACGATAGAAAAACCGATTTGGAAAATAAAATACTACCACAGCCAAATTATTTTAAAACCAATTTAAAAAATCAAATATTCAAATAACAAAACGATTTAAAATTTAATTTAAACTACTAGTAGTTGAGTTAGAAAAAAAAATTATTACTCAAGCTTCTTTATCTATTATTGTTTTAGTAACTAAATGCCGAATCGGAACAAACAGATTCATCATCTTTTATAGTTGAACCGGACACAATTAAAACTATCAAAAATTTTAAACCACGCACATTTGATGGTCAAACAGCATAGAAAAATAATTGTTTTCAATTTGAGCGAAAGAAATGGCAGCTTCCTTGGTAGTGTCATTTCGAGCATAGGCAGCAAGCGTCTTACAATTTATTCCCCAAGATTTACCTAGTTATACATCTATAGTTCAAATTTAAATAACAAAATATGACCGGCAACATCTAAAGCAGATTATTTAAAGACAGCTGAAAGTTTGATATCAAAAGTATAACGAAAATCTCCAAGAATATAAAGCAGATATTAAAAGATTATTGCATTTGGCGTACCCTTAGGCACCTAAAGATTTTCTGGAACAAACTGGTATACTCCATTCCACGAATATACGATTGTTTTAAATTCGCTTTAAGGTGTCGATTTAAATGGTCCAATGTACTGAATTGTACAATAGTAAATTCTCCCCATTTTTAAAATACTGTTACGACAGATATAAACCTTAGATTTAAATATGAAATTATGATATAAATATAAAGTTAATAGTTTTTAAGATTTTAAAGTATATAATTACTATCATGTAGTTTAGTATTGTAAACAAGTTGATTTTTGAATTATGTGATTTAAACGAAATGTAACAATACTTAAGTGATCAAATAGTGTAATTTTTTTAGGCGAATATTCAATTAGTAATAAAAAAATAAAAACAACTTTCTTATTCACGTATTCTCTGAATCTTCTAAAACTATCATCAACGATCAGATTCACAGCTATAATCAGTCGGCGGTATATGAAACTGTATATAAATTTTCGTTACTTTTTAATGTCTGTAACGACTCGGTACTTTAACTATCAATAGCCGGTATGTTATACCCGTTACTTTCGGAACTTTTAAGAGTACATAAACTCAAAGCAAACAAATATTTAAAACTAACAAAGTGAAATATTAGATCCTTTTTCTGGTTTCTGAACCATCGTTCTGCCAATTTCTTTTCATTTATATTAAAAATAGTACATTTCTTTTTATTACAGTTATAACACCTAATAAAGTCATAAAATAGGGAAATATCAAAGAAACCCGGCACGCCTCTTTGGTGTTTACATTTCACGGAAAGCTTACCCAAATGTCTGATGAACACATTTGACTTTATAGATGTCATTGTATTTATTTGTAGATTTTAACTGAAATAATTTTACTTTAGATATCATACTAGTGGACCCTTTTTATTGGAATAATGATTTGACCAATTTACCTTCATACTTCTACTTGCACAGTAAAATATTCGTTGTCGCAGTAAACCAAAACAGCCGTATATTCGTGGAATAGCCTATATACGAGCATTTATAGACGGACTACAGGATGTTGAAATTCAACAAGCTTTTCGATTACAGCATTTGTGTAGCCGATATTAAAGATAATTGCGTTCTTGGGTGGGATAATATTATGCAGAATATATTTGTCATAGATCTTCAAAATAGAATTTTGTTTATTGGCAATAAAGAACTTGTCTAAAATTTGGAAGAATCAATATTTCAAGTAATAGTTATAGTGAGTCAAAATACAGAAATTCCTTAAAATTCTGAAATTATTGTCATGGCAAGACTAGGTCAAAAACCTGAAGTACTACATTTTGACATTGTGGAAAGTGAAAACGTTATTGACCTAATTTTGATAGCCAGATGCCTCGATAATGTAGATGAGATAATTCCAGCAAAGGTTGCTAGTTTATCCAAGAAAGAACAATAAATTGTATTCTGTACGCCAATAAAAAACATCATTAAGTGCGATTAAACTCATTCAGGAGTTCATATTTTTTGAATCAACTAATCAAAAATGTTGATCACTGAACAACTGGCGAATTCAACAAAAATTATTATATTTTTAAATCAAACGACGTGTTTAAATCTTAGATATCTACAGGACATACTAGCTTATTTCAACATAGAATTTATACTGAAGATGAAACATCAATTTGTCAACCACCCGGAGATTACCACTTGCTAGACAAAAAGAAGTTACAAATATTATACAAAAAATGATGAATGACGATATCATCGAAGAAGCTTTGGGCTCCTGGTTTTTACCAGTAGTCTTAGTAACTAAGAAAGACGGTTTCCCACTCTAGATTTAAAAAGCGGCTGCTGGCAAGTAGAAGTACATCTTGATGATGGAGGCAAAACAGCTTTTTTTAACTGGCTTAAGTTAATACCTATAAAGTGGTCTTAATAGGTTTCAGGTTCTACAATTTGGCCTTTGACATGCTCCAGCCACTTTTTAATTTCTGATGGAGATGGTTTACAGATTACTTATCTGAAAAAGATGTCTTGTGTCCTAATAATATAAAAATTGTGTAGAAACTTTTGATAAACATCTGAAAAAATTACGTGAGGTATTTGAGATTAAGAATTGCCAATTTATAGCTAAATTCTAAGAAATGTTCACTATGCCAAACAGAAGTGTGCTATTTAAAACATATCGTTTAGCAGATGGAAATAAAACGGATCCAGAGAAGATTTTATTTATATTAATGGAAACACGCCACAATTGGAGTTTAAAATAATATTTTTATTGATTTTGCAATTTTCACTTCTTTCGGAAATCTTTCTCAAACCGACACTACTATTAATAAATTAATAACACCAATATCTATTGAAAAAGGTTAATTTTTCCATTTTTTAATGATCGAGAATATGAAAAAAATGAATTCCTCAACTAAGAACTAAAAACTATTTAAAATATTTTCTCTGAATATAGATCATTGTCGGTTTTCTTATAATGTTAACATTTTAAAAAGTCTTTATAATTACAAAACTTAAAATCTGCAATTCTGCATCAAATGTTATATAATTGAACATAAGTTTATAAACATTAAATATCATGCTGACCATACTCTCCGATTTCATTAAATCTTTTAATATCTATGTCTGCAACTTACACCAAACAACATCTAGGTTTATAGTTGCCCGTTTATAACGCGTCGAGGGGGGAGTGAATCCTCGCCCCTCGACGCGTTAGTGTTCTGAGCTGTTGGACGTGAATCCCTGTCCTGGCATTTGGTTTTCACCTCTGGCTGCGTTGAGTAGTTGAGTTACTGTGACCAAATGCCCATCTTGGTAGTTAGTATTCGCCTCTGGTTGCGTTGAGTTACTGAGTTACCGTTGCTAACTACCCATCTTCCTGTCTTCTTTTTCTTTTTCTTTTTCTTTGTTCTCCTGAAGAAGCTACATACAATTGTAGCGAAACGTCGAGATGAACCCACTTTTGGGTCACTCACAAATGACACGGTCCAAACCCGGAAGACGAATAAAATATAATTCTGACTCTGGCCGTGGAAGCCTACGATTTCATTTAACATCTAGGTTATATTTTTGATTTCGTGACAACCTACAACATAATATCGAACTACAATAAAGACTTTTATTCACTACTTAACTTAAGGACAATTTTAATTTATTTTATCTGTCAGTTTATCTGTTTAGATTTCTTTCCTAGGTGACATTAAAATAATTTTAAATCCAAACCAACATAAAACTTTAAATTATTTTGTATTAAACCGTACCTTAAAAATGTTAATAATATAATTTATTAATTATATGATTATATATTTAATATTTTTTGCATTATTAATTAAACGTATCATTTCAAAAAATATATGATTGACTCATCGGTTAAAATGTCAGTAGTTCAGATTTCTTTGTTCAGATGGCGTAAGGATTTCAAATGTAAACTAGCATTTAGCTTTAAATTATTTCGTACTAAATTCTACCTTATTACCTGAAATATCATTAAAATTAAATATTAATTATATTAATATGTAATTAATATAGTATTATTAATTAAGCTAAACTAATATTAAATATTTTATTTGCATTGTTAAGCCCCTAATAAAGCAATGGATTGTCAAAATGCCTTCATATATTAAAAAAAACGACAACAGCATTGTTCCTAGTCTATTCATGAGAAGATGGCAAATTTTTGTTGAATTGTGATGCATTTCAGCATGGTATTTGGGCCGCGCCGTTTTATCACAAGAACAGAAAGGCGAAGAAATAGTTATTGCGTATTTTAGTAAAATATTAAGAAAAGTTGAAAATAATTATTGTGTTACCAGAAAAGAGTTTCTAGCTATTATAAAAGCCCTAGAATATTTTCATACTTCCCTTTATAACAAAAATTTTATAATTAGAAGTGAACAAAGCGTCTTTCAGTGGCTAATGAATTTTAAAAAACCAAAAGAACAATTTGCTTGGTGGATAGAAAAACTCCAATGATATAACTTCGACGCAGTACATCGAAAAAGGCGTCTCCACAACAATGCCAATATTCTTGTTAGGCGATCCTATTTAAAACGTAATGTATTCTGTATTGTAAAAGAAAAAAGATAAAGAGATCACAACCATAGAAGTAAGTGTTCAAGTAACTACAATCATACAGGAAGAAAATACTTATCATGTTTCCCTGAAAAACCTTAAAATATTTAAAAGAAAGATAATGACTTTTTAATGGCTTTAAGTTACACGAGAATCGCTTTAAAATATAGTAAAAAATGTGATTCATGTAACGATAGAAAAGGCCCTAGAACAAAAAGTCGTGGTAAAATGGCAGAATATCAATCTTTTCCGATAGCCTTTTGAATTACTTGCAGTGGATGTTCTCGGTCCACTTCCAATAACAGAGAAAAGAAACAAGTATGTAATGGTCGCAATGGGGTCTGACCTGAAATTGCCCATCTTCCTAAACAAGAAGCGACTACAGTAGCGGGAGCATTTATAAGATATGTCAGATTAAGACATAGAGTTCTATAGAGCCACATTCTGATGAATGAACATGAATTAACTGATTATTCTCCATCAATAATGATTACCGGAAGAGAAATAAAGCTTTCTCATGATATTATTTCCGGAAGATTGCCTTCTTGACATTCATTGAAAGTTTGAAAAAAAATTGGAAAAAATCTACTAATTTTTTCTTAAATATTTGAAGCTTTAAGGTGATAAAGCCAAAGCCAGGCTCGATACGCATGCTACTGGTACAACTTTTAAAAGAAAATACCCAGTATGATTATACAATACCATACGTAAGAAAGGACTTTGTCCGAGACTTCAAAGCAACTGGGAACGTCCGTACACCGTCCTTCAAAAAATAAACGATCTAATGTACGCATCCATTTTTCAGCTAGAAGTAAACTCAATGTAGTTTATGTCGAGAGACTAGCTCCACACCATAGAACTGATCTACCCTGTTGGCTTTAATCGATCCCTGACAGTCAAGTTATTCGAGGCGAAGAAAAACTGGAAAGGAAGAAGTGTTACGATAGCTCCGTGAGATTTATTTCATATAGAAAAAGACCCTTGGCAAAAAAGAAAAAGTAATGAACAAGTCTAAAATTTTCAAGATGTCATCTAAAATTCCTAAAATGTCTAGTCAAGTGTGTAACGTCAGAAGATATATAAAAACAAATGTTGTTGACAGTTTGAAACAGTTGTAATTGAGTTTTTTAGTTTATAGTTGATATTGTATTCAGTTTGTAAACAAGTAAGTGATCGAATGAAGTTAATTTTTGAGAAGTATATCAAAATCAATATTAATATTTAAAGTAGACAATTACTTAATAGTCTTGTTCTGAAGCTATTTTCTTGCGGCATTTTAAATTAATTACTATTTAATTGGGAATAAGCCACAATTAAAGATAAAAATACGTTGATTGACGTTTCAATTTCCATTTCGGAAATCGTTCTCAAAATACAAATAGTAAATTAAACAAATTTTATTTTTTGTTACATAGTGAAAAATTCTTCTAATAATTTAATTTTATCTGACTCATTTATATTGACAATTCAGACATACATTATGAATTTTAAAGTAGACGACGTTAAAATGATATTGCCAATATTGTTGAGTTGCGCTCCTGGGACGACTTTACTTATAAGATAGTTCATTCGATTACATAAAATCAACTTTAACTTGAGAATATCCGTCAGAAAAAATCATAGCATGTAAGTCGTCTTTAAAAACACAAACACATGACATGATGACAGTAAAATTCTCCTGTTAGTGATTCCATAGTAAATTATGAGGGAAAAACTAGGAAAAAACCTGATAATACTATCCCGACATGATAAGTATTTGTTCGTGCATTTAGTTTACCTTCAATAAACACCAAAATTCTGATTTTATATGTTTCGTTATTTAAAAAACATAAATGATTTATCCTCTATATGTTACTGACTTACTAATACTGGCATTTTTTTATTAATAACTTCCTCTTTCAATATTGGTAACCAGATTCTACTACATTCTGCCGAGGAATTTGCGTCACAAGTGGCCTCGTTTAGCACAATTAGAGCGGCTTCTTTGATTTTTCTTTTCTTACGATCCGTTTTTTTTAGGACTACATTTAAATTATTCCATTGAACCCTATGTTCATTATCCCATGCGTGTTTACATATTTGAGATCTATGAAATTCTCTATTTTTAATATAAGATTGATGTTCACTTATTCTAACATTTAATGGCCTTGATATTTCACCCAAATAAAACTGATCGCATTCACAAGGTATTTTATAAATGCAATTCTTTTTCCTTTCTTGTTCATTGTTAGGTTTGGTTTTGGACAAAACTCTTTCCTATATTAAAACTGTTTTCTTTTTTAGAATTGCTTTTTTACTGTGCATATCAGCATCACTATTCTGTTTTAAACAATCACAACTGATTTAACTTTATCCACAAGGAAAACAATTCCTGTAGCTGGCTGTATACCACGTATCACAAAAAAAGAGGTTAATCTTTGTAAGTGGGTATATTTATTTAAAAACCCTTAAAAGGGCTACATCAAAAAAACAAACGTTTTCGGACTAAACAGTCCATCATCAGGTTTAAAATCTGCCTAAAATAAGTACAAACCATTTAGTTAAAACAAACGTGATTATGAAATTTTGACTATGGTTAAAAAAGCAAAATGGCTATACTTACTAGGTTAAAATGCCTGAGCCACCAAAATACATGGGTAAAAACCCTTTAAATTACTTATAGTTATCAAAGATTATACATCTTGTTGTTAAAAAACAATAATGTTCATTATTAAATTAGATATGACTTCAGGTAACATACATTGTAAAAAGTTTTGAGTTCCAGAGCCGGGGAGAAAACCTCAACGCACGGAGAACGGCTGGAAACTGATTTACAATATACCTATGAAAGGTGTCATAAACAAAAATGTCAATGTAACATAGAACTATATTAGTTATACCTAGTATTACTACAGCCAAAAGATTCAAAAATTATTTTGATGATTTTAAAAATAATAACAGCAATATTGGTGTTGTGATTTAAAATTTGGGTTATAATCGATGTGAAATCACCAATGGTGTTAAAGTCATATTTGAGAGGTTGACCTGTGTATTAGGCAACCTATGTTGCTTTTGGTCGTATGGAGTATGGTCTAAAAGTGTATTTTGTGTTAGATTAGCTTATATATATGAAAATTATCCTTTTATGTTTATCATATCTAGGACAGGTAAAAATTTTAAATAGTAAATATTTAAAGCTAATATAAGACCTTGTATTTAAATGACTATTTAAGACTGTTAGTATGGTGAGAAAGTAATGAAAACAAGTTTGGTAAATTGAAAATCTACAGGCTGAAGAAATCAGAGTTATAACCTATGTGATTAATTTAAAATTGAAGAGGCTGAGTTCCTCAAAGACTTGATGAGAAATAGAGAAAAAGACTGAAGAAGGAGGGGATAGTTAAAGGAGAAAAGGAGTTAATCAACAATTAGAGATAATAGGGGTCCTTTATGCTTGAAGCATCTAACACCCTGAACAAAATGTATTTTAGTAGTAATAGATTCGGTTTGTAAAAATCTAAAATTTGAAATTTGAATGTGCTATTTAGATGTTGATCAAAAGAAGGTGAGCAATGTTGGAATAGGATTTTTTTTAAGAGGGGAAAATTATATGAAATTTGAAAAACAGTTAGATGATGTTTGAATGATTACTGACTTTAAAACTATTGAGAACATGTTAGATATATGAATTGACCAAGAAATAATGAAAGAAAAGAAAGGACAGGAATGTGATGTAGATGTGAAGACTGAAGAAAATGATAAAATATTATGGTATGACAAATGTGGGTGGTTATAAAGTTAACACTAGGGTCGAAAAGTGATGAAGGGAAGGAGTGTAAAAGGTTTAGAGATTGGTTGTTTGAAGAAGCACAAATAATATGAATTTTGATAAAATGTTAGATAATGTTTGAGAGAATAAATAGTTAAAAATATTGAGTACATGTTTGATAAATAAGTTGACCAAGAAATAATGAAAGAGAAAAGAATGGTTAGGAATGTGATGTAGATATGAAGAGTGGAGAAAATTGTTGAAAAATTTTTTTTATGATAGATATGGATGGTTCTGAAGTTAACAATGGGGTCGAAAGTGTTGTTGAGGTGAGGTGTGGCAATATTGTAGAGGAAGATTGTTTAAAGAAACATAAATATTGTATAGGATTAATGGTGTAGAAGTTTGTATAGGATAGACTGGCAAAGAAAGTAAGGCAATATTGTGAATCGTGGACTATGAAAAGAGTTGTCGATGTAAGGGTTGCAAGTCCCGGTTGAACGATATATGACGATTGACGCAATTGGGGCTACTTTGCTTTTCCTTGACTATTTCCAAGTCTTCATATAGATCTAATTTTAGAAAATTTTTTTGCGGGATGTTATGTAAAAAAGAGACGTCTTCTGGGATGTTGAGGGTATGTTTATGTTGTGCAAGATATTGGGAGAAGGTGGAAGTGTTCTCTTTTTTAGTGTGTTCTAAGGAACGGGAAGTTAGTGATCTACAGGTTCTACCTATATATGTAGCATCACAATCAGAGCACTGTAATTTATAAACACCACTACGATCCATGTAGTTGATGGGATCTTTTGTATTTGTTAAACATTGTCCTATATTGTTCGAAACTTTGAAAGAAATGTAAGTGTTCTCAACAGATCTTTTTAGGATATATTTCAGTATCTAAAGAAAACCTACACAAACTGACCATATCATACCTTTTTCTTCCAACCATCCAATGTCACACAAATATGCAGCCTTCCATAGTTACATTCATCGCCTATTAACAATCCCTCTATCACAATCTAACTACCATACAGAACTCAACAGCCTTAAGCAAATAGCAGTCAACAATGGATATAACCCCAACCTAATCAACAAACTAATAAATAAGAAACAACTCAAACTTTTGAGAGAGACTGCGTTCCCCAGAGACTTGACCATCAAACCACATTACGCTTCTTTGCCATATCTTCAAGAACGTCTTTCTGGAGATATTAGATATATCCTAAAAAGATCTGTTGAGAACACTTACATTTCTTTCAAAGTTTCGAACAATATAGGACAATGTTTAACAAATACAAAAGATCCCATCAACTACATGGATCGTAGTGGTGTTTATAAATTACAGTGCTCTGATTGTGATGCTACATATATAGGTAGAACCTGTAGATCACTAACTTCCCGTTCCTTAGAACACACTAAAAAAGAGAACACTTCCACCTTCTTCCAACATCTTGCACAACATAAACATACCCTCAACATCCCAAAAGACGTCTCTTTGTTACATAACATCCCGCAAAAAAATTTTCTAAAATTAGATCTATATGAAGACTTGGAAATAGTCAAGGAAAAGCAAAGTAGCCCCAATTGCGTCAATCGCCATGTATCGTTCAACCGGGACTTTCAACCCTTACATCGACAACTCTTCTCATAGTCCACGCTTCACAATATTGCCTTACTTTCTTTGCCAGTCTATCCTATACAAACATCTACACCATTAATCCTATACAATATTTATGTTTCTTTAAACAATCTTCCTCTACAATATTGCCACACCTCACCTCAACAACATTTTCGACCCCATTGTTAACTTCAGAACCATCCATATCTATCATAACAAAATATTTCAACAATTTTCTCAACTCTTCATATCTACATCACATTCCTATCCATTCTTTCCTCTTTCATTATTTCTTGGTCAACTTATTTATCAAACATGTATTCAATATTTTTAACTATTTATTCTCTCAAACATTATCTAACATTTTATGAAAATTCATATTATTTGTGCTTCTTCAAACAACCAATCTCTAAACCTTTTACACTCCTTCCCTTCATCACTTTTCGACCCTAGTGTTAACTTTATAACCACCCACATCTGTCATACCATAATATTTTATAATTTTCTTCAGTCTTCACATCTACATCACATTCCTGTCCTTTCTTTTCTTTCATTATTTCTTGGTCAATTCATATTTCTAACATGTTCTCAATAGTTTTAAAGTCAGTAATCATTCAAACATCATCTAACTGTTTTTCAAATTTCATATAATTTTTCCCTCTTAAAAAAATCCTATTCCAACATTGCTCACCTTCTTTTGATCAACATCTACATAGCACATTCAAATTTCAAATTTTAGATTTTTACAAACCGAATCTATTACTACTAAAATACATTTTGTTCAGGGTGCTAGATGCTTCAAGCATAAAGGACCCCTATTATCTCTAATTGTTGAATAACTCCTTTTCTCCTTTAACTATCCCCTCCTTCTTCAGTCTTTTTCTCTATTTCTCATCAAGTCTCTGAGGAACTCAGCCTCTTCAATTATAAATTAATCACATAGGTTATAACTCTGATTTCTTCAGCCTGTAGATTTTCAATTTACCAAACTTGTTTTCATTACTTTCTCACCATACTAACAGTCTTAAATAGTCATTTAAATACAAGGTCTTATATTAGCTTTAAATATTTACTATTTAAAATTTTTACCTGTCCTAGATGTGATAAACATAAAAGGATAATTTTCATATATATATAAGCTAATCTAACACAAAATACACTTTTAGACCATACTCCATACGACAAAAAGCAACATAGGTTGCCTAATACACAGGTCAACCTCTCAAACATGACTTTAACACCATTGGTGATTTCGCATCGATTACAACCCAAATTTTAAATCACAACACCAATATTGCTGTTATTATTTTTAAAATCATCAAAATAATTTTTGAATCTTTTGGCTGTAGTAATACTAGGTATAACTAATATAGTTATATGTTACATTGACATTTTTGTTTATGACACCTTTCATAGGTATATTGTAAATCAGTTTCCTGCTGTTCTCCGTGCGTTGAGGTTTTCTCCCCGGCTCTGGAACTCAAAACTTTTTACAATGTATGTTACCTGAAGTCATATCTAATTTAATAATGAACATCACAGTTTTTTAACAACAAGATGTATAATCTTTGATAACTATAAGTAATTTAAAGGGTTTTTACCCATGTATTTTGGTGGCTCAGGCATTTTAACCTAGTAAGTATAGCCATTTTGCTTTTTTAACCATAGTCAAAATTTCATAATCACGTTTGTTTTAACTAAATGGTTTGTACTTATTTTAGGCAGCTTTTAAACCTGATGATGGACTGTCTAGTCCGAAAACGTTTGTTTTTTTGATGTAGCCCTTTTAAGGGTTTTTAAATAAATATACCCACTTACAAAGATTAACCTCTTTTTTTTTATTTAACTTTATTTTACTGTTTAACAACTTACTAATTTTTTTATTTTAATACCCATTGCTGATAAGTATTGACGGATGCATGTATGGCAGTGGAATTGACTGTGTCTTGTAAATGACGAAGGTCATACCTGTCCATCGCGTAAACATTCCTACTTCCTTCCGTCTCCGATAATACACCAACACTACAGGTTATTCGTATTCTTGCGTCAGATGCTTGTTACTTGATTTAAAGTTTTGCTCATTGTTGTTCTCTTAAACTGAGATTACGGTACCATGATAATAAATTTCTTTATTCTTTTAAAGCGAAGCTTCTGTACTGGCATTGTATTACTTTTTTTCTCTATAGTAAAATGCTGAGGTTGTAACGACTATTTTGCTTACCACAGGGTAAGAATATGGGGGACAAGATTGGGCAAACAAAATAATCTAAACAAGTGCATACGGACACTCAGTTGGTTGTTGGAGAGCTGGGTCGTGGATAAGTTGAAGATATTGGGGGTTAGATTGGGGTAACTACAAAAAAAATGAAGGGGTACTTATACAAATCTCTTGGGACAAACAGAATGAAAATAAACGGAAACACCTCAAGAAATTTAATATAGGGCGCCACTTGAGGTGCCCAATTATACCTATTACAACCACTAGTTGTAACTAGGGAAATAATTGTATAACATCAAAAATATAGAAAAAAAATATCTTTTTCAAATAAAACTCAAAAATAGATCAGAGAAACAAATTAATCATTTATTCTTGTCTCAAACAAAACAGATCAAAAATACATATTATAAAAGAAACATATCATATAACATAATACAAATAACAAAAACTTACATGTTCTTTGTTTACTATATTATGGCCAATTAGATTATCAAAAATTAAGGATCCTTCTTAATGAAAACATATAAATTTAACCTTATATATGAAATATCGTTTCTACATAATAATCAAATTAAAATTGTCATAACAAAAAAACAAATTAAGCTTGCTGTCAGGTATCACATTTAATTTTGATGACAAAGAATGAAAGCAATTATTACTTTAGCCAAAAAATATCTGTCTTTACTTTGAAAATTAATATATTGAATTGTTACCTTAAAATTTACATATTTCGTCACTCAACTTAAAAAAAAACTTGTTACATCTCTGACTGGAAGCTACTTGTACAAATCCTCTAACTGGGACATAGGAAACATTTCTATACTCAGGAACGAGGTTGGGGCAAACAGATGACACACGAAGCTGGTGGCACACCCTATGTACTGCTTTAAAATTTTACCATGTTCTGGTATACTGCATAAATCCTTTTAGTGGTTTCTCTATGCTAATCCGTCATGTTTACGGAGAGTCCACTGTTTACAGGTCTGATTAATTAACCCATTACACAAAATTACCGGCTGTTTATGAAAAATGCCCAAGTCCTTTCAACTCGAGCTGCCTTACATCACCTGCCTACCTCGTTGCTCTTTTTAATCTCGTCGACTTCTTATCACATGTCTGCCCCGCTTGGAATCTAAATCTCGACTCCTTATCACATGTCTGCCCCGCTTGGAATCTAAATCTCGACTTCTCTTGCTTCGTTACATTTTACAAGAAACTAGCCAAAAATTTCCCTTCCGTCTTGCAGCTAACCTGTCCCCACAAACTCAAGAACCAAAACAATATCCCCTCGCTCGTATCGACAAAAAAACAAATTTTAAATGTTCCTTTATTGCCTAAACAAACAAATATCCTTTTTTTTTGACCCTCGTCTTATAACGAAAAACAACTATAATATTAGGGGAATTCATATTTATTGCGTTTTTAACGAAGAAAACAAATAAAACCTTTTTTTTATCAGGGGGCATCATAAATTTACATAATACAAATTAACAAAATACGTGCGTATTTTAAACTTGAGTTTTACCTGGCTTATAACAAAAGGTTCGATATTTGAATCTAAACACAGACAAAAAAACATCTATATTTACTTTTGAATCGGTAGAAATATACGCATTTAAAAATCTCGTCAAAAAAACTTGAAATATTATTTCGATTGTTTTCTTTGGTAAAAACAACAGGAGCGTAACACAGAAATCTTTTCTATACACTTTAAATAAAAAACGCTACAATGCCCCTTCTTAAAAGAAAAAAACTCGGATAATTCTTATCCAGTTTTTGATAAAGGCAAAACAACAAAAACCAAATCAGAAGATGACCTCTTAACTGAGTCGAAACTTCTTAATAATATCTTTTAGATATAGGTTACCTGAACTGAAATTATCAAAAGTGAAACAATATTCCAAAAGGATGAAATCAAATCAACATACAAACTCGAAAATACAGACATGGGATAGGATGAACTAATTACTTAAAGATGACATATTGTCCTCATCTGATACAAAAGGCTTTAAATCCTTAATGTGCCACTTACCAAGATCTGAACCATTTAAATCTGACAAACGATAAACCACTGGTGACAATTTTTCCTTGATAGTTGCTTCAATATACTTCGGTGCTAGTTTGGACATAAACTTGTTGACAGCACAAGACAAAACCTTATTTCTTTTCCAAACTCTATCACCCACTTGAAATTGGACTTCTCTTCTACGTAAGTTGTAACTTCTAGCGTTACGTTCATATCCTTTTCGAAGATTAGCCTTAACCTTTTCAAAAACTTTATCTATACCTTTGACTTCTGAAGCATACATGTTACGGTCACCTGGAATTATCTCGATATCTTGATTCTGCTGATCCTTATGATCAACACCATAATAGTTTCCACTTAAAGGAACATGACGGCCATAATTCAGGAAAGCTGGAGTATATCCAGTCACTTCATGCTTTGCAGTGTTAATAGCTTGTCTGATCTTTGCTAAATTCTTATCCCAATCTACGTGGTCTTTAACATACGTACGTATTGCTGTACCAATGGTTCTATTGTTCCTCTCCACAAAATTACACTGAGGTGCATATACTGGGCTAAACCATACTTTCTGAACGTTATACCTATTACAGAGCTCAATTAAGAGAGGATTGTTCAGATTTGAGGCATTATCACAAATCACATATTGAGGAACACCAAACATTAGGAAAACATCATTTTCCAAAAACTCAACAATATTCTTAGCCGTAGCCTTTCTCAAAGGTTGGACTAAAGTATATTTACTAAACCAATCAGCAACTACTAATAACCACGTATAACCTTTCTTTGAACGAACAAAGGGACCTATCAGATCTATTGCAACTATTTGCCAAGGAAACTTGGCCTCTCTCTGCTTACCCATTTTACCTAATGGAGCATAATTTGGTGTCTTCTGAGCACCACAAACTTTACATGACCTGACAAACTTAAGCACATCAACACGCATCTGGGGCCAATAATATCTTTCTTGAATACGGGACAAAGTTTTGGAAAATCCAAAGTGAGCACACGTAGGTGGCTCATGACAAGACTTCATAACTTCAGACCTTTGTGGTTTGGGCACAACAATTTTCCATTCTACATCATTAGTCTTAAAAGAATTTCTGGTAGGGGCAAACTTATAAACAAAATCATTCTCCACCTTCCACTGTGGAAAATCAATGGGGGTTCGGACTATCTTTGATCTCAAATTATCAAACCAAGGGTCTATTCTATCTACATCAACTTCTAAACAATTAATATGGGGACGACTATCAAAATCTTTCTTTTCAAAAATTGGGTTCACTGATGACCTGTAAGGTCTATTGGACTTAGACCTATTCGAAAAACTACACTTAGGACAAGAAGATATGATCACACCTTTATGACCACAACGCCAACAAGATACGGACTTGCTTCTACAGTCACGGGAAATATGACCTGGTCTATTACAATTGAAACAAATAATCTTTTTCGGATTTCTTGGAGCTTGATAAGGGACTGACTGCATTAATGGAGGTGGGGACGAAAAAGATTGCATCATTGGAGGTGGGGACGAAAAAGACTGATTTCTTATTTCAGTATTCTCTGGTGGAATGGGTCTATTATTTTCATACTTAAATTTGGGATTGGGTCTCCTAGAAGAATTTTCTCTGTCCTGTCTGTCACCTACTCCACTTCTATCTTGCTTGGTTTGATTATTCACCACATGAACTTGTTCTTTGGGCTTTTCTGAATCATCAATCGAAATACCTGCAAGACCTTTAGTAGTCTGCAACAAGGGCAGGACATTCTGCTCTAAACGTTTTATAGTTGCTACTAACATTTCTACTGTAGCAAAATCTTGAAGGGCTATCAGTGGAATGTAATCCACTAAAATATTTTTCCTCATTATTTTTACTTTTTGGGCTTCACTAGGATAAGTTTCCAAACGTTTAAAAAGGTTTTCCATCACTGCTGAATAAATGGTTATGGATTCATTCCTTTTTTGCTTTCTACTTTTAATTTCTTCGAAGAGATTATCATTATAATCTGGGTGTAAAAAAGCAGATTTGAGTAGGGCTACCAACTCATCCCAACTATTAATTTTATCTCTAACACTCCTATACCAAATAGCAGCATTACCTTCAAATAACTCAATAGCTGAGCGAAACAGGATGTCTTCGGAAATATTCCGAGACCTAGCAGAATCTTTAACTTTCTCTAAAAATGTGGGAAGAGCTTTACTCTCACCATTAAACTTAATATGTAGATCAGAAATAATGACAGGAGTTGAAACCTGTATTATTGGGGCTGGGACTGTACAACTGGGAACTACAGGGACTGAAACTGGGCTACTAGTGGATGGTTTTACTATATCATCAAACATTTCCTCTTTTTCTAACACATTACCCTTCAACACTAACAAATCATCTTTACACTCTTCAACAAACTTTAATACATCTTCCTCAACATCATTCATAGGGAAATTTTCTAATCTGGTATCTAAATGTGTAGACCTTGTCTCAAATCTAGCAAAATCAGCCTTATTTGATTCTACATTTATTGATTGAGCACAACTATATAAATCTTTTATAATCAACATGATCTCATTCAACTCTTCTTTAGGATCTACTACATTATTAACCAAATCGACTAAACTTGAAGACAAAGTGGCCTCCTTGGCCAACAAAGCTCTTAACATCTTTCTCTTATCATCAACTGTCTTATTTGGGACATTTTTACCTCTTATGAAAAGCTCATAAGATAACTCTCCTGATTTCAAATGATTAACCTGAGTGGACTTCATTTTTCAAAAATTGGATGAAAACAAACACACAAAATAACTGAAATCAACCTCAACAACTAGTAGAAAATATGATAATTTTAAGAAACAACCGTTTCCATTTATCACCTGATAGTAAGTCTCACTTGCACTCCCGCGTACTGAAATCCAAAACTCAATCAGTTTGCTGCAACTTCTGCTCTTGACTTAGTAATCAGTTGGTAAACAAAAATGAGGTCTTTAACCTGTCTCCTAAAAGTTCACACTTCCACTAACAAGGACTAAAAAAATGGTTTCAAATAACATGGGACAACATGGACACTAACAAACAAATTAAACCGTACATACAGGGAAAGACAAAATACTAATAATATTGAAAACTTGACCTTTGAGTGAGCTACACTAAATAATACCAAAATAAACCAACTCTTGTTCCGAAAACTAAATGAGACTGCTCCTAGTCAAAACTAAAACAGCATCTCCTGATCACAAATATTACACCTGTGGTCATTCAGATACAAGAAAGGATACACAATAAACAGTCTACTACTGAGACTAAACTTGTCGAATCTTCTCTACGACTCACAATGACTACCCCTCGTACAACAACATTAATTAACCCTTGGCATTTAAATACACCTTCGGAGACGGTTAATTAGAAGACAAACTGCATAATACTACTTCTCAACTACATAGCTCAAAAGTCACTCAAACGAATACACACATTTACTCAAAATGACCCAACAAATAAAAAATTACAAAAACCGATTATTCTGTAAAATTTGTCGAATCAATAAAAAAATAAATGTAACAGTAACTGTATAATTTGCTACTGTTTTTAAATTCTTTTCAATATCAATACTTCAATTAAAACTCATATTTAAATATTTAACTCAAATAATTGCTTTCATTTACCATTACATATATGAAGAACAATACATATGTCACTATAAGTACATTACCTGAAAAAACAACAATACATAATGTTGGTACAAAATACATACATTGTAATACAAATACACTACTGTTTGTGAGACACTTTGGGGCACTATTCAAAAGGAAAAAAGTTTCATATAAATGGCAGGGAACTGGGGAAACTGAAAAAGATATGTGGCTTCAGGAAAATGGTCAAAAATCTAAAAATTAAGGAATATTCAAAAGCCTCGCACGTTGGGAGCCAAAATTGTAACGAAAGTACAATTTGGAGCAAAACTAAAAGAATGCCACACGTTGGGGACGCCAAAATTGTAACGATAGGTACAATTGGCGCAAATCTAAGACAAGCCACACACGTTGGGCGCTAAAATTGTAACGACTATTTTGCTTACCACAGGGTAAGAATATGGGGGACAAGATTGGGCAAACAAAATAATCGAAACAAGTGCATACGGACACTCAGTTGGTTGTTGGAGAGCTGGGTCGTGGATAAGTTGAAGATATTGGGGGTTAGATTGGGGTAACTACAAAAAAAAATGAAGGGGTACTTATACAAATCTCTTGGGACAAACAGAATGAAAATAAACGGAAACACCTCAAGAAATTTAATATAGGGCGCCACTTGAGGTGCCCAATTATACCTATTACAACCACTAGTTGTAACTAGGGAAATAATTGTATAACATCAAAAATATAGAAAAAAATATCTTTTTCAAATAAAACTCAAAAATAGATCAGAGAAACAAATTAATCATTTATTCTTGTCTCAAACAAAACAGATCAAAAATACATATTATAAAAGAAACATATCATATAACATAATACAAATAACAAAAACTTACATGTTCTTTGTTTACTATATTATGGCCAATTAGATTATCAAAAATTAAGGATCCTTCTTAATGAAAACATATAAATTTAACCTTATATATGAAATATCGTTTCTACATAATAATCAAATTAAAATTGTCATAACAAAAAAACAAATTAAGCTTGCTGTCAGGTATCACATTTAATTTTGATGACAAAGAATGAAAGCAATTATTACTTTAGCCAAAAAATATCTGTCTTTACTTTGAAAATTAATATATTGAATTGTTACCTTAAAATTTACATATTTCGTCACTCAACTTAAAAAAAAACTTGTTACATCTCTGACTGGAAGCTACTTGTACAAATCCTCTAACTGGGACATAGGAAACATTTCTATACTCAGGAACGAGGTTGGGGCAAACAGATGACACACGAAGCTGGTGGCACACCCTATGTACTGCTTTAAAATTTTACCATGTTCTGGTATACTGCATAAATCCTTTTAGTGGTTTCTCTATGCTAATCCGTCATGTTTACGGAGAGTCCACTGTTTACAGGTCTGATTAATTAACCCATTACACAAAATTACCGGCTGTTTATGAAAAATGCCCAAGTCCTTTCAACTCGAGCTGCCTTACATCACCTGCCTACCTCGTTGCTCTTTTTAATCTCGTCGACTTCTTATCACATGTCTGCCCCGCTTGGAATCTAAATCTCGACTCCTTATCACATGTCTGCCCCGCTTGGAATCTAAATCTCGACTTCTCTTGCTTCGTTACATTTTACAAGAAACTAGCCAAAAATTTCCCTTCCGTCTTGCAGCTAACCTGTCCCCACAAACTCAAGAACCAAAACAATATCCCCTCGCTCGTATCGACAAAAAAACAAATTTTAAATGTTCCTTTATTGCCTAAACAAACAAATATCCTTTTTTTTTGACCCTCGTCTTATAACGAAAAACAACTATAATATTAGGGGAATTCATATTTATTGCGTTTTTAACGAAGAAAACAAATAAAACCTTTTTTTTATCAGGGGGCATCATAAATTTACATAATACAAATTAACAAAATACGTGCGTATTTTAAACTTGAGTTTTACCTGGCTTATAATAAAAGGTTCGATATTTGAATCTAAACACAGACAAAAAAACATCTATATTTACTTTTGAATCGGTAGAAATATACGCATTTAAAAATCTCGTCAAAAAAACTTGAAATATTATTTCGATTGTTTTCTTTGGTAAAAACAACAGGAGCGTAACACAGAAATCTTTTCTATACACTTTAAATAAAAAACGCTACAAGGTGAGCGTCATGGAAGTATTTGCATTAGATGGCACAGTCACGCTACGTCAAGGCTAGCATTACAAAATAGAGTTTTTTTTAGTCATCATATATTTATTCTAAGCAGCTTTAAATTACAAATAACTAACCAAATAAAGACAATAAATAAGAAGATTTATTAGAATATTTAGAACGTTAAAAGAATATTTGATAATAAAAACTGATCAGTTCTTTTCAACAAGTCTTCGTAGACACTTTGTCTCAGGACTAGCCACCTCCAGTGAAGTCTTACGTTGCCATGTTATTAATTTCTGTTGTAACTTACACATCATAGTATATAAGATCAAATAATGTAACTCAAATTCAATTTAACAACATTTAATGAATTTTTTACCCAAATATTTAGTGACTCAAAATATATACATCCAGATACCACTGGAGTTTCAATTATATACCTTTTACATAAAGGATTTTTATATATATTTTCTACATGTGACATGTTATACAATTCTCTACAGGAACTTAGTTCCCTTGTAGATAATAAAATATTCGATTACCTGTTTAAATTTTTTAACACACTTCTCGTTTTAAAATAATTTCATACAAATAAAATTATTTTTTAGAAACATATTATTTAGTTTGTGTATTAATTATACTTAATATCAAATGATATTTATTTTTATTGTAATATAATTTAATATTTTGTTTGAAGTTAACACTTATTGTTAATAGGTACGTCAACAAGTGACGTTAGGAGAAAACATAATATTTCGTTTTACTATTTTAATATATTATAATTTTTTTAATGAATAATAAATACGTAATAAAGTTACTTCAATAAATTTTAAAAATATAGAAAACATAGTCTAAAGCTTCGCGCCTAATCTACTCTACAGCCTACTGTAACATCTTTTTTCTCCTCTTAAGGTGAAGTGGTGTGGAAAGAGATAAATTTCGACTAGAAATGATTGACTATGCCTATAAACACAGTAAATGACTCCTGTAAAATGTTTAACAAAATAACTGTTTAGTAATATTTAATAATATTTAACCACGGTATATATAGTTGTCAGGGGAAACATGCATAAAATGGGGCTGTGTGATAGTGACTTAAGCTGTAAACTCTGCTTACTATCTAAAACACGACTGCGAGAAATTGGATCACAGGCGTCTAATAATTTTCACGTGTTACTCCAAAAATATATGGTATTCATTCACTAGACCTATGCAAGCTAGCAGCAGTTCAAGAATTCTGAACTGGGAATCCCTTTATCATGAATTAATGATATCAGATAAGATTAAATATGATATTAGATAAATATTTCATGTAAGTTTTGGGTGCAGCGGTCGTTTATTTTCTTCACGGGTTTAGAAGCTCCAAATAATAAATTAGGAATTCGTAACTATTTTCCAAATAAAAGTTACACTATTGTTTCAGTTGTCGACTCATACACGGAACTTCAATATGCAAAAAGGAAGAGCTGTATATAATCATTTCAGTTATTTTAATGTTTATTGACATCAATTCTAAGATGTTGAAGGAAAGTTCGGTTGAATCTCTTCACCATTAGACCCGATTGATGTCGCAAAGGTGTGATATTGGTCTTTACAACACTCAGCATCTAGCACATTTTCTCCAACACATTTGATGTAAAATTTCTAGCCTGGTCGAAGTGTATTTCTCTTGGAATTCCAAAAGGACCGAACAAATTATTAACAGTAGTTCAGATACTGTGGAAGCTTCTTCCACATGCCTACTAAAATATATGGTTACCAGATACAGTACGGGAAAACGGTCCAGCGATATCGACAGCGATCCTTTCGTAGGGAGCTCTGGCCAAATATTGCCCCATCAGGGCGTAGCTTCTTGTTCTAGAACCTTTAAGAATATTCGATTTTCATTTCTTTCTACTTATAAACCACCTGTTTCTACTGCTGCTATTTTTCTTTTGAAAACCCAGTATTTACTTCAGTGTATTCAGTATTTTTTTTTTTTTGAGTGTATATTAAACTCTCCAAAATTTGTGCGTTGTCTTTAAATACGGCATATGTACATATTTCTTTACAAACTTTTTTCTTATCTATTTGTATTTTTGTTGAAAAATTGTGATGTCAACATTTTAAGACATTTTTTAGGTAATATTGGCTCATGGTCATGACTTAATTAAAACGCCAGCTTCTGTGTTTTAATTACCCATATTTTGTTTTTCTATCCCTTTTTGCAAGATTAAAGGGCTAAATTCTCTGAAAATGTATACTAAAATGTAACGAAGCATGATACAAATTAATTTTTATATCCTCGTTATGCAAAGAGTAACATTGGCAATTACGCCAATTACTATATAAAAGGATAATTAATCATAAATAATAAATTGTTAATTAAAATTTGCATTTTTTAAAAAGGTATGGTCTTTTTGTACTTGACAGGTACTTGAATAAAATTTAGCTTTTATATACAGCCAGAAAAACTGCTGTTTTTAAGTATAACAAACACTAAAATTCTTTTTACTAAAGATTTTAATTATAAAAATATTTTCTCTTACTCTGATCTCCTGGGATTGAAAGCAAATTCCGTAATAATATCAAATAAATGAAATGCAAATAAGTAACTATAATTGTAAAAGTAAAAACATATAGTCATAACCTCCCTTTAAACCTTTGAAAAATATTGATCATCACAAAATCCTATAAATATAAGCTAAGTTTCAACTAGTAAATAAAATTATTGTACTAGTAGTAAATATAACTAGACATCACGGAGGTAAGCGAAAAAATTAACGATTTAAAAAAAAAGATCAATTTAAAGAGAACATGAGGAATAAAGTAACTATAACAAATCTGGAAAGCAGGATATAACTTTACGAAAATTAAATTAAAGGGAACAACTTAGTACTAACAAACTCCTATTTCATTTATAGTATGTCAATGTTTTTTAAATTTAAAATTTTGGTCAGTCTGTACCAAAATATTAAGTATACAATGTCAATGTCAATGTCAATGTAATATAACTTGTATCATTTGGCACATTTTAAGTATAGTGGATCCTAACTAACACTGACTTATAACTTATAGTTTGGGGACAATTGCGCACGGCAAAATAAAAATAATACTGTGATTCGCATGATGATATACTTGTGTGAGATAAAAAAAGTTTAATGAAGTCAAAATAACCTTTTATGTTAGGGGCTACTCTTTTATACCAAATGACAGAAATTTGGGCATCATCAGAAGAAAATTAAAGTAAGAAGAACAAAATTATACTATTAATGAGGTTGAAGAGCTTTCAATGAAATTATCAAAAATTGATGGCAAATTTTCTGTTAATAAAATACCTGCTGATGATTTCATTGACTTCAGTTCATGGTGGCCCCAGATTTATAAAAAAAAAAACTTGCCTTAGTAATGATCCGTATGGTAAAAATGTTCCAAGAAACCAAAAAATGGCTTTTTCTATATCACAATACAGAGAAATGACTTTTTCATCAAAGAATCCTAACACGGTTCAATGTAAGATGAACATCGGCGGCTTCATAATGGATGAATTCAAACTACGGAATGCAGTACACCCAATTCAGGCTCCTACTAGAAGAGCATATTCAACTGCTCTTCCAATTAACAACAAGAAAATGGATGACAGGAAAAAAACATTGGTATACATCCCGGAAGAAAAAATTAATTTGTGGAATCCGATGTTATCATGGCAAATTACACTGGCATTTAGAGAAGAAAGCTAAAAACTTAAACTGAAATTTACTTCAAAGTTTTAATTTATGATATAATTGCTTTATTTCATGTACAGGATATTGTTTTATTTCATAAAAATGAATTCTCATAAAATATTCTGTTTGTATATTGATTGTTTTCCTTAGAACTTCCTAAAATTTCTTGTTAACGGCAAAAAGGGAACATATCCTTAACATAAAAAAAATTTCTACCCTCTCCTCTCAAAATATTTAAAGGAGTTATAATTATGTAGTAGTCTAGATTACCCTATCACATAAATCCTAAATGCAAAAAAATTAATACCAGTAGTGTCTATCTTTAGGTAGACAGAATAGTATCTATTCTGTCTACCTCCTCATAGCAAACAATGGTCGGGTTCGTACACCCGTATCATGACAAAACATTTTTTAATGTGTCTGTGAAGTCCAGTGTCGGTTTTTTGTATGTTTTTTAAGAATTTTTAACAACTAAGTAATTAAAAAATCAAAATTTCAACAAATAAGGAAATGAGATTTCTCCATTGTAGTGGTATTTAAAAATTGATCATAGCTCCTATGATGCCTTTGTAAAGCCGAAAGCGCTCAGCTAGGAATTATTAAAAAATATACACACTTCAAAAATACTTTTTTGCCTTTTCTTTTGAAAACTGGAATTGCTGCCTTTCTGCAGTTAGTCATTTTATTATTTTCTGCTTGCTGTTGTCTTGGTCTTAACTATAAGTTCCATAAAATAATTGTATACCTCCCTAACCTCGTCAACCGGTAAGCTATTTGAAAAGATTATAAACCGTCGTCTTACATGGTTTCTGGAAGATAAAAAATTACTTATCCCGGAGCAAAACGGCTTTCGTCAAAATAGATCAACGACGGACAACCTAGTTGATCTTGAATCCGAAGTTCACGAAGCGCTCATTAACAAACAACACTGTCTAGCTATTTTCTGCGATATAAAAAAAGCCTACGATTGCACATGGATATATGGTATAGTAGAAAAGCTTCACTCCTGGGGTATTGATGGACAATTCCTAAAATTTATTCAAAATTTTCTTCAATTTATTCTTCAACATTTAAAGTATGATCAAATGGAACACCATCATCAACTCGAATCTAGAAAAATAGAGTCCTCCAGAGATCGGTGTTAAGTGTAACTTTATTTCTTGTTGCAATTAACGATATCTTGGAACAATGTCAACATCCAGTAAAAGCAAGACTATACGCAGACGACCTGGTTATCCTACTGAGGGGAACAAATCTAGAATCCACCCAAAGAATCCTGCAAAGCACAATAAATATTCTATAGAAATGGTCTGACCAAACAGGACTCAGTTTCTCCAACCAAAAAACAAAATGCATGCTCTTTTCAAAAAAGCGACAAGAGGATAATCCAATTTTAACATTGAATGGTAAAAATCTGATCTTCGTAAAAGAAATATAGTTCCTCGGTCTTACATTTGACAAAACATTGAATTGGAAAAGTCACATTAAAAATCTAAAAGGTACTTGCCAGCAAAGCATTAATATTTTAAAGACACTGTCGAACATCAACTGGGGCAGCGATGCGGCAACTCTTCTACGAATCTTTTCATCATTAGTTCGATCAAAAATTGACTACGGCTCAGTGGTATATAACTCAGCCAAGAAATCTGTTCTTAAAGAACTAGATGTAATCCAAAATACGGGACTGCCAGTCGTTTTGGGTGCTTTTGGAACAAGTCCCATACTAAGTATATGTAGTGAGTCAGGGCAAACCCCTTTAAAATTTAGAAGAGATTTTTCAAGTTTGTCGTTTGCTTGTAAAGTTCTATCCTCTCTAGATAACCCAGTCTACCATAACGTACACAGCAATAGTTTTAGCCACTACTTCTTATCTCATCCTTAATGTAATCCGCCTTTCTATGAACGAATTAACCAATTACTTCATAAATATAGCATACAATTCCCGACAATATACCATCCTTCCGAAAACCCTTCTCCTCCATGGACTGTAAATAAACCACCAGTAATTACTGATCTATCAAAATTTAATAAACATGAATCCCCACCAGCCATATTAATAAACAACTTTAAAGATATTACGGATAGATTTAGCGACTACCGACAGATCTACACAGATGTATCAAAAACAACGGACGGAGTCGGCGCAGCCTTTTTATGTAATACTTATAATGATAAATTTAAGTTGCATAACAACTGGACTATTTCCAACGCAGAACTATTCGCAATCCTTGAAGCCTTAAAATTCATTAACACAACGGACCAGAGAAATTACACAATCATAACTGACTCAATGAATGCCCTTTGTGACATCAAAAACATATACTCCAGCAATCCTATTCATAAAGACATTTACAAAGAACTTCAAAATGCTGCAAAGGAAACCAAACATGTGGTATTAATGTGGGTTCCATCTCATATTGGAATACACGGCAACGAGGTTGTGGACCGTCTAGCTCACGAAGCAGCGACAAGTGACGGTCAAGTGCAATTAAATAAAATAGTGCCAAGTGATCTTAAATTGTGCTTAAAAACCATAGTTAGTTGTGCGTGGCAAAACAAATGGTCGCAGTGTTCCGAAAAACTAAGGCAAATTAAAGACAATGTTCTACAAAAACAAGCCTTTGTGTTACCTAGAAAAAAACAAGTCATCTTTTCTCGACTTCGACTTGGTCACACCCGTCATACACATCTTTACCGAATTACAAAAGACAATCCTCCATACTGCAATCAGTATTAAACTAACAGTACAGTTAAACATATTTTAACCGAATGTCAAATTTTCCAGGAAACCAGAAGTAAACTCAACTTTCCCAGCGACATAGGCGAGCTTCTTAAAGACAATAATCATCTACAGAATATTATAAAGTTTTAAACGGCTATAGGCATAAAAGATATTTAAATTAAAATCTAGTCTGTACTTATATTACATATATCAATCTTCTTCCATGTTAGTACGTAATTAATATTAACCTTTCTTTGTTCTTATATGTATTTTCCATTGTTGTCGTCTATAACTCCAGTGGTTCGGACGACATTAAATAAATCAATAAAAAAAATAATTATAGTGCATGTTCTCGAAATTCTTCTAATCGTTATGGTTTCACAGATTGTTGTTTCAGATATTGATTTAAACTTCTTCGGTAATGATGTCTTATACTCTATTTTGGTAACAAATTTAAATATTTCCCCTTGTATACTTAAGTCTCTTTATTTTTTTTTCTTCTTCCATCGACTCAGTATTCGAATAATTGTTATAGAGTTAGCAAGTAGTGGACGTAATATATGTCACCTTCGCGGTAGGTATGAGTATTTTCTACTTGTCTTTGTAATTTTTCAATTACTCATCTAAGGTTTAATATTAAATTTTATCTTTAAGGACTGTGTATTTATGTATACCTTTTTGTCTAGAAATCGTATTCGTAATTGTTAACTTATTCTCGATAATGAAATGTATTTATACATATCCTGTGTCATTTAAGTGCTTTTCTTCGCTTGTTTTCATTGCTGGTAGAATAAATATGTTTCCAGTTCTAGCATTTAAGTCATTCTATAAAATGATATGTTATATTTTTACATTTGCTAAGTACATTTTTGTAAAGTGATTTGTAAAGATCATTTTTGCTTCCTTCTTACCTTCCTTTGGAGAATAAATGCCAATAATTTTTATGGTATACCCTTTGTTAAATTTATATGTTGTTAATATTTCTGTATTTATGTATTTTTAACTGTTTATTTTAAATACCACTTTAAAAGTCTACTTTTTCTGTATTAGTTTACCTATATTATAACGAATAACTACATATACGCAAGTTACAAAAAATGGAAATATTAAGGTAAATAGTAAAACTAAGAGAGAATAAATATATAAGCAAATACTTATAAAACAAATCAGCTAACCCAGTTTTGGTAAAAGAGTAGATTTTAATTAAGTATACATACAAATCGATAAGAAGCCATCAATATTTTCTTAGAGATTAAATAGAGGCTAACACATATTATGTATAGTTAACCTACCTTCTGTTGAAAAATGTGTCTTCATTTCTCCACCTTAAACAAAAATATCTATTTTAGAATACAAAGTTTTTTTTATAGTCTTTGGTTTGAACCTTTAGCCACGTAATTACATATAAATATTAGTATTCATTTATACAGGATTGTACAAGGACACTTTTCACGCTCAGGGATTCATCAGAGTGGCTTTATTGTAACCAGGGATGGGCAATGTCGATAATGTCATGTCGACAATTCGATTGTCGACATGTCGACAATCATGTCGATGTCGAGTGATTTAAATTTGTTGCCAATGTCGACAATGTCGAGTATGTCGACAATTAGCAAACGATCAGAATGACGTTCCGTGCGCACTAATTTAAAATTTTAGGTTAATCTGGCTGCGCTGACTTATTGAAAAAGTATGCATTAATGTTTCAACAAGTTGCAAAGAGACCAAATAATCTCAAACTTTTGAAACTTT
The DNA here is from genome assembly GCA_918026665.1 of Diabrotica balteata. NCBI lineage: Eukaryota > Metazoa > Arthropoda > Insecta > Coleoptera > Chrysomelidae > Diabrotica > Diabrotica balteata. The sequence goes on along the minus strand of OU898280.1, from coordinate 76,302,057 downwards.
TAACCTCACTATTAACTTCCAATTGTCAAATTCATAGGATATTCCATAATTGTTTGATTGCAGATTTTTCAAGTGTAAATGAATTTTAAATAGAATCATATAGAGACAATTTATTATGTGCAAACCTCATGATAGAGTAATGCAATGTAATGAATCTAAAATATTACCATATAGATGCAAAACCAGAAAAAACCAGCAAAACAAATTTTCATAGATTTTTAATTTTCTATCGTTACTCGTAAACTCGTAAAATTTACAGAAAGGTTTAAAAAAATTAAAAAGAAACGTAAACCTAAACGTCAGTAAACGAGGTAAGATTCAAAACCACAATCAAACATATCTCAGTACATTGAAACCTTACCTTGTTTCCTAACATTTCGTTTACTTTTTTTTTAATTTTACTAACTCTTTATTATAATAATTATAGTATAATAATTACTGAAACAGTGTTGAATCTCTTCGTGCTTTGGCAGAGACTGCATAATAAAAACATTACAACATTTTGCTGTTTTGCTAATTTTTAACCAAAGAAAACATGTAACCAATAATACATCAAATAGTTGTACTTTCCCCGTCCATATCTACAATTTCTTCCTCGTCCAGGCTATAACTATTTTTATCAGGATACTCTCCCTTTAATGAAACATAAATATGTACCAATTTCTTGGAATTAGTGAACGTTAATCTATTTCTTATCAGACTGTGAATGTGTCCCCAATTTGAAAAGAGTCTCTCGATTTGAGCTGAGGAGGCTGGCATTTTTAGAAGTCTGAGAGCCATTTTAGCAAGAATTGGGCATTCCAGTTTGACCACTCGCCAAAATACTAGAGGCTTTTCAACTCCTTTTTCCCAAAGTGTTGAGAATATTCCTGAAATTGTAAACCTAATATATTAAAAATCAAAAGAGCGATAATTTTGTCTGAAAGACTTACCCGATTTAGTGTTAAATTTGTCCCATTCTTCTATGCCCTGATTGCACAACTTTCTGAGTAAGAACTGAGTTATTCTACCAGTGTGCTCTGACGTAAGCTTGGAATTTTCATATTTCGGATGCAGATAGTACGCAGTTAATGCGTACACGTTTAACGCCATTTGTTGTCTGTGTTTCAATTTTTCTTTAAGATTATCTGGCAGATTCAAATTGAGCCACAGATGAACGGCATCTGCTACAGATGTGTCAGATTTCTGACAAGCATTGATCAGATTACAAATGGGTTCATAAATTTCTATGTTCTGTTGAATCTCATCCACAAATTCATCGTTGAAGATTAATTCCTTGACTTTCGGCTTAATCTTTTTTTTCGTTACAGCGGCTACTTGTTTCATATATACCAGATTTTCTAGGAGACTTTTGAAAGAATCTCGGTAAGAGCACCATCTTGTTTCGGCCGGCAATTGGATTCTACGCCCTCCTTTATCAACTATCATTTTTTCTAAATCTGGTTGCTTAAATTCTTTGAGGACAATGACCACATTGTCGACTAACTTTTTATCCAGCACGTCTTTGGCTAAAAGGTTGCCGGTGTGGCTACTGCACGTAGAGTGCCACATGTTGTGCTTGAGGAGGGATCCCATTTTAATCATTGCACTAGCATTATCCGAAACTATACCGTACGCATCTACATCGTATTTTTCTTTTGCAATTTTTTTAGATTCTGTTATTATTTCGGCAAGTTTTTCTCCAGTCTCAGACTCCGTGCTTAAATCCCAAGCATCAAGAAAGGCATTTTTTCCGTCTGCACTATGCAACATTGTCACAACCGTTTTAGAATTAGTAGATGAGTTTTTCCAACCGTCATACAAAATGACTGACTCGGTTTCCACTTTTTTACGTGAAATCTCAATACAGTCTTCATAGCACTTATTTAAAAGCGATGTACAAAGTTTTTTCCGGCCAGGAATTTTGTCTAAATAAGCAGGACGGATCGTTTTTATAAAATTTTTAAAGAGAGGTGATTCTACCACAGTAAATGGTAAGTTACAGCCGAATATAAATTTGGCTAGTGCAGTGCTTATCTTCTCCTCTTCATACTCTTGTAATATGTCCATATAGTCGGTGATTTTCTTTGATTTTTTGGCTGGTCTAGCTTGAGATGTAGCGAATATTCGTGCTTGTGTAGCTTGTGCTGGAGGAAGTTGGAGTACTTAAGTTAGTCAAATTACTACTCTCAGTATCAGTAGTTGATAACATCATATTTTCAACAATACTATAAGTGCCTTGAATTGCTACACCATTGTTTTCTTCCAATTCCAATAAGGCGGCATCGGTATCTAATAAATTTTCTATAATTCCATCTAGCATGTTTTCAGGTGAAGTTCCAGTCACAATAGCTAGCGAACCATCTTCCATAACTTCGTAACTACCGTTCGTTGTATTCTAAAATTTAAAATAAAAAGAAACTCTAAGGTGACTAAATATAAAGGGCGGATCTACGGACACCCTGTATACAGAAGTTGGCATAGATACAGTGTTTTGTACTTAATTCAATAGGCCAATCCGTTTTTTGCCGTAAAATACTAAACTTGGTGTTTTTTTAAATGGGACACCCTGTATATGGAGATGCAACAACGTGAAAACCTCAGAATACAAATTCTGGGGTGAAAACTGATGCAATTTATGTCCCCTTCCGAATTCTAATTAAATAGTAATCAAGAAATCTACAATAATATATAGTGCGTTATTTTCACTTCTTGCCGTTAGATGGCTATACGGTTTTTGACACCATGTTTTCTCCAATATACTACTACCGAAATGGTGATCCATGCGTTGTTGAGTTATGCGGCTCCGAACACATTTTACGATTCATTTTTATATTATAGATAAATGTAAGTTCAAAAAGTTTCCCCCAAAATTTTTTCTAGATCCGCCCCTGCTAAATATGTAGTAGAACATACGTCCTATATACTTACTTGTGGATTAACTGTAGGTGTAAAACCTGTGTCTGAGCCAGTATTTTCGTATATCGAAACATGCGACATTTCATTATTGGATTGATTACCATTGCCACGATCTAACTTGCAGACGTTTCTTAAAATGAAAGTACGGGACGGGGTTAGTTATCAGCCGATACAAATATCAATTTCAGAAAATAAATCTCTATAGCTATCCAGCTAAAATTAATTAAAATATTTCTTCTTACCTGTGACTTTGCAATCTTGCTGCAGCCGTATTTTTTATCACATTTCCACTACACAACATTTAGCCGCGTGTTTTCCTTCTATCTTTAATACTTTGAATGATAATATATCATAGTTTTTATTCAGTTTTCTGCCACTCATTTTGATTCTGATCAGATCAGATCACATTCAAAGTTTACAACTGAATAATTTCATAACATAACCTCATTTTTTTCCATTATGGACACGTTGCTGACATTGTCGACATTGTTGACACGTTCTCGACATTGTCGACACGTCTGTGTCGACAATTAAAGTCGACGTGTCGATGCCCATCTCTGATTGTAACATACAAGACATAAACCACGGTTAGGTAGGTGGGCAACATATATGGTAAACATACAAAGAAAATGTTCAAGCATACGATCAATTTTACACTTATACCTTTAATTTAATTTTTACAAGAAATATCATAATTATTTTAAAGATTTTTACTTTTTTTTTTTTTTATTTACGCATCGACCACGCAGGGTCATTAGCGTATTTAGATTATGTAACATATGTGACAGTTGATACAATATGTGAATATACATTAGTTTACAATAATAATAATAATAATAATAGTATGTATGTATGTTAAAATGTACGTTTTAGATCTTTTGAAGAAGTTGACAGTCTTTAAGATAGGAAAAAATTTTTCGGTTATGTGTACTTTCTTCTAGGGCATCTTTTAGGGAGTTAGGTATGTTATATTTGAGTCGTTCACTGTTATATTTGGGACACTGTATTAAAAAATGTTTTACCGTTAGAACACTGTTACACACTTCACACACTGGTTTGTTTTTGCGTTGTAATAAATAGTCATGAGTAAGTCGTGTATGGCCGATACGGAGACGGGTAAGTAACACTTGTTCTCTTCTGTTTTTTATTGTTGGTTTCCATAGATGTGGGTGTTTGTTGACTTCGTATAGCCTTGATGGAGTGTTGTTCCAAGTTTGTTGCCATTTGTGAATTATTTTTTGTTTTAAGTATGGTTTTAGATCGTTTTGTACCAATATGTTGCTTTCTTCGGACATCGGGTTAGTTGGTGCGTTTTTGGCCAGTTTATCTACAGCTTCGTTACCTTCAATTCCTACATGAGAAGGTACCCATAAAAAGTGCACTTGGATGTTCTTATTTGAAATGTTTTTAAGTTCTTTTTTAATAAGAAGTAGAAGGGGGTTGTCACAGTATAATTGAGTCAGTGAGGTTAATGAACTTAGAGAATCTGTGATTATTATACATCTTTCTTTGTTTTTGTTTTGTATTAACGATAGTGCTTTTAGAATTGCGAATAATTCAGCCGAAAAGATGGTTGTAATTGATGACAATTTGAAACTAACTGAGGAGTCTTCCGAATAAATTGCTGCTCCAACTCTGTCTTCATTTTTTGACGCATCTGTGTATACGTTGTAGGTATTGCCATATCTGTTTAATAGTGTATGAAACTTTTGTTTAATGACGGTTGATGACATCTCTGATTTTCTTAGGTTTGTTAGACTGATGTCGATAGCAGGAATAGATATTGTCCATGGTGCAGGGTTGTGGATTGATGAGGTATCATAGGTTTTTGGAAATTGAAAATTTAATTTGGATAAGTATGATTGTATACGAAAGTAAAAAGGATGATCAATTTGATGTGTTTGCTGAAATTTATTTGTAAATCGGTCAGCAAAAACGTTATGTAGTACTGGATTATTTCGGTTTGATGACACTGCCGCTGCATATGTTAGGCTTAGATATTGTCTTCTGAAAGAAAGAGGAAGTTCTCCACTTTCCCAATAAAGACTTTGAATGGGACTTGTATAGTGAGCACCTAAAGAAATACGTAGACATCTATTTTGGATAATATCCAGTGACTTCAAATGTGTTTTTTTGGAGGAGTTGTAGACTATGGCTCCATAGTCAAGTTTTGATCGAATTATGGATTTGTAAATAAGTATTAAACTTGAATAATCAGCACCCCAGTTTTTAAATGCAAGTGATCGAAGTAAATTTATGCCAGGAAGACAGGATTTTTTCAGCTGTTGAATATGTGTCTTCCAAGTTAATTTTTTATCAAACGTCATACCCAAGAATCGGATTTCTTCTACATGATCTAGTTTTTGTTCGTGTAGATATAATTCTTTTGTTTGGATTTGATTTCTCTTTGAGAAACAGATTGCTTTCGTTTTTGAAGTGTTAAATTGAAGTCCACTTGTAGCAGACCATTTCTCAATGTGTGTTAACGCGTTTTGAATGTGATTGTAAATCGTTGCTATGTTTTTTCCTCTACAGAAAATAACTAGGTCGTCAGCGTATAATCTAGCTTTGACAGGGTTTTCAATTTCTGTTAATATTGAATTTATTGCTACTAAGAATAAAGTTGTGCTTAAATTTGATCCTTGTGGTATACCATTTTGTTGAATTTTTGTTTGAGAATATGTTCCGTCAACTCGAACTTGAAATTGTCTGTTTTCAAGAAAATTTGAAATGTATTTTAATATGTTACCCCTTATTAACCAGTTGCTGAGTGTTTTAATGATTGAATATTTCCAAACTGTATCATATGCTTTGGTTATATCAAAAAATATTCCAACACAATGTTGTTTTATTGCAAATGCTTCGTGGATTTCTGATTCTAAGTCAACGAGGTTGTCTAAAGTTGAGCGACGTTTTCGGAAACCACATTGTTCTGGAATAATTAAGTTGTTTGATTCTAGATACCACATAAGTCTATTGTTTATTATCTTTTCTAATATTTTACCTATGCTACATGTGAGTGATATCGGTCGATATGATTGTGGATCTGATTTTGGTTTAGTTGGTTTTAGAATAGGTATTATGATTGAATTTTTCCATGATTTAGGAAATACGTTTCTGGATAGGATTATATTGTAGATTTTGAGTAGATATTTTTTAGGTTGAGGGCCTAAATTTTTTAGGAATATAAACGGTATATTGTCGGGTCCAGGACAAGTGTTCTTACAATTTTGAAATACATTTTCTAATTCTTCCTCTGTTATTGGTATATTTAGATCGTTATTATTTTGATCGTAATATTTTATAGGATTTTTTTCTTCTTTTATTTTGATTTTTAAGAAATTGGAAGTATAATTTAAGTTACTTGAGTTATATTCATAAGTAGATGCTAGTATATTGGATACTTCTTCTGGGTTTTTATAAATAGTGTTATTTTGAGTTAGAAAGTTGATTGATTTATGGGGTTTGGAACAAGACGTTTTGTTGACTTTTTTCCATATAGCAGTTATAGGAGTTGAACTATGTATTGTAGTAACATATTCTCTCCAAGAGTCACGTTTGGCTTTTTTAATGGTATACCTAGCGACTGCTCTTAATTTTTTGAATTCTATAGAATTTTCTTGAGTTTTTTTTTTTTTTTTTTTTATTTAAATTAACGTGCATGTGACATCTATGGTCATTAGCACGAGTTACGATTTACATGGTAATATAATATAAATTACAAAATAAAATGTAGTTAACATCTAACATACAGAGAAAATAATAAAAACTTGTAATATAACATTTATATTTTGTTGAGCAGTTGACTATTCTCGAGGAATTTGATGACCTTGTTGATTTCGTCTGTGTTGTTTAGGACCTCTTTGAAGTTAGTACTGATATTGAGCTGTTGGCGTATTTTGGCATATAAAGGGCATTCGATAAGTATATGCCTGATTCGGAGAGTCGTATTGCAGTGTTGACATTTTGGTTGTGGAGATGATGTCATCAGGTAGCCATGAGTTAGACGGGTATGTCCAATACGCAGTCTCCGTATGATTGCCATATTTTTTCGAGATAAACTGGGATAGGTAAGACGGTTCACTGTAGGTTTGATTTCATGCAGCGCTGAGGTAACATTATTCCAGTGAATCTGCCACGTAGATAAATTAAGCTTCTTTAGTCTGGCTTTCAGATCATTACAAATTTGTATGTTTATAATGGTGTTCGTGGATGATGCGGCTTTTTTGGCAAGGCAATCAGCTTTTTCGTTACCACTAATACCAACATGGGATGGTACCCATATCAGAGTGATAGTTATATTTTGTTTTATAAGAAGCTGATATATGTCATGAATATCTTGGACGATAGGATGTTTGGTGGATATAGCATTAATGGAGTGTATAGATGAAAGCGAATCGGAGCATATGGCTATGTGTGTATTTGTATATCGTTGGGCATATTTAAAAGCTTGTAAGATAGCTAGTAGTTCACCAGTGTGGATACTACACCAAGGAGAGATTTTAGAGAGTTCGATAGGCTGTTGTACAGTGGTTACAGAATATCCAACCCCACCTTCAGTCTTCGACGCGTCAGTGTAAAGAACCATGTTATATTTATTTTTGTTTATAAGTTCTAGGAAGAGAATTCTTAATGTACTAATACTGGTATCTTCCTTGTTAAACTTTGTGAGTGAAATATCATGATATGGGAGTATGTTGGTCCAATAGGGATTATTGGAGGATGGTAGAGTTCTGGTTTCACACAAATTTATATCTTTTAGTAACGGTTGTAGAAGACTAGGAATAGGATGTATAATTAAGTTACATGGAGGGCTGTTTTGGGTATGATGTGATGATGTAAATAGATGATATACGGGATTGGACGGATTGGAAGAAATTGCAGCAGCATAGGAGAGAAGAAGGTTTTCTCGTCTAAGCCATAGAGGAGGTTCATTAGCTTCACAGTACAGACTTTCTGCCGGACTAGAACGGAAAGCTCCAAGACATAAACGAATAGCTGTATTGTGAACTGTGTTCAGTGAATTTAATATTGATTTAGTACCAGACATATAGACGAAACATCCATAGTCTAGCTTAGAGCGGATAAGTGATCTGTAGACTTTCAGTAAAGTAGTTTCTTCCGCGCCCCAATGATAATGTGAGAGTGTTTTGAGTATATTTAACCTTTTTAGGCAAACTCCTTTAAGTTCCTGTATGTGTTGTTTCCAGGTTAATCTTGAATCAAATATCAGCCCTAATATTTTGCAATTATCAACAACCGGTAACTTGAAGTTGTTGATAGTGATTTCCGGATCAAAAGAACTCATTCTTCTGCTAAATTTAATAACTTTGGATTTAGAGTGGGAGAGGGTAAGTCCTAGAGAAGCTACTTTGTTTTGTAGGTCATTTACTCCTACTTGTAGAATTTTACTGGTAGTTGCGTTGGATTTACCATGACAGTACATTATTAGGTCATCGGCATATAATACGCATTTGATTGGTGGAGCTATATTTTCACTTAACTTGCTAATCGAAAGAATGAATAAGGATGTGCTTAAAACTGAACCTTGCGGAACTCCATCATATTGGATGTGTGGAGAAGAAAGGAAGTTATTGACAGAAACCCTGAACGATCTAGATGTTAGGAAGTTTTTGATAAATGCGTATATGTTGCCAGTAAGGTTACATTCAAAAAGTTTGTCAAGGATTGCATTTCTAGAGATGGTGTCAAATGCGCCTTCTATATCAAAGATAGTTGCTATCAAATCTTGCTTGCAATTTATTGCGTTGGAGATGTGGGTTTGGAGTATTACTAGATTATCTCTTGTGGAGCGCTGTCTTTGGTAGCCAGATTGTTCCTTTGGAATAATCTTATGTTTTTCAAAATACCACAAAAGACGTTTGTTAATCATTTTTTCCATTAGCTTACACATAGTGCATGTGAGAGAGATGGGCCTGTAAGATTGTGGAAACATAGTTGGCTGGTTTGGCTTGAGTATTGGTATAACTATAGATTTGCTCCATTGAGATGGAAATTTATGGGAACTCCAGATTATATTGTATAAATTAAGGAGTTTTTTAAGACTATAATTAGACAAGTGCTTTAGGAATGCGTAAGGAATATCATCGGGTCCAGCTGCAGTGTTTCTACTATTAGCTAAGGCAGATATTAGCTCATGCATAGTGAAAGGAGAATTAAGGGATCTACTATGTTCAGATGATATCAGATGATTTCTGTGTGAATATAAGTCATGATGAGACAAAGCAATATTATTGGTTTTATTTCTGAACTTGTCTTCGAAATGTTTGGCAAAGGCGTTAGGAATAAGTTCGTGTGAAGCGATCTCTATACCATTTGTAATTAAACGAGTAATTTTATTATTAGTTTTGTGACCTTGAATTTGTCGTATTTTTTTCCAAATTTGGCTAGGATTGGAGTTTTCGTTGATAGATGATACGTAATCTTGCCAGGATGATTTTTTACTTTTTTTGACTACGTGTTTGGCCTTGGCTTTGAATTTTTTGTAATTTATTAGATTTTCAAGGCTTCTGTTTTTTTGGTACTTATTTAAAGCTTTTTTGGATAGACGAATCGCCTCTTCACAAGAAGAGTTCCACCAAGGAACTACTTTATGATTTGGAGAGAATGATGTTTTGCCAATATGAGTCTTAGCAGCTGAAAGAATAGTGTCTGTTATTGACGTTAACAAATAGTCTACATCGTTTATTATTAGATGATCATGCGCGAGCAAGAGAGTGTCAACGGCTTTTGAATACTCTGGCCAGTTAGCTTTTTTTAGGCGCCAATAGCTTTTGGCAGAGGCAGACCCATTAGAATTGTTGGAAATTATTATAGGATAATGATTGCTATCAAAGAGATCGTCAGCTGTTTGCCAGGTTAAAAAAGGTGCAGATTTAGGGTCACTAATACTAAGATCTATAGCAGAGAAAGATCCAGATGAAATATTAAAATGAGTGTTAGATCCTGTGTTAAGAAGACATGAGTTTGTGCAGTTAATAATATTTTCAACTACTTTTCCCCGTCCAAATGTGGATTGAGAACCCCACATAACGTTATGTGCATTGAAGTCTCCTGTGAGAATAAACGGCTGTGGAAGTTGGAATATAAGGTCTAGGAGCTCTTCTTCTTTTAGAGAATGGTTTGGGGGAATATATATGGAGCAGATGGTTAGTTTATTAGGGCAATATGTAGTTATGGCAATTGCCTCAAGATTCGTTATTAATGGTAGCATTGTTGAGAAGATTTCGCTGGACGCAAATATAGATGCACCTCCACTGGCTCTTAAGCAGTTCGTTCTAATGAAGTGGTATCCTTCAAAGGATTTAAGATGAGGAATATTCGTTGTATTAAAATTAGTCTCTTGGAGACAAAGAAAATCTGGATGGTAAATTGATATAAGATATTGAATGTGTTCAAGGCGCGGATAGTATCCGTCGCAGTTCCATTGTAAAATAGTGAATTTGATAAACTTATTTGGTTAGTAGAAAGAATTTACCTTGTACTAATTAAGTAATTTTAGAAAGGATCGATATCATTGCAGTTAGAGTCACATGAATTATTGGACGTAAGGCTGGTAAGTTCGTCAGCGTCTATAGAATTTAATGTGCGTTTTAGCTTTTTCGTTATTCTTGTAATGCGATTTTTAAGTGATCTATCGGATACAGTTTGGTATATTTGAGTAAGATCTTCGAGGAGAGAATGAATGTTCGTGGTGAAATTATGAGCTTCTTTGAGGGGATCACTACTTCCAAAGGAATTTTCTAGGAAGGCAATTATTTGTAATGCTGATAACGAAAATTTTTCTGGATTCGCACAAATTAATTTTTCAATACTTGAATGGGCACATAGACTAATTTTACAAATTTCTTTGTCATCAGTTTTTGTTTTCTTTTTAGGAGCTGATTTAGGAGTTGCGAAGGTTGTTGTGTTTGGTGTGTTATTAGAGTTTAAGTTTAGGGGGCTAGCGGTAACCAGTAGAGAAGGTGATTCAAGACTTGTGTCAGTGGAATGAGTTCTTTTTATGCCAGAGTTAGAAGGGACAGATAATGGTGTTATAGACTGTTCATTTGGGTTGTTATGTCAGTAGGTGGGTTATTTGAATAGATTTCTTTTTTTGTGGAGGGTGAAAGAGGAGATATACTAGAATGAGGATCGACTGGATTTTGGCTAGAAGTTGTATTTGGAGAGGGATTGCTAGATATTTCTTGAGGGTTAGGGCAGGAGTCTGCAGTGTGTCCAGATTGCTTACATAAAAAGCATTCAAGTTTGTCCGAAGTAATAAAGATCCTATAATTTGTATTTTCATATGAGATTACAATTGAAGTATTTAACTCAAAGTATTCTTTATTTGGTATCACAAAGACTGAGCGTCGAAAACTGAAGATGTGAGCATATTCGTCTTCCGGAGAACTACAACGGATATGCGAGATAGGGGAAGCAAGTTGTAATCCAAGTTCATTTTTAAGTGCTTGCTCTATGAGTGCATTCGGAATCGAAGGACACACGTTAGAAAGTAGTAGCCTCTTTGCAGGAGTGATAAGTCTACGAATAGATATTGTTTGATTTCTAATCGAAATAGTAGGATTATTTTTTAGAAGATTATCTACTACGGTTACGGAAGAAAGATAGATGCATATACGTTGATTAGAAATACGTGAAGCAAAGGTTATTTCTTTAGGGGTAACAATTTCGCCGATTGCCTTTATGTAATCAAATAGTACTACGTCTGGGATAGCGTTCATAACAATGGCTTGAGTTCTACTAGGACATGATGTTGCTGTTGTGGATTTTTTCTGTGTTATTTTGGTTACTGCAGCGAAGCTAGGTTGAGCTGTTTGTGAAGATGATGCCATATTTGATTTTAATATTTTGGATGCCAAAATATTAAGTATGGCCAAAAACGACTGGCCTAATTTTATTTGTCGAAAGTATTAATTTAACTGATATCGACTTACCAATATTTGCTTGATAAACAATCACATTAAACTAAACAAGTTTTTATTCAAAATACTATTAGTAGGAAGCCCGATGTTTACTCGTTGGCTTCTGAAATAGGAATCACTTGAGTTTTGTGTCTTTTGAATTTATTAAAAGCTTGTTTCGATTGTTTTAATGCTGCTTTGCAGTCATGATTCCACCAAGGTACCAACTGATGTTTGTAATCGTACTTAATTATTCCAACGTACTTTTTTGCTGATTCTGTGATTACATTTGTCAGAGAGTATATTGTTTTGTCTATATCTACATTGTTATTTAGATTTTGCAGGTTGTTTTCAACGTAATTTTGAAATTCTATCCAATTTGCGCCTTTTAAATTCCATTTTAGTTGTTGCGGGGTAGTTGATTGTAGTTCATTGCTTATTATGATAGGGTAGTGATCACTATCATATAGATCTGGTAACACATCCCATGTAAGAGTATGTGTAATTGATGGTTCGCAAATACTTAGATCTATACTAGAGCCTTCACCTGTTCTTATTTCAAAGCGCGTATGTTGTCCGTCGTTAAGAATATTTAGATTGATTTCTTCTATTATTTTTTCTATTTTTCGACCTAGAGATGTTAGTTTTGTTGAACCCCATAGCGGATTATGTGCATTGAAATCTCCAATTATTATCCGTGGAGCAGGTAGTTGATTTAATAGGTTTGAAATTTCTTTTGAATCGGGTTCTTTATTGGGGGGAATGTAAATATTGCAAATTGAAAAAGAAATTGTGTCTGTGACTCTAATTCCAATTGCTTCGATAGTTGTTCTAAGTTTTATTGGTTTAGCGTCAAAGCTATCTTTTATGTAGATTGCTACCCCTCCGCTTGCAATTTTCGAATTTTCTCGATTTCTAAAAAAACAATTGAAATTCTTTAAGTCATGAGCTTTGTTGTTTTTGAAGTGGGTTTCTTGTAAACATATCAGACTAGGCTTATGTTTTGAAATTAATAATTTTAACATTTCTAAATGGGTATAATACCCATTTATGTTCCATTGAATTAGAGAGTTGAAAATGATGTGTTATTAATTTTCTGTTGATGTGTCGCTTTCTAAGTCTGTTTGAATGTCTAAGTTGATTTGTTTTAATATTTTATTTTTTATTCGAGTGCATTTGACTTTAATTTTTCGGTCCTTTAGGTAAGGGTATATATTAGTTAATAGATCTGTGACCTCTGCTGTTTCTTCTGTATACATTTTGGCGATACTTAACGGGTCTGATGAGTTCTCACAGTTTTCAATAAAGTCTAATAACTGTTCGTAAGTTATAGGGTAGTTAGAATTTGGGTTCTCAAATAAAGTTTTACAGTATCTTAGCATTTCTTCTAGTGTTTTTTGTGGTTTGACATTTTGATCTGATTTTACTTTCTTCTCTTTATTTTTTGGTGTAATAAAGGTAGGTTCCTCTTTAGATGTAGTAGCTGGTGGAGAGATTTGGGAGATTGTGCGTTTGTTTTGTGCTTTGCCTGTGTTTATATGCGTTGTCTTATTTTCTAGATCTATTTTTGGCTCGTTTGTTGTTTCTAAATCTTCTTTGGCTGGTTGCATGTGTAGTTTTTCTTGTTGGGTAGTTTGTGGTTGGAATTCTTGTTGTATGCTTTCTTCTTTTGATTGTTGTTGTTTAGTGTTTGTCTGGGTTTTTTGAATTGATAGATTAGTTGTATTTTCAATTGGGTCTATATTTGGAACTGCATTATTTGATGTTGAATTATCTGTTGTAATCGCAGTAGACATTGGACAATTTTTTGTTAAGTGGTTGTTTTGTTTACATGTTTGGCAAGCTTGGTTATCTAATGAAAGGAAAATCCTGTATGTCGTTTCCTCATGTGTGATAAGAAAAGAATCAGGTAAGGGCTGGTTATTTAGTGGAGATATGTATATTTGACGTCTGAAACTCAAAATATGCTGGAATTGTGGTGTTGATGTGCCTATTCTTAAAAATGTTAAAGGTGACAGAAGATTTAATCCATGTGATTTTAATGCTGATACTAGGACTGAGTGTGGGATTGAGGGACAGACATTGGACAATACTAATCGCTGACTGGGGCTAATTAGTCTACGAGGTTGTAAAAGCTGCTGGCCTATTTGAATTTTTTCATTTCTGTTTATAAAATCCTCAGCCAGTTTTTCGTTTGCTAAATAAATACATACTCTATTATTTGATAATTTCGAACAGAAGATGATCTGGGTTGGTTCTATCAGACGACTCAGAGCGAACAAGTAATCATCTAGTTTGGTATTTTCAACTGAATCAAAAATAATTGCTTGTTTCTTGATGAAATATATTAGATTGTGGTGTTTGATTTGTTACGGAAGAATATGTACGTGATCCATTAAATTGATATGATGATGTGCTGTTTGGTGTATTAGTAGTTGCAGGAATTTCGGAATGAATAGAACTATCCATTTTTAATTATCATTGGTAAATGGAGTACGGTCCTGGCAAACAACCTTCTTAGTCTATAGTAGAACAGGTTTGGTATAAATACCTGTCCTATATTTTGTAGGTTATCCGAAATAATATTTGATAATATGTAGTAAAAACTCTTATAATTAAAGTAACTTACTATCTCTATTGTATTTATGTTTGTTATTTCACTGCTGGATCACTAATTAATGAAAATATTTTTAGTATTTCACTACTTTTTAAATTTAATTTAAGAGCTCGATTTTAAAACACGTATTAGGTACTATGTTCAGAGTCGAATCCCAAAGATTTTTACTTCACTTAATAGAAGATTTACGTTTAATGGTGTACTTAAACCCTCTTTTATCAACTCTTTTATCATTCACGTGCTTATATTACAATGTAGTGGGTAGTTGAAGAATATGTGATTTAAATCAACTATACTAGTTTCACACTCACATCGGTCTGTTAGGAGAACTCCTATTTTGTGTAGATGTTTCGGAAAATATCCATGATCTACTTTTAATCTTTAGATAGTTGACACTGTGTTTCTGCTTAGTGTAACATCTTTGTAAAATTGTTTTACATCTACTGTTGGTTGTAATTTGTATAAATTAGTGCTCCTTCTTTCACCAAACTGTATCCATTGTCTGTCCTATTTAAATGTGTGTAATGGATTATTAGCTATAGAATCAGCAATAGTATTGCCAACAATATCTGAGTGTCCCTTAACCCATAGAAATTTAGTACCATATGGATCTGATAGTTTTAGTAACTGTTGAAAATTTTCTAATATGAATATATTGCTATTAATTGTGAATTTAAAGTTTTATAAGAAGTGTAATACTGACAGTCAATCACTGCATATGACAATTTTGTTCCACTGGTTTTCACAGCACAATTCAAGGACTTTGTATATAGCACATGCGTCAGCAGAAAAAATGCTGGATTGATTATTTAAAATAAATGATTTTTTATTGTTTATTTTTGGTACAAAGTAAGCACTGGTTGTACATGTTGGTGATTTTGACCCGTCTGTATAGATCACAATATGATCTGAATAGCCACTTAAGATTTCTTTAAAAGTAGTGTAGCAAAATTCGTTTTGGTATGTGTAAGTCTGATTTTATTACAAACACTTTCACGGGGGAATATTGCTAATAAATTAAACTAAAGTTACAAAAACTGACAGTAATTAAAATACACAAATATATATTATTATTTGTAACTGTATTTCTTAAACTATTTGGTGGATAATGAGCAACTTCGACAGTGACATCTCAAACACAGTCTTGTTAGATAAACTCCGAGCAGAAATCAGTAAACAATCTGCAGACTTAAAAAAGTCTATATTACAAGAAATCAAAGATGAAACACGAACACTGGCCAACAAAATAAATAAAACAGTAAAGTATCTTGAAGAAAAACATAATACAGTGCTTGACAGATGTATACAGTTAGACAGGCAAATAAGAAAAAATAATATACTGATATATGGAATAGATACACCTGAAAACGGAGATATAATTGCAGAAGTACTTAAGTTGTTCCACGAGGTGCTTAAAGTCGAAGTGTCAGTTTGCGAAATAAACAATATTTATCAAATAAAAATAGGAACTAAAAACGCAGTTAAAGTTGAATTTCTATCTTATCTAAAGAAAAATATAATATTAAAAAACTGTAGTAAATTGCGTAATACCAATATTTATATAAATCACGATCTATGCTACGAGGATAGACAAGACCAAAATCTTCTCACTACACATCTGAAACTAGCAAGAGAAAAAAAAATTTATGCTAAAATTCGTGGCAAATACTTAGTCATAAATAATGAAAAATACTCTGCCAAAGACTTGAGAAATATGGAAAAGGATGAAAATGAAGATGATGTTAAATCAGAAAAACCTAAACCACACAGTGCACCAGAAACACCAACACCAAATTCTAAAACATTTTTTGAAGACAGCATCTCACAATTTACCTTAACTACGCCTAAGAATTCATCACAAAAAGAAGAGGCTGCCCAACAACAAAACCTTAACCTGATAACTACACTGACTGAAAAACTGACAAAGGAATCAGATACTGATAAAAGTAAATCAGAAAAAAAGAATTCGGAAAAGAGAAATATTGTAGACCATAAAGAAGTACTAAGAGGAGTGGAGAAGAACAAAAACGAAGATAGACACGAAGAAGGAAAAAAGCCAAAATCAAGACACAACTCTACTTCAGGTAACAAAGAAAGAGTTAATACTCGGCAGCAAAGCAGTAAGTGCTAGAATCTTGTAAGACAGTTATTTTTTTCTTAGGTATTTCACTATCAATTTTTTCTTTTTTTTTTTTGTTGTTGTTATAGTATGGATCCATACATTCGTGATGTAGACTACATTCCCGTAATTACTCATAAACCTAAAGATATTGAAGATTTTAATAAGTTAACTGCGGATTTTTATAAAGGTAAAAATAATGAAAATATTACCATTTTACACCAAAATATTAGAAGCCTTAATAAAAATCTAGATCAGTTACGATTAAATATACAACAGATGACACTTGATTTTGACTGTATATGTCTAACGGAAACATGGATTATTCCTGATATATCTTTATTTCAAATAGATAATTATAACATTTTATATAATGAAGGAGATATAAATCAAAATGATGGTGTCATTGTATACATAAAAAAGAATTTAAGATTTACGTGGAGGGTTGTAAACATTAGTGTATGTAAGGTATTAGAGATAACTATATTAGGTAAATATAATCAAAATACAATATTAACATTAATTTATAGACCGCCATCGACGGATGAAGAACATTTTTGCATTGGTCTGGATAAATATTTAGAGAGCACTAAAAATGATAATTGTAAATATCATGTTTTATTGGGTGATATTAATATTAATATCAAAAACATGGCACCAGATTCGTCTGAGTATCTAAGTATATTGAGTGAACATAATTTTTTATCAATAATAAATAAAAATACTAGAGTTCAGGGCGATTCTCGAAGTTGTATAGATCACATTTTTGTAAAAAGTAAGTTTTGTATTAGTAATAATGTTTTACCAGCTGTTCTGGATCTTTCTGTGACTGATCATAAAGCAACATTTGTAAGTTTTTCTTTTGAAAAAAATAAAATTGAATGCAAAGTTAAGTTTAGAAAAATAGTTAATTATGATGATTTAAAAAGAGATCTTAGTTTTCAAAATTGGGATCACTGTTCTAATATGAATAACCCTAATGCTTTCTTAAATAATTTTACCGACACCCTTATTTCATTAATCAATAAAAATACCAAAGAAATAAAGAAAAAAAAATGTGAGGTTAAGCGAAATATCTGGATGACAGACGGCTTAATAAAATCGGTTAATAAAAAAAATCAACTTTACAGAAAATCTATGAACAACGCAGATGACCTAACATTAAAAAAAGAATACACAATTTACAAAAATAAATTAAATAAGCTAATTATTGAGGCAAAAAAAAATTATTTTCACACGGAAATCACAAAATATAAAAATAGTTCTAAAGGTCTGTGGAACACTATTAAAAAATTGGATAATAACAGTACAAAAAGTGAAATTTATTCCATTTTAAATCAAAATAATGAGTTAGTTACGGATAGTCAGAATATTAGCAATATTTTTAATGATTATTTTTCTAAAGTAGGGTGCACGCTTGCTAAAAATATTAATACATCATCTTCTCCTGATCCTCCAAAAAATACATGTCATAGTACGTTTTTTCTAAAACCCGTTACAAAATCAGAAATTCAGAGTATTATTCATTCCCTAAAACCAAAAAAGTCTCCTGGCATAGACAATATTTCAGCCGATCTGTTAAAGATCATTAGTAATTATATTGTTGATCCGATAACTGAATTAATAAATAAAATATTTGAGCATGGTATATGTCCTGACCTTTTTAAAAAAGCTGTAATTATACCTATATTTAAAAAAGGTGATACAAAATTGATGCAAAATTATCGTCCTATATCACTTATTACCAGCCTGGCAAAAATTTTTGAAAAGGCCTTAGCTGAACGAGTAAATCAATATCTTACAAAGTTTAACCTGCTGTCTCCAAACCAATTTGGCTTTAAGAAGGGATATTCTACTACAGATGCTATAACGTCCGCTACTGATTATCTATATAAGATGCTGGATAATGGCTCTCCTACTTTAGCGATATTTTTGGATCTAGCTAAGGCATTTGACACTGTTAGTCATCAGCAGTTGTTAAGTGCTTTGGATCATCTTGGAATAAGGGGCATACCGTACTTACTATTTCAGAGTTATTTAAAAAATAGATCGCAAATTGTTAACATTAATAACAAAGTAAGTGCTGAAAAAACCATTGAGTATGGTGTGCCGCAAGGTACTGTTTTAGGACCTTTACTGTTTTCAATATATATAAATGATCTAGCATCAATGAAAATAAATGGAAAGATTATTTGCTTTGCTGACGATACTGTCATACTTTACACTAGTAATTCGTGGGAAAAACTTAAAACTTTGGCAGAAACAGAAACTGTAAAGGTTCTAGAATGGTTAAATAGGAAATTACTGACAGTTAATACTGATAAAACTTATTTCATACCATTTTCAATATACAAAAACAATTTACCTGACTTCTTGGAATTAAATCTAAGCTATAATAACGCGTTCATTAAAATAAATAGGAAAAAATACATAAAATACTTAGGAGTTTATATTGATTGTCACTTGAAGTGGGATGTGCATATTGATATGGTATGTAAAACTCTAAGAATGTTATTATACAAATTTAGATATCTTAGCAATATTCTTAATTTGTCTTACTTAAAGACAGTATACTATTCTTTGATAGAGTCACGTCTTAGATATGCTATTTTAGCATGGGGTGGAACATATGCTTCTTATTTAAATAAACTCGAAATATTACAAAGAAGGTTTTTGAAAATAATGCTAAAAAAATCTCGCTTATATTCTTCAGAACTTCTTTATCAGCAAGCAGATATTTTTAGTATAAGACAGTTATATTTGTTTAACATTATTTTGCTTACATACAAAAATAAACATGTTTTAAAATCAATAGATCATACTTACAGCACTAGAAGAAAAGTTCATGATTATGTCCAAATTACTAGTGCTTATAAATCAATTGGAAAACACAATTTTTCTTACTTCATTCCTAGAATATTTAACTATTTACCCGAGATTTATAAAACCTATATAAGAAAAATCAACTCATTTTACATGATTAAATCCATTTTTACAAAATATCTGAAGAACACTGGATCTGAAATTTTGGATGAGATCTTCTTTAATTAAATTCATCGTATAAATAATACTATACAGTATGCTTTGCAACAATTTTATATATTATCAACCTAATGATACTGTAGAAATATTGAATAGTGTAAATGTGTGTAATCCCTGAGCACAACCTCTGGTTCATCAGGGAAGTTCACCTTTGTTTATTTGCCAACAACTATTTTATTGTACAAAATATTTAACTTTGAATTTGTAATTGTAATATATAGAACTAACATATTGTAACATTGTTTTATATTGTATATTGGGAAGTAAATAAACATTATTATTATTATTTAGGGATTATAATATTTGTAGCTAGAACACTTGTTAGATGTGGTATATCCAACGATTCCCAGATAAGATTACAAGGAGAATTTATTAACTTCAGTTCGTTGCAACTTATAATTACTCTTACAAGTGGTGGAGAGTTTTTTTTAATGTATGTACAAAGTATGTAGATGTTAAATCAGCTGTATTTAATTCATTAATTGTTTTTGCATTATAAGTACCACGATAATGTTGGTTTAGGAAATATTTTCTTGCCAAATATTTTCTGCGCAATGAGAGTGGGTTTTCAGATGCTAGAGCTAGGGTGACTTCATTTGGAGTGCTTTTTATTAATCCTAACACAATCCTTAGAGCTTTAAATTGAACGACCTCTTACACACCATTTTAAGAAAATTAATACCTTTTTCGCAACTACCAATTGTATAATTAATATGTTGAGTCCAAAGCAGTTTTCTGTTAAGTACGACACCAATATATCTAAATTCCGAAACAATTGGAATATCATTGCCATGTAAGGTTACAGCGTGATTTTTAGTAGGGTGTTTTCTTGAAAAAAAATACTACGGCATATTTGGTACGAAAGATTGAATCCATTTAACCAAGTCCAATTATCCAAGTTATGCATAATATGTTTGAGTTCAGTAGTGCTTTCACTGTACGTTTTCTTATGTGAATAGATGACAATATCATCAGCATATTGTAAGCAAACAATATTGACCAAATTGTGCAAATCGTATGTGTACAAATTAAAAAGAAGTGGACTTAAGACAGCTCCCTGTGGAATACTATTTGATATGATCTTGGGTCCAATAATATTGTGACCTACTCTTATCGATACACCTGTCTTTGTACTGGTTTGATAGTAAATGTGCTATCGATTTTGAAATGCCAAGAAACACAAGTTTATCACAGAGTATATTTAGATCAATATTGTCATATGCACTCTTTATGTCAATAAACAATGCACCTGTTGTCATGGAATTAAAAAGACCAATTTGAACATCCGTCGTCAGACGAACTACTGCATCCGTGGTTCCATAGCCTTGTTTATATCCATATTGTATTGCTGATAGAATATTATGCCACCTTAAAAAAAATTCAATTCTCAATTTGAGAATTCTTTCAAATGTTTTAAAAATGCATGACAATAATGTTATGGGTCTATATGATTCCGGATTATCTTTGTCTTTTCCCGGTGTTAGAATTAATATAATAAAGCAATCATTAAATTTGTAAGGAGGTATTCCAATTTGCAAACTACAGTTATAAATATGTAGTAGTAGATTTTAGGCAGTACACCCATTTTTTCTAACATAATATAAGAAATCTGATCTGGACCTGGAGCTGTGTTTTTGAATATCTTAATAGCAGATTCCAGTTCAGATGATGTTATTTCTTTTAATAAATAACGTTCTTCTGGATGTAAAGCCATGTAAAGTATATGTTTGTCAACAAATAGTGGATATAACTTCTGAAAAATATCTTCTGCAACTGCGGAAGGAGCATGTTTGATGTTTGCGTGTTTGTTGTTTAATTTGTTAGCCATCTTCCATATTTGAGTTGATGGGAACTAGAGTTAAGACTAGAGCAAAATTTAATACATGCTGTTTTGGCTTTGTGTTTAAACATTTTTTTAGTTGTAGCTTCTATCTTTTATATTCAAAAAGTTATTCAGTGATTTTTCAGATTTTTGTCTATGTTTAGGACTGAAGGGTACGTTTTGGGGGAAAGAAGCTTCACTGCTTGTATCAATTGCTCTATTCAGATAAAATGCCATTTCATTACAGTTTTTGGAGTATACATCATTCTTCAGTTCCATTTCAAGAGTGCTATGAAACAATTCCCAGTTGGCCTTCTCTAATTTCCATTTTCTTGTTGGATAGACAACAGAAGAGGATACATCAATATTCAACTTGATGGAAGTAATATAATGATCAGATCCAAGAGTTCTATCCAATGTTTGCCAATGTGCTAATTCAATTAGTCCAGAAGTTATTAGCGTTAAGCTACAGTTATTAGCGTTAAGCTTAAATCTACAGCTGATTTTGTAAAGTTTGGATGGGTAATTATAGTCACCGAAACATTATTAAGAAATATTAAATTCATATCAGTCAATGCATAAATTATTCTATTGCCATCAGTATCATTTTTCACAATTAGAAAAGAACTAAAACGCGACATACCAAAATGGAACGAGAACTTAATACAGCGAGTCATTCAAAACAACCGAGGCTTAAATTGTCTAAGACCCGCACTGGGAGTTCAAAAAATCATCAAAATTAAAGACGCTAACAATAAGGTAGAGAAGGACAAATATAAAATAACAAATATTGTCGAAGACTTCTACACATCCTTGTACAGCTCGCTAGCCTAATGAAACAACAAAAGAGAACGTCAAAAGAAAAATAAAAAACGTGGGATCAGAAGTACTACCAAATATAAAGGGATACAAAATAGAAAGAGCTTTAAAAGAACTAAAAAATAATAAAGCTCCAGGACACGACGGTATAATTGCCGAGCTCTTGAAAACAAGCAAGACATTAACAATCCCTATACTAACAGAGCTATTTAATAGATGTCTCCATAATAGCCAGATCCCTGAAGACTGGAACGAGAGTCTAGTAATACTCTTACACAGAAAAGGGGACAAATGTGGTCTACAGAATTATAGACCTATATCGTTGCTCAGTCAAGTTAACAAACTATTTATGAGAATGATTAATAACCGGTTAACCTACAAAATGGATAATTAGCAACCGGTTTAACAGCCTGGCTTCCGCAAAGGATATAGTACATCAGATTATCTGCTGACAATGAGAACATTAATAAAGAATGCAAATGAATACCAACTACTCGTATTTCTTGCCTTCGTCGACTATGAAAAGGCGTTTGATAGTATCGAGATGTGGGCCATAGAACAAGCTATTAATAATTATAGAATAGATTCGAGATATAGGCAACTAATACATAATATATATGAAAATGCAACTATGATAGTACAACTAGAGGAAAATACAAATCCCATCCCCATTAAGAGAAGAGTGAGTCAAGGAGACGTAATATCGCCAAAGCTTTTCAACCTAGTCCTAGAAGACGTCTTCAAAACTACAAATTGGTCTCTATTTAAATTAAATACCATTAATCTGAACCAATTTGAAATTGGTCAACTTATGGCATTAACGTTAATGGCAACAAGTTAAACCACCTCAGATTCGCTGGCGACATAGTGATTATAGCAAGAACATTCGAAGAACTGCAAATTCTGTTGGGGGAACTAGCAGCCAGCTCCCAATACGTCGGCCTAAAAATGAATACGAAAAAAACAAAAATAATGACAAACACAGAAGACCCCAGACATATAACTATAAACGGCAGTGAGAATGAACAAATCTAGGAATATATCTACCTAGTCCAAATCCTGAGACTTGACAAAGAAAACCAAAGTGCTGAAATTACTAGAAGAGCAAGACTAGCATGGGCAGGATTTGGAAAACTTAGTTGGATACTTAAGAACCGCAAAATACCCCGATACTTGAGGAGCAAAATGTTTAACCAATGCATCCTTTCTATCATGACATATGGATGTCAAACCTGGACCCTAACCAAGGCAAACATGAATAAACTAGCCACAACAGAAAGAACAATGGAAAAAGCACTGTTAGGTATACGACTATCAGATAAAAAGAGGAACGACTGGGTAAGATCAAAAACAAAAGTCGAGGACATAACAATAAAAATTGCAAAACCTAAATGGAGCTTTGCGGGCCACACTGCTAGACAGAAAGACCAACGTTGGAATACTACAATACAACATTGGAGACATTACGAAAGTAAACGACCAAGAGAAAGACCACAGATGAGATGGGTTGATGACATTAAAAGAATAGCCGGAACAAATTGGAAATATTTTGCTCGGGATAGAGACCGATGGAAGGAGTTGGGAGAGGCCTATGTCCAAACAAGGACGACAGAAGGCTAAGAAGAAGAAGATCATGTTTTGAAGAACCTCATACCGCATGATGGGCGTTGAAGTCACCTCCGTCTCTCCTTCGAGTGAGGAACACCAATTAAACAGCCTTTCCCATTCTCGGGTGCTTATATTCTTGTAAGGTTTATATAATGAGCTTATGTTAATTATTCTGCCATTAAAATCAATTTTTACACCACACATTTCCAATGTTTCAACATTTAGAATATCCAATATCTGATACTTATTTATCCGTAGGCCTATAAATATAGCTATATCTTTTCTAATAATTTTGTATCCCTTATAAACAATGTTGTGTTTTGTCTTATAACATGTTTCAGATAAAATTGCAATATCAATAGCATTCGAATACAGAAATTGTTTAAAAGATTGCGCATTAGATACAGTAGAACGACTATTTCATTGAATTATATATAAATTATTTGAATTTTCCAATAGATTTGAAATATGCTTCTTAATTAAATTTTGATCATTGTCTATTCTTCTTCTTCAGGTGCCATCTCCGCTACGGAGGTTGGCAATCATCATAGCTATCTTAATTTTTGAGGCAGTAGCTCTAAATAGTTGTTTTGAGCTGCATCCAAACCATTCTCTCAGGTTCTTCAGCCATGAAATTCGTCTTCTTCCGATGCTTTTTCTGCCATCTATTTTTCCTTGCATTATGAGTCGCAGGATGCCATACTTATCGCCCCGCATCACATGTCCGAGATACTGTAGCTTTCTTTCTTTAATTGTAAGTTCAATTTCCTTCTCTTTGCCTATTCTTCTCAGTATTTCATTGTTTGTAACTCTATCTACCCAGGAAACCCTCATAATTCTTCTATAGGTCCACATCTCAAAGGCGTTAAGTCGTCTCATGGTATCTAGATTTAACGTCCATGATTCCACTCCATAATATAGTACACTGTATACGTAACATTTTGTTAGGCGTACTTTAAGAGCTAATGTTAGATCTTTGCCACATAGGACCTTTTTCATTTTTATAAAATTAGAACGTGCTTTTTCGATTCTGACTTTGATTTCTGCCGTGTAGTCATTATTTTCTGTTATAAGTGTTCCTAGGTAAGTGTACTTTTTTACTCTTTCGATCTGCTGGCCCTCTACTATCAAGATTTCGTTAGTATTATAGTTGTTTTTACAAATTTTCATAAACTTCGTCTTTTTGACATTAAGAGAGAGTCCGTACTCCCTACTACACATGACTATTTTGTTCATGAGTCTTTCCAGGTCTTGTAAACTATCGGCTATTATTACTGTATCATCTGCATATCTGATGTTGTTAATTAAGACTCCATTTACTCTTATGCCGACTGTTTCATCTTCCAGAGTTTCTCGAATTACCTCTTCAGAATAGGCGTTAAATAATAGAGGTGATAGAATGCAGCCTTGCCTGACTCCTCTCTTTATTTCCATTTCTTCAGATGTTTCTTTTTCGATTCTTACTATTGCTCGCTGATTGTAATAGAGGTGTGTTATTAGCCTTAAATCTCTTTCATCTAGGTTTTTATTTTTTAGAATTTCCAGGAGTCGATCATGTTTTACTTTATCAAACGCTTTATTGTAGTCTATAAAACAGACGTAAAGAGGACGGTTAACATCCAAACATCTCTGTGTCAGCACATTGAAGGAGAATAATGCCTCTCTGGTACCCATACCATTGCGGAACCCATATTGAGTGTCACTAATATCCAGCTCCAGTTTAGAGTGTATTCTGGCGTGGATAATTTTCAAGAGAATTTTCAAGGTATGTGACATTAAGCTTATGGTTCGATAGTCACTACACTCTTTGGCATTCATCTTCTTTGGCAAACACACAAATGCTGATGTCAACATTTCTCTAGGAATGATTCCCGTAGTATAGATAGCGTTGAATAGTTCTACTATTATGTCCAGGTTTTTCTCGTTGACCAACTTTAGTAGCTCGCTTGGTAATTCATCTGGACCAGCAGATTTATTGGTTTTCATTGAGTTTAATGCCTGACTAACCTCTGATTTGGTTATCTCTGGACCTACATCTCCCGTTTGGCTATCTACAGATGTACTAGCTTCTCTCTGGTCATGAAATAATTCTTCGATGTACTCTTTCCATCGTCGTAGTTTTTGTTCTGTTTCCAATATAATATTTCCATTTTTGTCGAGCAATATATTTGAGGTTCTTCTATTTCCTACTCCGGCTAGTTCTTTGACTTTTTTATGTAGGTTGAAGTTGTCATATCTGTTTTGAAGTTCTTCTATTTCTTTACATTTTTCAGAGAAGTAGGTCTCTTTAGCCTCCCTAATTTTTCTTCTTATTTGGTTTTGAAGCTGTTTATAGCGCGTCTTATTGATGGTTTTGTTTTCTCTCCTTTCATTCATCAACTCTAGAATTTCCTCTGTCATCCATTCTTCTTTCTTATATTTAGTTGTTGTAAGTAGTTTCTTACTTGGCTCCAATATAGAGGTTTTGAAGAATTGCCGCTGCTGCTCTACGTTGCAGTTATTTCCTGGGTTTCTGTCTAGATTTGTGTTGATTTCGTGTTTCAGATTTTCTTTTGTTTCTTCTGACTTTAGTTTCTGTATGTTTAGTTTATTGTTATTGCGGCTTTTTTGTGTCTTTTTTAGTTGAAGTTAAAATCTAGCAATAAGAAGACTATGATCAGAAAATACGTCCGCTCCTGGATATGCCTTTACTGCCTGAATTGAGTTTCGATATCTGTGTTTTATTAGGAAGTAATCAATTTGATTTCTGACGATTTTGTTGTCTTTGTCAGCTGGCGATTTCCATGTATAAAGGCGTCGCTTAGGTAATTTGAAGAATGTATTTGCGGCTATAACATTGTGCTCCTGGCAAAATTCTATTAGGCGATCCCCTCTGTCGTTTCGTTCACCAAGCCCATAGGGTCCTACATTAGGGTAGCATTTTCCCTCGCCAATTTTTGCGTTGAAATCACCCATGATCACTGTTACGTCTCTAGATGCTGTGAGATGTAATGTTTTTTGAAGTTCGCTATAAAAGTTTTCTATTTCTTCTTCATTTTTGTCAGCAGTTGGTGCATAAATCTGAATTAAATTCATTTTTCCATGGGTTGTCAATAATTGCACCATTATAATTCTTTCAGATATCAGAACGAAGCCTGTTACTGATCTCGTTAGTTTTTCAGTGAGGATCATAGCAACTCCATATCTGTGTTGGGTGTCGCTGCTTCCAGAGTAATAAATTCGTCCATTGTCTGTATTGATTTCGCCAGAGCCGACCCATTTTGTATCGCTTATTCCTAATATATCGATCTCTAGTCGCATCATCTCTTGCTGTATATTTCTTAGTTTCCCAGGTTCGTACATACTTCTTACATTCCATGTAGCTATTTTGTAAGTGGATTTGTATATATTTAGTGAACAGGGATTTCGCTGACTAACGGCCTGGGAAGCCCTGTCGTTACTGCTGATTCTTCCCCTGCCGAATCTTGGCATCCGAGAACCATGATTAGTAGGTTGTTGATTGTCATTTTTATTAGCCATGACGATTTCTAGGGATACTCCAAGAGTCTTTAATGCAGTGGTTTCCCGTTGCCTTCTGCATTCTTACGCCGTTGGCCGTTTTCTCGGCTCGTCCGCCTTCAAGATCAATTTCTCAGTCTCAGGGCAAAAGAGTGCCCTTGTCTCTTACTAGCTCGTCCGCCCGCAACCGTTGGCCAATAAAAGGAGTTCTATATCAACCCTAAAATCGAGGGTTGCCACTTCCGCCATCCACACCGTACCGAAGCTCCGCTTCTCCGCCGTGTTTGCCGTTGTGGACTTCATCCGTAACCCTGGACAAGGGACCCTAAACAGGTACTAGTTTCCCGGGTCAGGAAACTCCCGGAATCTGCGGAGGGCAGGGATTGATTCATTTTCCCTGATAGGACTATCTTCAAGAGTTTAAAGAGTTCCTACCCGCTACCCTATCATTGTCTATATAATCTTTGCAATTTAAAACATCAGAGAGAAAGCTAAATATTATATTAGTAATACCTTCAGCTATTTTTTCTGTATGTCGCATGAACTCATCCCTCTAAGGATTTGGTAAGATTGTCGAACTGGGTGTACTTTTCTCAACTCTTTTATTATTAATATGATCGTTCTCATTCAGTTTTCTTTTTTTAAAAGATTCAGAACTGTTACTTGATGTGGAATTTCTTCTCTCAACTCTCGGTTTAGAGATACTGCACACTAAAGGTACATTAACATTTTTGGAAGGTAGCGGAGGAAAACTACTAGAATCATTAGCTAGTAACGAAAATCTATTATTAGTTAATATGATTGAATAATAATTTGGATTGCTTTGAACTTTTTTAGCTTCCTGACACGAGATATTTTTTTTTCCTAAATTCCTTAATTTTACGTTGTTTAATATATTCTGAGCATTCTCTTGATAGTGCTGAATGTTGCTGACCACAGTATAAACATTTAGTTCCCACAGAGCAGTCCTTTTTATTATGATTTTTACCACAGTTTTTACAACGCTCTTTCCCGTTACATTGTTGTGCCATATGTCCATATCTTAAGCATTTCTGACACTGTATAACAGGATATATGTACGGTTCCACTGGAAAAATGCAACTATTGATTAGGATTTCTTTTGGTAAAGAAACTCCGATAAATGTTATACATACAAATTGTCTAGGTACTAGTTTTGTTTCATTTGTTTTTGTAGTGACTCTACGGTTTAGTCGTTTTATTTCTTTAATATTACTATTT
Organism: Diabrotica balteata; assembly: GCA_918026665.1. NCBI lineage: Eukaryota > Metazoa > Arthropoda > Insecta > Coleoptera > Chrysomelidae > Diabrotica > Diabrotica balteata. The sequence goes on along the minus strand of OU898280.1, from coordinate 76,273,471 downwards.
GGATTCTCACTTTTAAGTTTTTCTAGTAGATATGTTTCGGTAAACCCTGTATCAATTGAACGTATTAAACCCCGGCGTTCCACCAAAAACCGTCGGATATAAGCAATTAAATTGTTGGCTTCTAAAAAGTGATCACTAACAATGTTATTAGCAGAAGAAGCATAATCTAAAATTACCTTAATTTTATTCCTACCAATAAATTTAATTTCAGTAATGTTATTTTTAAAATTATTCGTATGTCAGTAATGTCCAACTCTTATCGGACGTAATTTACCGATATTTTTATCGATAGACTCTACATACACAACGAATGGGCCAGTGTCACACAACCGGTATCGTATGTTTTTATCGTAAAGTTTTCTGATAAGATTGGGACCATTTTTATAATCGTTTGTTATTGGAAACGATTCACCAGAAATGATACAGTTGTTCCACCAGGATCATCAATCTCCTTTCTAACTACTTCCATTTCCCAAAACAAACTTTGTCTTCACCACTATACTTATCGTAAATACGTCTACTCTCGTTAAAAGCTTAGAGGGAACTGAGAATATAAAGTTCTGTTACAATAAGAATGAAATGATCTAATTATAGTAACATTTAATATTCAATCATACAGCAAATTTTGTATAATATATATATATATATATATATATATATATATATAGCAAAAAATACGACCGTTGATTAAATTTAAAAAATATTCAATAGTTGAATAGCAGAGGTTGTATCGGTCAATAATAGGCAAATGAAAGTCGTCAACTACTTCATTGATTTAATCGAATACGTTTCGCTTTTTAGTTTTCAAAAGCATCATCAGTTCACTACAAATAAAAATAAAACGATGTAAAAAATAAGTAAATAACCAAAATGGTTCATACTTACAAAAACAATTTGTAGGTTTTGTAAAAGATGTTAAAAACACTCTACGATAACTTAACATTAAAAAATTTAAAAACTAAACGATAGAATCGAAACAAAAAACACACAGGAAAAAACTGAAACAGCACTATTGTTTATTTAATTTTTACCGATGGCTTCATCTCAATGTGGGTGTAAGCTTTTTCGAAGACCCAACACAATAATCTCTTGGAATGTTTTCTATCGGTTTTAGGCTGTCACATTTGCACATGTGGCATGTGTCGTCCATATGTTTCTTCGGAAAGCAGTGAGGTACAATTATTAAAAAAGTTAGTACGTAGAACGGGGACAGCCCTATTTTTCAAAAAGGAATATTTTTTTCTACAAAAAAAAATATTTTGAAAATAGGGAAAGAAGAAGGGGAATGAAGTTACTATCTTGTAAGTGTTTTTTTTTTTTAATTATTATTTGTTGTGTATGATGAGAGAGTGATATATCTGGCTCAAGTTGTCGATGTCGGTTCTTTTATTTAGGGATGATGGATGTTTAAGAATTTGACACATTTCAAGGATAGAACGCTTATGATAATTTTTTTGTTTGCACAATAGTGCTGTTTCAGTTGTTTCCTGTGTGTTTTTTGTTTCGATTCTATGGTTTAGTTTTTAAAATTTTTTAATGTTAAGTTATCGTAGAGTGTTTTTAACATCTTTTACAAAACCTACAAATTGTTTTTGTAAGTATGAACCATTTTGGTTATTTACTTATTTTTTACATCGTTTTATTTTTATTTGTAGTGAACTGATGATGCTTTTGAAAACTAAAAAGCGAAACGTATTCGATTAAATCAATGAAGTAGTTGACGACTTTCATTTGCCTATTATTGACCGATACAACCTCTGCTATTCAACTATTGAATATTTTATATATATATATATATATATATATATATATATATATATATAATATATATATATATATATATATATATATATATATATATATATATATATATATATATATATATAATCGATCACCTCTCTACCCCAAGATGTGAGGTAAATATAAATACAGGTTACAGATATACATTACATCTCAAATCTAATGAAAATACAGAATTCTTGTTTTTTATTCTATTCTGTACACAAAATTTGCCCATCCTTTCTTGATTTTGCCTTATTTTGAGCTTCTAACTATTTCATTTCCCTACTTTGTAAAATCTGCCCTCATTCCTCGTACCAGGTTTTCCGTAGTCTGTATCTGGTTTTAAACTTTTTCACTTTAGCTTTCCAGACTTGCTTAACGGGCCAGTTGTCGCTCATTCGGCACAGATGACCAAACCATTTTATCTGTTGTGTTTCAGTAGCATTTAGTACAGATTCTGTGCCCAGTTCTTCTCTAACAACTTCGTTTCTTATTTTTTCTCGTCGTGTTGTTCCTTTGATTCGTCTTAGACATTTCATATCAATGGCTTGTTTCTTGCTTTTGAACTGCTTTGTTAAAACCTAGCTCCTGCTTCCATATATCAAGATAGGATGGAACACTGTCTTATAAACTGTCATTTTGGTTCTTCTGTTGATTTCCGGTTTACCTATGAATGCTTTACTAAGAATATGGTACACTTTTGAAGCACTACTTATTGTTTCTGTTATTTCATTCTGCATGGTACCTTCTCTGTCTATTGTAACCTCTAGGTATTTGAATGCATCTACTTGTTCTATGAGTTGTTGGTTAATTTCAATGTTAGCAATTCGGTTAGTTTTCGCTATTAGCATCACCTTGGTTTTCTTAAAATTAACCTTTATGTTTCTAATTGCCAGCTCAATATTCCATCTATCTTTATTTTTCTGTAGGACCATTTCGTTGGAAGCGGATAACATGAGATCATCTGCGAATGAACACTCAGCTATACCAACCGGTCGTAGTTTACTATATCCGATATTTGTCTATAGTTTTTTTTGTTTCCTTAATTATGTCGTCAATAATCAATATGAACAGTGTGGGGCTCATAACACCTCCTTGTCTTAGACCCTCGTTTATGGCAAACATCTCTAATTCCAAGTTATCCTCACGTACATAACTCTTGTTATTTGGATGCAGATTTTTGATAGTACCTATTAGTTGATGGTCATTTCTTTCTGCATACTTTTTCAAACTGCTTCCTGGGACACTCTATCAAATGCTTTCTCAATATCTAGAAAAGTCATATATTTCTTTATTCTAGCTTTCTCAATTATTTGTTTCAATGTAAATATATGGTCTTGTGTACTGTGTCCATTCCTAAACCCACTTTGTACTTCATTCAGATGTGGTTCAACGATGTGTCTTAATTTATTTTCTAGGATGCTTTCATATATTTTGGAGATAATACTGAGTAGATTAATTCCTCTATAATTTTTACAAGAACTTGGGTCTCCTTTCTTAAAGATTGGTAGTATTATGCCAATTCTCCAATCTTCGGGAACTGTACATCGGTTCCAAGCCATGTTCATAATTTTGTTAAAAATTCAACTCTTTTCGGTCCCGTTGTCTTTAACATTTCCGCATGGATTTTGTCAGGACCAGCCGATTTACCTCTCTTTGTATTATTAATTGCTTCTTTGACTTCTTCTATTTGGATATAATTTTCTTGTCCATGTTCTCATTTTACTTCTATCATTACAGTTTCCTCTTTTTGGCTGTCTTGATTTAAGGAGTTCACTGAAGTATTATCTCCATCTTTCCATGATCTCATTTGGTCTGATAATCAGCGTGCCGTCTTTACGTTTCACCTGTTTCATCGTTGTTTCTTTATTTTTTCTTAGTCTCATCATCTTTAGTGCCTTGTAAAACAATTTTTGGTTACCCCGGCTATCTGCCTCTATCTTCATTCCAAACTCATCCTAGGCTTCCTTCTTCTTCTCCAGCAGTAGTTTTGTCACCACCTTTCTTTGTCGTTTATATTCTTCGTAATTATTTTCTGTTTTCTTGTTTAAGTATATTTTCCATTTCTGTTTTTTATCTTTAATTTGGGCTTTTAATTCATCGTCACACCATCGTGTTTGCTTCTTATTTTTGTTTACATGGTTTATTTCACACTTTTCTTTTGCTGTCGTCACGATGGTTTCTATAAATTGTTTCCAAGTTTCCTGTATGTTATCAGTACTATGTGCATTAGATAATTTAGCTAGTTTTTCTTTTATTTTACTTTTGAACATAGCCCTGACTTTTTGGTCATTTTGTTTTTAGTTTTAGATATTCTCGTTCACTTTATAATTTTTCGTTCTTTGTTTAGTGGTTTTAGGTGTTTTTGGGGTAATTTTATCTTTGCCACTACCAGATGGTGGCCACTACAGATTACCAGGCCTCTTTTAACTCTGACATTAGTGACCTCTTTCCTAAATTCTCTATTAATTAGAACTTAATCTAGAATTGATTTTTCATTTCTGCTTCTGACGTCTCTAGTGAACTTGTGTATATCCTTGTGTTCAAAAAATGTGTTGGTTATATTCAAATTATTCTCCATGCAAAAGTCTATCATTCTTCTTCCATTATCGTTTCTTGTATCTTTCTCCTACATACTCAAAATATCTATGTTGTCATTGTCTCTTTTACCAACTCTGCTATTCATATCGCCTAGAATGACTATTATACCTTTCACATTTTCTATAGCATCATTAAGCTCTTCCCAATATTCTTCTTTAACTTTCAATGGTTCGTCATCAGCAGGGCCATGTGTGACTAATATAGCTGTTATTTCTAAATTATCCAGTGTTATCTCTATCTTTAAATTTCGTTATGATATAAATTTTCAATTTTTACCATATGACATATAGCTTGCTCTTATTAGGCATCCAATACCTTCTGTCGCTCTACTATCGGTACTGACTCCGCTGTACAAAAATAAATGTTCTTTATTCAATTCATCCATTCCTTGACCATTCTTTTTAGTTTCCGAATCTAATTATGCTTTGTCAAATTGATCTATTAATTCTTTCTCTTTTCCATTAAAGCTTCTGACGTTACACGTATCCAATCTTATGTACTTTCGTAGTCTATTTGCACCTTGATCTTGTATTAAATTTTCTTTTTTACAGTTTTCTTTTTTGTCCAATTCATTTATATTATTAAACTTTATTTTCGCCTTGTTTGTAATTCCAGGTTGATCAGTTCTATTTGGATCATGGTCTGCCATTTCTCCATGAATTTGTTAATTAAGAGCCTTCATCTCCCTATTCCATGTCCATACTTCTCCATTTATAATAAGTTTTTAAAACCCCATTTGGACTCTATTCCCTTTATTCTTTTCTTCTTTAGCTTTAGCTTTAACTTCGTTTTGAATAATTCTCTGCTGTTAGCTCATATCATTTATATATACTTCGTGTTCTCAAATATTTCTTAGTTTAGCTTCGTGTTCTCAAATATTATTTAGTTTATTCTGGTTACTATCTTTTAGTTCTAGTAAACAATTCTTTTCTTCTATTTTAATTGCTCTTTCTATTTCAATCTCAATGTTCAGGTGCGTACTTATAAATCTTTGCATATTGCTCTTCACTGTTTCTACGTTATTTGTTTCTATTGGTAGTCCCCGAATTACTATATTATTTCTTCTTTTCTCGTTCTCAAGTCTTTCAATCCTGTCCATCGCTTGTTTAAGATCTTTCTTGATCTCTTGATTTTCTTTCCTGATTTGCGTATTTTCCTTTTTCAGATATCGAATTTCTGTTAGACACTTCTTCTGTTTGTGTTTTATGTCCTTTGTTTCTGCTTTCATAAATCGTTACAAGCCTGGGATCATATCCATTATTTTTCCTGAGTTATCTTCATTTTTCTCTTTCATCCCTAGAGATCTTTTATTTCTTGCGCACTTTCCAAAACCAAATGTTTGTGAGCTTTTCCTTCTTTTGCCCCCATCCGTGGTGTACTCGTCTACACTACTCATTGCTTTCTAATTGTGTTCGTATTATTGGTTGCTCAGTTCAACTACCCAATCGCGTAAAAAGTAGACCCCGGTCAACCCGTCGTAAGTCTTGCTTTTATCGATCGGTCTTCTATTAAGCTGCAGTTTTCTTCAAAATAAATTGTATAATTCTGTTCTGTTTAAATTCTTTACTATTTTTACATTAAGGCAACACCGGTCAGAATTCTGAGGTCGAAGTAGTTCCTTTGCGCTTATCGCTAAATTAAACAACAGAAACTGTTCGTATCAGAACAACTGATTTTACTTATTATTGTTAGTAATTAGCCACTTACTGTCGGTTTATTCACATTGCGATACACATAACTTTACACATACTTATTGCTGATTTGGCACAATTATTCTATACTTTGTATGATACTTTTGAGAAATAGTAAACCTTTATAAATTTTTAAAAATGACTAAAGATTTAGAAAGTTATGCCCACACAATGAACATTTCTTTAATTACCTATTATGAGAAAAAGTGATAATTAATCTACATTATGTTTGTACTTCTATATTTTGTTGTAAATAGTAATGTAAAATTTTGTGATATTTTATTTTACAATTTTAAAAACTCATATTTCATTTTGAGTAAAAGGTGAAGCTGCGTTAGATATAAGCCTGTCCCTTGCAAATAAAACTGTAACAATAGCCAATCCTACTGGTAAACCATTAAGAAGCCCAAAGCAAAAAAGACAAGGTTCAAAGCATGTTGATATAGACCAAATAACCACTCGAAATGTTGTATGTATGTATGCTTATTTTACATAACAATAATCTGTAAACAAATAATCATTTTAGACGAACAAGTTTAATTACAAACACTACAAGCGAAATTGGTTTAATGAAGTTAACAATATTCTTTTATTATTCTTTTGTTATTCAGAAACACATATGTTTCTGAAGCAGTAAGTAAAACTAAAAATAAAGGTCTATACAGATTTGTTTTCTTGAAAAAGACATGGATTTTTCAAGATGGTACTATAAGTCGTTCTCGACAAGATTTAAGTGACAAAAGTGTTAAGAAATCTAAAGTTGGTGGCGCAAGGTGGTGCAATATATTTAAAAAATACATTTATACTCAACTATATTTTGTTAAAATGTTTAAGTTAAAAAAATAAAAACATTTAACAATTTGCTTTAAAATAAACTGAAATGATTTTGGGAAGTTATACTTTGTTCCATTAATATTTTTTTAAGTTTTAATGAATTTACTGCCGCACTACCTAACAATATTGTTTGGAGCATTTACCATTACATTCAATAATAGGCAAGACAACTAATTCTTTGGAGGGTAACTTTCGGGAACGCGTCAAAACAAGGATCAGCTAGAGATGGTATAAGCCAGCTTGGTGTAGAACTTTATTCTAAATGTGAAATTTTCGGTGATATGTTGTCACCTTCATCAGCACCTAAATGGAAAACCTATTATAGTACAGTGGTGGAAATCAACATTTAAAAACCTACATTGAAAATGTTCAGTTGGTCCTAGTTGTAAAGAACACTGTCACAAACATGTTAAAAATTTTAAAAAATACATTTAAAATTTTGAATAAAAACATTACAACACAACAGGGTAGTTTTTCAAATACAAACACAACAAAAAGTCTAAAATTAACAACCTACAAAAACTGCAAATAGAAAAGAAGAATTAATCTTCTTTTTTGATGACATATTTCTGTCAACATCCGGGTGTCATATGTAACGAGGTTATAATTTTCACTTTTTCACCTCACAACCACATGGATACGAAAAGAAAGAGCCCTAGGCAACATAATAAGCAAGGAAATGAAGTCCCCTCTAAAGCACAGGTAGGTAATCTATGCATGTCATGATAAGTTCCCCACATTTTCCAGTTTGTTACTTCTTGTCAAGTCCTGTTGAAGTAGAAAGGAATAAATACAACTTAAGTTTTCAACATCTTTCTTACAGTTCATAGGAGAGCTGCAGTTATGGATGTAGCACATTTCTATGAAGTTTCTCTTAAATTGGTTGTCAACCCTCTTTAGTACTTGCACATTTTCATAGTTAGCAGTGTGTCCAGTATTCTTAATATGTTGGCTAAAGGCTGTGCTGGTGGGCTTCCTCACAACATCACTCCTGTGCAAAGCTATTCTTTTTGAGAGTTTCTGGCTGGTTTGACCGACATACACTTCTGAACAAGAACCACATGGAATAGAATACACTACATTGAAGTTATCCATTTCTTTAACTCTTTCTGTCAGTTGAGTAAAGTATGTGACAAAAGATTAGGGACAAAGATTATAGGAAAAGCAATGGAAAACCACCCCATTACTATTCCACAGTCCATTCGTAATGATATGATAAGAAAAGGTATGCTGATTATGGTTTTCGAACACTAAGATACAGCAGGAAAAGACAAGCACACAAGGCTTTTCCCAGGCAGTTATCCAGCGAAATCCCTGTGACAATAAAAAAGAAATAAAAATAAAATCAGATGTGACAATAGGCACATCAAACGTAAGAAATTATTATTTAAATGGAAATAAACCATTTAATTAATAAAGTAAGTTTATTGACGTTTTAATTTCCACAAAATACAATTATGGGTAAATTGTAATAAACAATTTACTAGTGATAGTATTTTGAGAACAATTGCCGAAGTGGAAACTGAAACTTCAATAAACTTAATTTAATTAGTAGTAATAATAGAAAAAATGAAGAACTTGGACTAAACATAAAGTACTCTACTCATATACTGTATAGAATTTTTCATGAAAACGTGTTGTTTTAATTTTTCTTAATTTATAATAGATATTTTGGTTCAAACTGATCTTTTTTAGTTTCTGTGCACATAAATATTTCCTGACCAGGTCAATCTATTTCTGAGTCTTTAATAATGTAGATCTTATTTATATGTTAAGATTTACTACATAGAGACATACTACGAAAGATTGCATACATCTAGTTTTATAGTACATTTCCTCACAAAACTACGTATAGGATTTATTTGGAGTGCACTACACAAAGATACGAAAAACATTTAAGTAGTTTAAAATCGCAGGCTGAAATATCTAGGTCACCTATAGGTGACCTTCTTCTCATTTTTATTATTAAGGATAATAATAATAATAAAAAGAAGCTGATTACATGATTTTAAGCAATACTACAGATATTTTGATGACACCAAAAGTGAAAAGATTAGCGAAGATACAAGGGCTCTCATGGAAATACGACGAAACCTAAGCGATAACGAAAAGGGAAACAAAGAAGAATATAAAAAACTAAATAAAAGAATTTCAGCGGAAATTAGAAAAGATGTAAGAAGATATAATACTAATGTAATTACTCAAACAGTAGAAGAGAACAAAGGTTTAAAGATAATGAAAAGAAAACTTACGCAAAGTAAAAAAGAAATATACAAGCTGAGAGATAAAGACGGAAAGGCAACAACAGATAAAGAAAACATTCTGAAAATAACTAGAGAATTTTATAAAGACGTCTATACCAGCCACTACTATAAAGACCACAAGACAATTTCCCGACACGAGTAAAGACTCTCATAAATCAGGGATCGGAAATACTTTTACCCATTACTGTGTCAGAAGTAAGAGCAGCTTTAAAGGAAATGAAGAACCATCGATCGCCTGGTGATGATGGACTCGTTATCGAGGCAATAAAAGCAGGTGTAGAAATTTTATTAAAATCAGTAAGCGAACTGTTTACTAAATGCTTACATGCGGGTACGATTCCAAAAAACTGGAACAATGCAGTAATAGTCTTGTTACACAACAAAGGCGATATTACTAAATTAGAAAATTATAGACCCATCAGCCTCTTGACACATATGTACAAACTCTTTATGAAAATCTTAACAAAGAGGCTAACACCTAAACTTGATTTCTATCAGCCGAAAGAACAGGCAGACTTCAGGGCAGGATATGGCACAAATGACCGTTTGCATACCATAAACATCTTAATAGAAAAATGCATCGAGTAAAACATACTACTGGTTCTTGCATTTGTTGATTACGAGAAGGCTTTTGATTCTGTAGAGTTTGAAACAATACTGGAAGCCCTAAATCAAAGCCGAATAGATTACAGGTACACGACACTAATCAAAAACATCTATCGGAACGCTAAATCAAGTATACGACTGCACAAAGACACAGAAAAATTCAGCTTAGGTCGAGGAGTTAGACAAGGAGACAATATTTCACCAAAATTGTCCACGGCAGCTCTAGAGTCAATATTTAAGGGTACTCAATGGCAAGATATGGGCATCAATATAGATGGAGAAAGATTAAATCACCTAAGGTTTGCAGGTGATGTTGTATTAATCGCAGATAACTTACATAATACAGTTTCTATGATGCATTCGCTTAAAAGTCTGTCTGAAAGAGCAGGATTAAAGATAAACTTTGAGAAAACTAAATTATAACAAATCTCGTAATGAGTGGAAATATAACTATTGACAATAATACCATACAACAAACAGACACTTACAAATATCTGGGACACGAAATCAAAATAAGCAGAGACAATCAAACACATGAAATACAGAGGCGAATAGGTCTAACATGGGCAGCATTTGGCAAATTAAGCCATATTCTAAAAAGTTCAATTACCATGTGTCTCAAGCGAAAGGTTTATAACTAATGTATTTTACCTGTACAAACTTATGGAGCAGAGACTTTAACACTCACGCAAAAATCTGCGAATAAACTTAGAGTTACACAACGAGCCATGGAACGTGCAATGCTGAACGTGAGCCTTCGAGACCACATAACAAACCAACAAATCAGGAGTTCAAGACGTCATCGAAAGAACCACGACGCTTAAGTGGAACTGGGCAGGGCACAAAAACTGGGACAAGACGTATTATGGAATGGAGGCCCAGAAATTATCAAAGAAGCCGAGGACGACCACCGACTAGATGGACCGATGACATTAAACGTGTAGCGGGAAACTGGCTACAAGCGGCCCAGTGTAGAGAACACTGGAAAGAACTGAGAGAGGCCTATGTCCAGCAGTGGACGCGATTGGCTGATTGATGATGATGATGACAGAGATTTTTCTCGCTGCTGCCAAAAAAGTAAGAATATCGTGATGGTGGCCAATATTTGTTAACGAATATACACTTGCAAAAAAAGAAGAATAAATAAACATCATTAAACTAAGATGGATAATTACTGTAAGACAAATAATATATCCCATTAGACTAATTATTATTAGATTACATTAGATTATATTAACGATTCTATTAGAAAAACCAATTATTGCAATGTTCTACTAACACCAAAAAAGAACATTTAAAAACCTCCATTGCCATTCTCTTAAATGAAAATCTCCTTTGACTATTTTAACTATTTTCATTTAAGCTTAGTTAACCAAATCGTTAAGCTCTTCGTTATTATCGTTTACTTAAATTAGCACAATTTGTAATACCACTACTTCTAAGTTTAGTCTAAAAATCCGTGAACAGCAAAAAGCTTTTACCCTAGTTTACGCTTGTAACTAGCTAATTGTTTCATGATACTTTGTTTTGTTTTGTATGCTTGTGTCATAACTGAATGCATGACCTATTATATTTCGACTAATCTGTATAGTAGGCCACTAGTCGTTTTTATGAATATTTTTTTAATTGAAATTTTATATTTGACTGCACAAATCACAATCGACCGTTTTTAATGTTTCTAATTATATATCTTATCACATCGATTTCAAATAATATTAATAGATCGGAATGTTAGAAAAAACGAAAAAAAATTCTATTTATTTGTAACGTTCATTTTCCCGGGAAAATGCGTATGTTGCTGAAAGGCATCATCATCCAATGAGTGCACTGCTGAACATAGGCCTCCCGTAAACAATTCTATTGTTTTCGATCTTGAGCACCTTAAATCTGTTGTGCTGGATGCGCTTAATGTCGTTAAATCACATTGTTGAAGGACGTCCTTGATTAGGATTAACTTTATATCTGTACTAAATTTCATTAAGCGAGTCAGGGAGATTAAACAACGATAAAATTGTATATTAATTGTTAAAGATGTTCAAAATTTATCTGCTCGTTCCGATATTAACAGTATATTACAAATATCACTTTATCAATTGTTCAATATTCTCGATTATTAGTCTTTATTGCTTAGTAAATAAATTTTTCTAATTACTAAATACATAGTTAGTAAAAAAATAGTCATAATAATTAAATTAATGAATAATTTAAACGATTATGCAAGTAACGATTGTCCTAGAACATTCAAAATCTAAACGAAATAACCATCTCTATTTTGCTGGTAAAATTGCTACTCAACGTCATCAGAAACTGATACAGTTTCGGACCAAATTTACTATTTTGGTATTAAAGTGTATTTTGAATGGATTTGTTAGTAATGTTTTTTTCATTTTAACGATTAAAGAACAATAATTTATGTTTATGCTCTAAATATTGAACTAGTAATAGTTATTTCTTGTGTGTTTTAAAACTACTTAAGTATTTATTTTTTTAGTTTAACGACTGTATACGTGTTTACTGGTATTAAAAACAAAAATGTTGTCCACTATTTCTGCTGATAAATTAGTTGAACCTACATGGAGTACTCGAAAACAAATAACACGAAGTTTTCTTAGCGCTAAACTAAAAAAAAAATAATTTCGAATGTATTTTAAAAGGAAACAATAGAATCTCCCGGGATAGTGGTTAGAAATATTGTAAAAAAAGTGGAGACTCAAGTTGTAGTTTGTGTAGTTGCATTTTTTATAAAAAACAAAATACACCCTGCGAATAGGGTTTTCAAAGAAGTAAAGGATAATCCTAATTTACCAAATTTGATGAAAACCACATTTTTTAGAAAATTAATTTTCATTACCAACACAGGGGAAGAAACGCCCTTTTTATTATACAAAGATGACATTGGAGTGTGGCAGAGAGAATATATTCAGCAGATTAGGACTTCATTAGGAAGTTCATTCTACATATTTCAATTCCCAAAACTTACAAATACTTTAAATTTTTCAGAAAAGGTAAAAAAACTTATTATTTGAACAATTATTTGTCACACTAACAGCGGAAATGGGTTTGTTCCAAATCCGCTCTGAGCATTTGAGTCGAATAAGTTTGATGATTACCATGAAGAGATGATCAGATCCATAAACAGATCAATATTTTGAAAATTGAATAAAAATTTTAATGTCCTACCAATACTAGAAGACAAATCCATTATTGTTCTTGACAACACATCGTATACCATTCTCGTAAAATACATAAAATAGGTGCACAAATCAGTGCATCTAAAAAAGCAATATCCAGAATTGACTCCGTTTTAACAATTTGATCAACCAGTGGCAAACAAATGGCAAAAACCCAGAATTCTGGTGTTTAGACTTCCTCCGTATCATAGTGGGTTAAACCTAATAGAACCCATAATAGTGCTGGAAAAAACATCACCTTAAAATTCTCAGATGCCATAAATCTCTGTTATTAGTCAATTTTATTAATTATACTTACCAGAAATATGGAATAACTGCACTTTACATGTTCAAGAAAAAGTAGAAAAAAAATGTAGCGGCTGAAAAATATATTTAAAACACATTTTAAACCTCTTGTTATGTTAAAGTAACATATTATCCAGTTCACCAGAATAATGATTACCACTAACAGAGATCTCAAAAGAATTATGATTCACGTTCTATTCTTATTTCAAAAACTAACCGTTTTGCAGTATTTAACATTTTTGATAAAGTACGTCCACTCTATATTTTCCCGTGCGGCATGATTTATTTTTAAACAAGTTAAGTCAAAATAATAAATAAAACATATGTAGATAATTATTGATACATACTACTGCCAATGTAATAATTACGAAATGGCTATTATCCCGGTGGATGTATTTTATAAAGTTAAATTTCGTAAATATATTATTTATTATAATTTGTGTGTATTTGTTAAAACCATGGACGTATAAACATAGGTGGACACAGCAATAAGATACCTTTAACACACAATGCTTTGAAGCTTCGATAGAATGTGATGCTTCCGCAATGAGCATAGGCGTGCTTGAATTTTTACTCGCGGGTAATTATTCAGATTTTAAAAATTGGAAGTAGTAATAATGTATAGAAACACGTTCAAAGAATTAAACAAAACAAGAGTTTAACTATTAACAAATCACGTCTTTAGAGAAAAATTAAAATACAATTTTATTTGCTTTAAAATTAATTAAATTAAATATAGTTGAATTCAAGTTAATTTTTTAATAGGTATCAAATAATGCTACAATAAAAAATCTTTATGTTTTCTCCTAAATTTTCTACCCAAATAATTCGATCGTCAATATTATTTGGAAACCTACATAGAAAAATGAATGAGTTTTATTCATTTTACTAATTTATTTGTATCCATGAAAAATGTTAAATTAAAAAGGTACTAAACAGATCTTTTTTAATCAGATGATGTCTACTTACAATTTAAAAATGTATACTAATTTCATGACCTAATATCTTATTCTATACATTAATGAACATGAATTAACCCAATGGTACGCCTAATAAAATGTAAACAAACACACTTCCCCATTTCCTCATCTTAAATAATGTAAATTGTATGTACTTACAAATGAAATGAGAGATCGGGATGTAAATATTTCGTTTATTTTATTTCACGTTTCACAAATATCACTCAAAATACAGCCAAAATATCGAAAAACAACTTTTCCTCATCGACTGTAAAAAGTAAACAAACATGGAACATCATTTGAAGTTTGACGTAGCTTCATAAGACAGAGAAATATAAACAGCCGTTGCCATTTATAAATAGTTTTCAGAGCTTCTACATATAAAATAATTGATTGATATCTATTATAGGCTATTATTAAATGATAATGCACACTATGTGGACACTTGATATTTTGATTACAATTAAATATATTAATCTAACCAATAAATTATTATTATTTTGGTTTGATAGCACCTGTAGAGTATAAAATTCGGAGTAATATTTTCAATGACTCGCGAATAAGAAATTTTAAAACAAAATGTGACAACAGTTGAAGGTGCTGAGAATGTGACCTATTCAAGTAATTTTGAAAACACAATTTTATGTAAACAACTGAGTCCATCTGTGTTTATATGTCCATGGTTAAAACAAAAAAAAAATAAATTCAAATAATATCAATAAACACAACAATTGAGCTAATTCCACTGTCAATGAAAATTATAA
>OU898280.1:76232994-76257994 GCA_918026665.1 Diabrotica balteata | reverse complement strand
CTGTTTAATTACATTTTGGCAGATTTTTAATTTAAGTTCTTTGTCTGCAAATATATAGGAAAATATTTCTAGAATGGGAAGTTCGAGATTGTTTTCTATGCAATAGGTCTTTGATTCGTCAAATTGTTCTGGTTTGCATAAAGTATGAGAAATAAGTATGACATTATTCTTTGTGGATCGTAAGGTAATGGGATAATGAAATATTTTCGATCTTTTACGGTTTTACTAGATACAATATTGATCCTTCGGTTACTATATTCTATATTTTCTTCGAATATGTCACTCATTATTTTTTCGTGCAGGTCCTCAAGTTTATTCTGCCAGAAAAAGGTAACAATATTCTTGTGAGATTTATCTAACATTCTGCGTTTGACGTTTCTATTTTGGAGTAATCGATAATGGATTTGCTTCTATATAATTCTAGAAATTTATCGAATTCTTCGGACATCTTTTCTATTCCTTCTTCTGTGTCTTCTTTTCCTTCTTCGTCTTCATCTGTCTCGGTTTCATCTCTGTTAGATGCGTGCAGGGCAAGTTTTGATTGAAAATCTGCACAGTCCTTAAAATGGTTTATTTTTATTCTGGAGACTGCATCTGCGTTTCTGTTGATTTTTCCTGAACGGTGCTCTATTTTGTAATTATATTCTTCAAGTTTTAGGCGCCAGCATGCTAGGCGGCTTCCTGGGTCTTTGATTGAAAATAGCCAAGTAAGAGGTCGATGATCAGTGATAAGAGTAAACTTGCGACCGAAAAGATATGGTCTGAAATGTTTTACTGCCCATACTATAGCTAGTAATTCTCTTTCTATTGTGGAATATTTGGTTTCCGCACTGCATAATGTTCGTGATGCATAAGCGATTGGCAGATCTTTTCCTAATGGGCCTTGTGACAAAACGGCTCCAATTGCGAAAGCACTAGCGTCAGTAGTGAGTAAAAAGGGTTCTTTAAAATTTGGATATATGAGAATTGGGTCTGTCATTAGAATATTTTTGAGATCGTTGAATGCTTCCTTACATTCGGCATTAAAAACAAAAGGGACTTCTTTTTGAAGTAATTTAGTCAGTGGTTTGGAAATTTTGGCAAAATTCGGTATAAATCTGCGGTAGTAACCTACTAGGCCTAAAAATGATTTTATTTCTTTAGTTGTCTTGGGTTCTGGGAAACTTTTTATGCATGATACCTTGGCAGGATTTGTTTTTACTCCGTGTTCAGTTACGAGGTGTCCTAAGTATGCGACTTCTTTTCTTAAGAATTCACATTTATCCGGTTGTATCTTCAGATTTGCTTTTCTTAATCTTTTAAATACTTCTGTCAGTCGTGACATATGCTCATGAATGGTGGCTGAATAGATGATTATGTCGTCCATATATACTAAACATCTCTCGTTTTGAATTCCTAAGAGGATGTTATCCATTACTCGTTGAAATGTGGAAGGAGCGTTCCTTAATCCGAAAGGCATACGAACAAATTCGTAATGTCCGTTGTCTACTGAAAATGCTGTTTTTTGGATATCTTTTGGATCGATTTCAATTTGGTGGAATCCGGACGCTAAATCTAATGTTGTAAAGTATTGACACTTTCCAAGTTGGTCCAACAATTCTGAAATTTGTGGAAGTGGATAACGATCTTCTATTGTAACTTCATTAAGTTTACGGTAGTCAATAACGACTCTCCATTTTTGTTTGCCAGATGCGTCAAGTTTTTTGGGTACCACCCACACTGGACTTGACCAGGGCGATATGCTATGCCGAATTATTCCTTGCTCTAGCATTTTGTTGGTTTGCGTCTTTACCTCTTCTTTATGAACCTGTGGATATCTGTAAGATTTCGTGTATATCGGTTTCGCGTTGTTCGTTTTGATTGCGTGCTTAATTTCATTTGTGAATGTTAGCTTGTCACCTTCTACGTAAAATATATCTGAAAATTCCGTACAAATGTTTAGAATTTGTTCCTTTTCTTCTGAGTTTAAGTGGTCAATTCTCAGTTGTTCTCTAATTATTTCTTCTCTGTCTATAATTGGCTAATCGCAGTGATTTTGATCGTAGGTGAAGATTGTCTCCAAGTTTTCGATAGGTTCGATGGAAATATTCGAAAATTCGATTATTTTCGGCATTGCATTAGCATTAATGACGGAAGTTAAAAAGTCTCCGTTTTCGTCTACATGGACTAATGCGTGAGGAATTCGAACTTCTTCGATTTCTTGGGATGACAGTATTGCGTCTGTATTGGATAGGTTGCATTTCAATTTGAATATTTGTTCTGTTCGGCTATCAATCGAAATTTGGTTTATTTTTTCTTTTATTCGTTTTTTCTCTGGTCTTGGGATGTGTTTGTGTTGATCATGAGTGTTTTCGTGAAATGAGCTGCTATTGTGTTGAGCTTTAACGTTTGAGTTTGATTTCGGATATGTTTGTAAATTATTTGACGGTACTATTTTTGTAGGAAATGTAACCGGAATATTTTCTATGGGTTTACGGGTCTCTTGTCCGACTTTATGCAGGGTAAGTGTTTTAAAATTTGTATGAAGTTGTCTTGTTTTAAGGTCTATTACACATTCGTAGTGGTCTAGGAAATCTAGGCCTATTATGCCGTCAAAGTCAATGTCTAGATTAAAAATGAAAACTTTGTGAGGGTTGTCATCGGTAAAGGGAATAAGGACAGATTCTGTAATTAGAAGTTTCTCGTCGGTTATGCCTTGAATGGTAACATTTTCTGGGGATCGGTTATGATAATTTCGTGCAGTATTCTCTTTGAAAACTGTAATTCCTGCACCGGTGTCAATTAGAAGTTTAAAAGTATTCGTAGCGTCATTGATATAATATAAGTTTTTAGAGCTCATTGTGTGGAAGGGGCTTACAGGAATTTCTGTTCGGGGAAATTCACATTTGGATCGAAATTGTCCAAATTGAGGGCTTGGATTTGTTGTTGTACATTCGTGATATCGGTTGAAAGATTCGTATGTACTGGGGGATGGTTCTGATTGGGTAGCGAAAGAAAATCCTGATAATTTTCTGTATCAGGTGTATTATTAATATAATCAGATGTGTCATTGGTATATTCGTAAAAATAGTTAGTTTGAAGATCATTTTCTGTATAATAATCTTCATAAGATTCTACAAGATCGTCAGGGTATTCATTAAAGACATGGGCTCTGCTGAAAATTTTGGAAATTTGGATTTCTCTGAATAACAGAGGGGCGATTCTGCGGTTGATTTTGAGAAGGGAAATTCGATCTCTGTGGGTTTAAATTTTGTTGATTAGAAGAGTATTGGTTTTGATTACTTGGGTAATTTTGTGATCTAGTATTATATTGATTGGATTGGTTTTGATTATTTTGGTAGTTTTGTGGTCTACCGCTATATTGATTTTGATAAGAAAAACGTGATGAGCGACATTCGCTACTTAAATGGCCAATACGACCACAACTTGTACATTTAGAAAAAATTAGATGAGGTTCTTCTCATCGGTTGGGAAGGTTTTGGATTATTTTGGCTATCTTTATTTGATTTTTGAGATTCGAAATACGATAACTGAAGTTCACGTCGGATACGGTTACTGGCTTCAATAAGGTCTTTAGGGTTACTGGCCCTAATTATTTGTCCTAAGCGGGGTTCTAGTCCAGTTAAGAGAGTATTCAAAGCCATAGAGTCAATTAACGTGCATTGGGCGGTTTTTTGGTCTTGTGTTAGGCCTGATTTTTGAATTGAGGCGTGCATGTTTGCATTTAGAACTTGTAATCTATTGAAAAAGGTTAAAGGTGATTCGTTCGATAACTGTCGAAGTCTTTGTAGGTCGTGAATTAAGGAAGTGAGATCTCTACTATCTCCGAAATGAAGGTTTAATAAAATTTTTATGTCTGTGTATGAAGTTGGTTTTCTAGAGTTTATTAATTGAGCTGCTTTACCTTTTAGTTTATTTTTAATGTGAATCGTTAATAAAATACGTTGGTCTCCCGAAGACATTTTAATCGCGCAATCACATGCGTCTAAGAATGTGGGAAGAGAGATTGGGTCTCCTTCAAACTCAGGAATTATGGAGAATATTTCTGAAAGTTTGTATGGTTCAATTTCAACTTGGGTTTGTGAACGTGTTTCAGGCATTTTGATAATAATATGTTAGTGGAAGTATAAAACAAATATACGAATAGTAAATATGGTAAAATAAAATAAAATGTAGTAAAATCAAGTAAAATATGGTAAAATCAAGTAAAATGTGGTAAAATAAAGTAAAATATAGTAAAATATCGGTGAAAATATAATACGAAATCAATAAAATGTGTAAATAAGAATAATAAAATAATAAAAGTATGCAATAAAAAGGTATTTCCTTATTAGATAATCAACTTGGCTTGACTTTCTGTATAGTCAAGATTATAAATTGAAAAAATTATGATGTATGTACGGTATGTTTGCAAATATAAAAATAGTAAAAACGAGATGATTCAATAACTTACATTAACAGAAACATCGAGTACGTCTTGTTTTCTAACGGGATCTGCTACCAGGGGCTTCACCAGGTGTTCCTTCCGTAGTATCCAGTTGAATGAGGACGGCTCTAGGTTCTTTTTCCGTTGAGGGATAGGGATCCGCCGTTGCTAGTGAGTTTCCTTGTTCTAACAACGTTAACCGGATTCTACTGACTGCGCCAAATGTTAAATCACTAACTTCTTGATTGACTTTTTAAAAAAGATTTATTTCACAAATAAAAGTTACACTTAGTTATACGATAAAATGAAGCAAATAAAATTATATAATACAAATGTTATTAGTAACAAACTTATATGACGAGTGAAAAATATAATGTTAGTCCTGAATTTATAATCTATCTACAAAATGTGGTGTCGGCATTTCCCACGAAAGGCCAGCTTTGGTCAGAGTTTGATGTCCGTGCATAGTCAGCTATCTCTATGGGAACGCTTGCTAAAAGAATGATGAAATAGGAACTGATATTGCGAAACCAAAGTGTCGGTAACCCTTGAGTGGTTCAAGGTGACTATTTTCACATATAACATGTATATATATATATATATATATATATAGATTAACGTATTACTTATATATGAGGTTGAATGAAAATCTCCTGTTTGTAAGTCTAGACTGATTAATGAGAGGAGTTGCTATTACAATACCAATTTCTTTCACTGGTTTGTCTTTTACAACCGGGTAGCCATCCAAACTCATTAAAACTTTTAAATTGACCGCCCAATTATTTGGGTTGGTACCTCCACCTTGCTGATCTGTCAAAAGTATTTTTGACCTCAAGGTTGGCTGTCTTTTTGCGGTTTAGTTCGTTCGTTAGATATCATCTAACGCCATTTTTCCGGCGACAGCTGTAGGGCTTTCATCGGTAACTTCATTTACACTACTTTTTAAATTAATTTTTTTTTATTAATATCACTTTTATTGCTACCAAAGGTTAAATCAAAGCTTAATAATCATTAAATAGTCGGAAGTTGTCTTTGATTTTCTTGGTTCTTTGTCACTAATTAATATTAAATAACATTTCATTAACTTTAGACCACATGGTCATTTGCTGTGCTAATTTTATAAGTTCCTATATGTTGTTGGTTACTTGATTGTTTTTACAATATCAGCGTATTATGTCCATTTACTTAAGTTTCATTCACATTATTGTAAATAACTTTGACTGCTACATGTCTTTTTAAGGTAACAATTAACATCGTTTCCATGATTGTGTGGTTCTCATATTGTACTTTTTAGAAGAACTGATGATGTTTTCAAAACTCGAAAGTCTTCAAAATAGATAAAGTAGCCTATCAACTTTGTCTTTTATTTCTCCACCTTGAGACCGATATAAGAACCCACCACTCGTCTGAGTGATCCTTATATTGGACTGACGGTCGTACTCCTTTTTCCGATATATATATATATATATATATATATATATATATATATATATATATATATATATATATTATATATATTATATATATATATATATATAAAATAGTAAGGTATTATTGACTGACACGTTATGTAAAATAAAGTTTTATTTTGAGGATGCAGTCATTTAAGTAGGGCAGGATAAGTAAAACTCTTTGTTCTTAAATCAAGCTTTCGCAAAATTTTTTTGCTTCATCAGGATATGCTAAAATATGTTATGGTAAATACAATGAAATTAGAATTAAAAAAAAAATATATTTTATATATAAATACTATATTTTCAAAATTTAAATATTCATATTTGGGGCCACTTTTTACGTAAGCATAATAACAATCTAGAGCTAATTATCAATAATAAAAACAGACACGAGTGTCTTTCTGACATAAATCAAACATCATTATTAATCAATGTCATAATATATTCAAAATTAAAATATTGTACTTGCATAAAAATATAATTTAAGAAAAATTAATAATGTTTTGTGAATTTAATAATTTAATGGTTTAACCTCATGTTGTAAGTTGTTATATACTTTTATACAATGTTTTTTTTAATTCTAATTTCATTGTATTTACCATAACATATTTTAGCATATCCTGATGAAGCAAATAAATTTTGCGAAAGCTTGATTTAAGAACAAAGAGTTTTACTTATCCTGCCCTACTTAAATGACTGCATCCTCAAAATAAAACTTTATATATATATATATATATATATATATATATATATATATATATATATATATATATATATATATATATATATATATTGTTATGATATGTAAAATCGAGAATAATATTGGTGTGTTTAAAATTCAAATAACAGTTCAAAAACAATAAAATAATTCAAATAAGTAGGATAATAACCAACAAACATTTCGAAGAATTAAAGTATTTAAATTTTTGGATTACCTGTTAAACAAAATGTAAGCTATGCATAAATTATTTTTCTTTGTTATACTATACTTGAGTGACCCGCATAATTTTAAGTGAAATCCAAAGACAATTGAACCAAGTTTTTCCAAATACATTAATACAGTGATTAAAGGACAATAGAATAGATTTCAGAAAGAGGTATTTTGTTAGTTTTTAAGAATTGTAGAAAAATATTATTTGTAAATAAGTTTTAGGAAATTTTATAATTATAGGTAAGAATTTGTTTGTTATCGAAATGAAAAAATGGGGGAATTGTGACCAGATTTGATTGGCGGAGATTGAAAAAGGTGGGATAGGTATGTAGGAATGAAAGTTTAGCTAGATTTTGGAGAGAGAAAAGATAATCAGTTGGTTTTCCAAGTCTGTAAGACGAACAGTGATTGTTCTCTGGCGGTTCCCGAGAGGTAGCAAGCAGTAGTGTTGAATGTTAGTGAGTTTTTGTGGAGTTAGTGTATCTGACAGAAGCTGAAGCAGCAAAATATTGTAAGTCATATTTTTCTACTTATATTCCAAGAGTCACTGTTCAGGCCAACGAGAGATTCAGTTTATCATAAGGAGAAGATATCCCAAGAGTCATTTTTCACTCGGGCCAACGAGAGATTCAGTTTATCGAGAGGAGAAAGGCTATCATAATTTGAATGATTCGTGCTTTTGAAGGAGATCATTAAGGACGATATACTTGCAACAATTTGTTGTAAGATTTCTGATTACCTAGGGAGCGGTTTGAGAATAGATAATATAGCATACAAGGAACAAGGATTTGGACCACTCATCATCAGAGAGAGATATTTTGTTTTCTGCAGTTTTTCTTTGATTGATAACACAATTTTTACACTTAATTTAGAAAGGATAGAAATATTTGATTAGGAGAGTTAGAATAATTTGGGATTTTGAGATTTCAATTAATATTGTTTGTACCATTAATTTTGAAGGTTCACGTACGTAGAACAAAATTCTGAGAATCATTATATGAGATTTTGTTTATTAAAAACATTTGAGTGTGAATTATTTCATATATTTTATTTTAATATATAGTGTTATATCATATGTGTTTTTTTATTATTCCGGTATTCTTTGGACCTTACCTTTCACATGTAATAGCATAGATATTGAAGCACGAATTTAACCCTGAGATAAGAGAATTAAAAAGTGTGATAGAGTCATAATCATATCATTTAAATAATTTTAATTAATTAATCAATTAATTAGCGAATAAATTGCTTGGCGCACCAAGACTTTAAATATCACAATAATATATATATATATATATATATATATATATATATATATATATATAAATATATATATATATATATATATATATATATATATATATATATATATATATGTATTGGAAGATTCAAAACGGAAAATACGAATTATTAATACAATTATTAAGATCCCCTGCATTAAGAAGATCTGCAATTACCCAGTGTAAATTTTAATATAACGTCGCGATGTCTTATAATTAATTCATTTGTTCGACTGGACTCCTTCTCCAGTCGATATTTTTCGACTGCTGCGCACGTGCGCACCTTAATAATACGACTAATAGTTGATTGTGTCGGTATTGGCCTATCTTCATACGTACAAGTAAATAAATTTATAATATCACGGTACGAGTTGCCCCCATAATACCATTTTAAAATTTGTACTTTTTCTTTGTTTGTATACATGGTTTATGGTTAGAAACACTACTTTTATTTCAGCTTATGGCGTTATAATGAGAAGCAAAGCAAAGGGCATGTATTTGTTTTGCTCGGCCAGTGATCTTCCTTGGGACTGTTGCCAAATCGATAGATACCTTCGCAAAAATCTGTAGATTTTGATGTATCATATACATCCTTTTAAATTTTAAATTATCAACAATATTTGGAATAATAAATATATTAAACTATACACTAACCAATTCAAATAATATCTAATGAACACAAAAAAATTGTTATTAATAAAACATTGTTATTATCTGCACAAAAACACAGAAAATCAGTGGACGATAGACAACAGTGTCGACGTACACCTGTCGAATACGCTACCAGAAATCGCCAAGTAGTAGCAATCCAGTCGAACAAATGAATTAATTATAAGACATCGCGACGTTATATTGAAATTTACACTGGGTAATTGCAGGTCAGGGGATCTTAATAATTGTATTAATAATTCGTATGTTCCATTTTGAATCTTCCAATACTGTATATATATATATATATAGTATATTGTCGAAAGCATTATTGCTGTAAAATAATTATAAATTTTTTATTAATCTCGTTGGCGAATATCCTTGTTAGCAGAATAGAAATTGTGTTGAGCAAGGTAATACGATAATAATTGTTTGGTCTTTTACTATTTTCTTTTTTGTGTATTAATATTGCTATAAAGAGGGAAGAAAAAAAATTAATTAAATAATTATATTTTATAAGTTCTTTTATATAATAGTATACCCATTGGTCTGTTTTTATTTTATTTATTTTGTATTCACTAATGAATTTCCTCAACCTTTCTAAAAATCCAAAGGATTTCCAAAATTTTTGCGCTTCTTATCTTTGAATTATTATCAAATTTGAAATCAGCGATAAAAAATTGAGAGAAACGCTTTTATAAACATAATTAGAAAGTGTCTTATTAGGTAATAATGAAGTTAATTTTTTTAATTTTGTAAATTAACGTATTAAAGTGGCGCGAAAAATTTCCAGAAGTATTGAAAAATAAATACTAAATTATGTTTAAAAAACAAGGAAACTAAGGTTGTTTGCTGGATTTTTTTTTTATTGCTGGTAGGCGTTATTTGTTTTATTTATAAAGTATTGTGGGTTGAGTTTTCTCTTCTCGTATAGCGAATCTATGAGTTTTGTGTTGTTCTGTAATTTGTAAAGAATTGTTTATCTATTATTTGCCTGTTTGTGACTATGCAGTCTATGGTTGACCGTTAAAATTGTGTATTCTGCCATGTGTATTTGTGTTGGGATTTGTTTATGAAAAATAGAGGTTAAGGTTAAGACCATAGTGAAGATCGCTTTAAAAATTCTATGACAGATATATTGTATGTCGTTTTTAAAATGGATGATTGTGTGCAGTAAAATGTCCACTACTAAGCTTCTTCTTCTTAGAGTGCCGTCTCCCTACGGAGGTTGGCAATCATAATGGCTATTTTTATTTTAGAACTTGCTGCTCTAAACAAATCAACCGATCTGCGTTGGTACCAATCACGTAGATTCTTTAACCATGAGTTCTGCCTTCGGCCAACAGATCTTCTTCCTTGAATCTTTCCCTGTATTATCAGTCTCAAAATTTCATATTTTGGTCCCCTCATCACGTGGCCTAGGTATTCCAGTTTTCTGGAAATTTCTTAGTATTAAACGAAGGAAATTATAAGAAATTTGCTTTCGTTTAATTCATATTTAAGAAGCATATCTGAAAACGGACCTGTAAGTCATAAATTTAAGGAGGCAATTTGGTGTCGTGTTCGTTTTACCCTTATTCTTTAATTTAAGGCTATTAGGCTTAATCTAATTAAGAGTTGGTCCCTATTTCTCTAAAATATTGTATAGTATAGGTAAGGCCATAGAGTTTTGGATATTAATACCAAGGGGCATACAGCTGCTACATAAATATAAAGTTTATAGCAGTAACAGGCTGTAAATCAACAATAAAGACTAAGCTTTTGCGATTATTATCAAATTTTAAATCAGCGATGAAAAGTCGAGAGCAACGCTTTTATAAACATAATTAGAAAATGACTTATTAGGTAATAAAGAAGTTAATGTTTTTTTGTTCTGTAAATGAACGTGAAGCGAAAAATTTCCAGAAGTAGTCAAAAATAAATTCTAGAGAGTGTTTAAAAAAGCAAGCAAACTAATTTTTTTTTGCTTTAGCTGATTTTATATCTTCTGCTCATTTCTTTTATATCTCTAGACAAACACCTTTTGGGGACTAACAAGTAACTCCAAAAATATTGAAGAAACATATACATATTACGATACAAATTAATACGAGGCTCCAGAATTTTAGAATGGGTGTTATAATATATAAAATTATAAAACCCATATAAATTTTAACCCCTATTCCAACATTCTGGAGCCTCGTATCAGTCTAAATGTTCTTCGAGTCACTTGGTAGTCACTAAGGAGTGTTTACCTGCGATCCAGTACCTTACTAACATGCAACATCTGGTTGATTGTTTTAGGTTCTCTGATATTTATTTATATCGCGTATTATCATTTGGTCTAAATTTGACAGGATTGTCATAATTAAACAACATATGCTTCTATACTTCGTTTATACGTTAATAGGTGGCGTTATAATCAAATTTAATAATTTATTGAATTTGTTTAAACGGTAAAAATGAAATAAATAAAAATTACTTTATTTAATTTTAAAAATAGTATTTAAATTTTAAAAATACAGGAAACAGTGTGAAACTCCTCGCTAGTCTACAATATGGCCTACTGTTCAACTTTAGTTATTATAACTTGTTATTTTTAAACATTTTATTTAGTTTATGCATTTAATAAATTAACTATCAAATAATATCTATTTATACTTTCATATTTTAAATCTAAACCACCAAAATATAATTTGATTTAAATAAAATGTTGGATTTTCGTAATTATCAGATTGACTTTGTGTTAAAGTGTGATAAAAAAAGTTATTAGTAAAACATTTTCATATGTATACAGTCAAAGCCAAAGAGTCTAGTTTTGTACCTTACGAGGGGGTGGCCTTTAAGTATATAAAATGTCTAAACTAACCGTAATTTATTATGTTAATTTTTAAAATGTTTAAAATGTTTAAAATGAAGCTTCGCGCTAGTCTACAGTACCGCCAACTATATCACCTTTTTCATAAGTTTATTTAGTTTTTCGAGTAGAAGTATATATAGTATAAACTTTTTCTGACATTTCAGTGAGACAGTAGAGAAATATATGAACTAATATATAGCTTCCTTTTTAAAGTTGGTTAAACCAATATCTTATATTACAATTCTGTGGCTTAAGAACTAGCTTTCTAGCCAACTCTCCAAACACACACACACACACACACACACACACACACACACACACACACACACACACACACACACACACAACACACACACACACACACGTTCTAGTAATTTTGAATATAAAGCTATCTTAAAGTGGCGCTAAATTATATAAATAGTTCACACCATTTTTGGTATCAATGTGGTGAACTATCTTCTAAATCCCAAAAGAAAAATATTACTTCTTCGCCAAAGTATGAACAATAATCCATTTGAAAGTATGAACAAAATTTCTTGAAGAAATGTCAAAAATAAGAGAATGCCTTAGGTACTTAAAAAATTTAAATAACAAAATTAACACAAAGTATGGCGTCAACCTTGGTTTTTTATGGATTTACTTATGTCCTTCGCAGAAAAAAATTAGATTCTCCACATCCTGTTGAGTAACGTTTCCCATTCTTCTATTACGTAGAGTAATTTTTCGTTAAAGCATGTCCCAGACATGCTCGATGTGTAAACTTCCTACATATGTCTTAAGCGTTCTATATTTCCAGATCGTCTCGAGACTCTTACTCGACGAGAATCTGGATAAAATTTTAATCTAGATTCGTCGAAAATAAAACTAGAGCCTTAGTTTTAAGATTTTTGACAGAACTCTAATTTTTCAACGCGATTTTTTTGTGGAAATAGTTGGACATGTCAATAGTTTTTGACTGTAGAGAATAACTTCATAGCGACTATAGTATCACGGCCTATGGATACCTAGTGTGCCCGTTACAAGTCGCTTACCTATTTAGGTTCTGTAATTGATTGTTGTATTCCAGCAGTTAATACTAAAAATTAGTCTTAAGCTGCTGTTGTAAAGCAGTCACGTCCTAGATGACGTTTGTCTGGATCTTTAGTGTCAAAAACACTGCCCGACTAGTAACACCTTGGGAAACTCTTATGTGCTTAGCTACATTATTATATTCTTAATTTACTAACCAAACAAGAACTTTAAAGTACCTATACACAAATTCAAAACTACTAGAATATTAACTACAGCATAAGAAATATAGTTTTTTTTTCCTGTTAAAATTTTTGTCAACTATTTTTTATTACTTTTTTTGTTTTGTTTTATTTCCGTGTGTATTATTTTGGTTGTAACATCGGTGAACAAGACAAATTTTAGGCCCTCATATTTTAAATAAATACTTTATTTTGTTTTACACGAACATCGTTTGTGTAGAATTGGTCAATTAAATAAAACAAACACACTAAAAAGAAATTCTTCAATTTAATAAAAAAATATGTGCAGTCAAAAATTCCGTTAAATTTAGTTTAAAGTTTGTTATGCTCTTACACAATTTTTTATGCATTGGTAGTCTATTAAAAAGTACTTGTCCCATTAATACATTTGAAATATATATTTCCCCCTCATATAATAATATAATATATACAATAATAATATTTATATTTGCTGTACATATTGTGTAACATTACATAGTGGTTACGTCAAGGACACTCGCGATATATGCCAATTGCGCATGTGAAGAGGATCAAGATTCTTCTCTATAGACTATTACTTCTGCATTACAATAATTAGTGGACATGTAAGCAAGACTAAAAAGGGCTTTAAATATACCAACCTACTAATAGACAAATTGTTTATTTCAGTTTGATCTCAATGATCTGGTTCGTGATTAAGATTTGTCAAAGAGACAAGCAGAATTGTTAGAGTCATTAATTTAAAGTATGAAATTTCCTAGAGAATGAAACAAGAATTTCATTTTAAAGTAAACTGAGACCATTAACTATTACACTTATTTCTTTGGGTAAACACAAAAATATTAAAAATAGAGGTAATTTCACGATTTCTTTAAATTTAGTTTAAGCGCTGTTCCTCTGCCTATTAGAAATAGAAAATAATCGATTCCTTTTGATTATTCATCTCAAATAAAAGAGATATATGACCATATACCAATTTTTTAATGAAAGATACGGAATCAACGGTATTCTTGGAATATATATATATATATATATATATATATATATATATATATATATATATATATATATATATGGCGATTTAAAAGTTATAGCACTACAGTCAGGAAAACTAAATTTAGTGTTTTCTTCACGAGTGGAATAACAGATATCGTAAAAGTCATTTTTAAAAAACAATAGCCTAAATAAGTTTAATATCTCGACAAAAATACATATTTTAGAAATTATTACATCTTTTTAAAATAACTTTATTCAAACACCAACTTGTCTACAATACTTTAGCAGAATGACAACTATAAACTTCTAAATTCTTTACATATTAAGATATTTCTGTGGCATCCTAAATAATTCGAACTTTATTACTTCTTATTTTTTGGCAAAGGACTTTTTATGTGGGATAAATAACTTTCGTAACACTGCTCCCTCATTTATAGATATTCGCCTTGAATAACTTAGTTTTGGGGGACTAATTAAAGCCAACAGGCTGCATCAGTTCCATGGTATAGAGCTAATCTCTTGATATGTACTAGATTGGGTTTACTTTTAGATGAAAAGTGGATGCTGTAGATTAGATCGTTTGTTTTCTGCAGGACGGTGTACTGGTCTTCCAGTTTTTTTAAATTTTCAAAGACTCGAAAATTTAAAGCTGACGCACATGTCAAGCTTGGCCTTGGCTTTATCACTTCTAAGCTTATAACTTTTACGTGTAAATTAGTAGATTTTTTCCAATTTATCTTTTAAATTTTTGATGTACGTCAGGGATGAACGTTCTTCTTCGCAAGAAGACAATCTTTAAAAAATACGAATTTGGGGAAGCTTAATTTCTCTTTCAGTGATCATCATTAATGGAGAAAAGCGGTTACTTCGTAATTGGAAATTCTTTAGGCCAATAGAAATAAAGGAATTAACGTATATTATTTCTTTTGAGTATCAGCGACAAACATTGAAAGGTATTGACAGACAGTTCTATTATGTCTTTCGATTATTCCAGCTGGTTGAGGATGGAGATTAAATCTTAATACGCTAGATTTTAATTAATTTTTACCATAATTCTAATTTAAAATTTAATACTTGATTAGATTGTAGCTTTAAAGAAACTACATGTCTTCATATTGCATGTATTATTAATGCTTTTGCTTCCTCTTTCTTGTATCTCAAGTGGACTGAGAAGATTCAATGCAAGTAGTTCAAAAAGCTCTCTGGAATCTGGAAAGATATTGTGCCATTTTACCACGACTTTTTGTTCTTGGGCCTTTTCTACCGTTACATAAATCATATCGCTTACACCATTCTTTGACATCTCGGCAACAATTAATCTAGAAAATATGTCTTAAACTCTGCCAGTGTTCTTTTGACACTGTGACGTTTTATGTGTGATTTTGGCAACACCACTTGTTGAACTGTACGTGCCCCATTCAGAATTTCTTACTTCCGGTATAATAAACCAACTGGGTATTACCAGAGAACATACGAACACAGAGAAGCGACACGAGGCCCGGAATTCGTGTATCTTTTCTGTATACGCATGACCCAAATAAGGTGCTTTACTGTCAAAAACACGTGCGTTTTCTTCAATTTTAAGTTGCTTACGATAGTCCGTAGGCATCTGTGGTAAACTCTCGACTATACAAGTGCATTTGACCATTTATCTAATTATTTAGTAGTTAAAAGTTTATTGTTATAGTTTATAGTTATAGTTCAAATATACAAGTTAAATATATAACTTTATAGTTATAGTTTATAGTTAAAAGTTTAATTTATAAGTATTTTAAATGTCTTCTGGTTATTGTTGTGCGTTTCGCGGATGTTCATCTGTGACAGGAAAAGGAATAAGTTTATTTAGATTTCCTATGAATAATAACAGGTAATTACTATTGCTTTGTAATTATTATTAGTTATTACATAATAGTATTAATTTGACTTTGAGTAAGCCGACACCGACGTGTCCGCCCGAGCTCTCGTTAAGTGAAGCAATAAAAAAATAAATTTTGGTTTGCCAAGGGATAGTTCAGAATAAAACCCAGAGAACTACGAACACACATTAAATTTATTGTCTCCGAAGGCTCAGGTCAAAAAATCAACACAGATGTTGGCCTACTGGTGTGAAAGCGCTCGCAGACAACAATGCGAATATAGTATTTTTAGGAAAAAAATATATAGAGGGTTTTATACACGAGAATATTTGATTTAAACGAAACAAAGAAATTTCTAAAATGCTCAAACTAAAAATTGTTGGAAACATAATTAGATCGAAAATTGGGAAAATCTTAAAATTATAACAGAACAAGACTTCAAAATAAAAACATGATTGCAAATAAACAAACTTACATTAACATAACTTCAAATATTTGCTGTCTTTTTCACCAAACAAACTTACATTAAATTATGAAAAAACTAAATGCTCATCTACTTTTTGCTATATACAAAAGTTGTTTGTCAATGTTTAATTCGTTAAATATAAATAACAAAGATCAAATATATGGATCGGAGTACACAACATATTTAGGGAATAAATATTTAAATGGGAATTACAAATAAAAAATATTAAAACTTTATTTATTGTATATCTCAATATTTAGTGACAATTTTGCGACTTAATTAGGAGAAAACTAAATTATAAATTTATTAAGATGAGATATTGACAAAAGTTAAATACTTCATTACTTACAATACACTTAGAATATACTAATACTCTTATAGTTGTAAGTAATTAAGTATTATTTATAAATACAAAAAACTCTTTTCTACTAGTCAAACCCTTTCATTTGATACCCATATTGAAGTAGTTGTGAAAAAATATCGGCGTTTATCTTGGATATACAATGATACTGAATGTATGTAGTGTATATATAGTCGATTCGCTAATCTCAGACACAACTATCTAGTATTTTAGTAATTATTTTATTGCGAAAGTTAGTTACATTTTAACAGACTAGAACTGGATGACAATTACTATATTTACAACCAAGCACATATGCCCATAGCCAATATTAAGAGTAAACAGACATAAATCTTACTCCAATCAATCATTATTTATTTACACCGTTATATAATTCCACAACAGACAACGGAAGATTTGACCAATAATTTAAAGGTAAATGCTCCAAATATACATTTCTACTTCAAGAAGTTAAAGGTTACGGAGTACCAAGCAAACTTTAAAGTTTCATATCCATTGGATTATAAAAATGAAGTTCTCAATCCCAGTATCTGGCCTGAAGGTTCAATGGTTCGTCGTTTTGACTTCAAGTATAAGAACTGTACTAACCGCAGTTAACAACAAAACCAGAAATAATTGTTACAAATCCGGCTTAGGCAAACTAGATACTACAAATAATTTTAAAGGCAATACCAATCAACTAAAAATCGTATGTATTAACTCTGAATCTATTGTAAACACAATAAATTGTATCCAAATATTAGTTTAAACTGAAAGTCTGGATTTACTATGTATATCCGAATCATGTGTAATGACAATAATATAAATTCGTTTTATCTTCCTAATGCTCTCTTGTAATGATTCGTAATACTTTTTTGATTATTTTTTAGGTTATTAGGATAAAGATAATTTATTAGGAAATTCCACGAAGAACAAATTATATCTTGTATCAACACAAGCCAAAAAGAATCGGTGTATTATTGTATTATCAACGTCAACATCAGAATAAACAAAAAAGTATTTTCATCTATGGTTCCATCAATACGATTTTCACCATTACTTTGCGTTGTGCGATGTATTTGCAACCTTTTGTAAATCAAAAATAATTACACCATTTAGAATGTCAACAAAAGCCGGCCCTGCATGTAATTATTTTTTCAGTGCAATATTTCATATTTATTGAAAGTCAACATAAATGCTCAATTTTATTTAAGAATTTATATTGTGTAATATGCCCACTGACTATTAAAAAATAAGGTGCTTTCCTGTCATTTTCACTCGTTGGCGGCTTGCCCACGCAAGATCAAAGGAGTGTCGCTTCTCTGCGTTCGTAGTTCTCTGGTATTACTTTTTCTTTCTAACTCAACTACTTGGCTTCCTAAATTAGATTTTAAATTTGTTTTGCTCTTGTTCTATTTTATTATCTAAATACTTTTGTTCTATTTTATTTTATGAACCAATGTTTATATTATTTTATTGTTTTTTTAATTTATCTATTCTAAGTAATTTGACTTACCTTTAACTTAAAATTTTCGGTAATTTGAGACAAACGATTATTGGTTTTTACCTTTACTTTTCTAAGCGTCTTTTTTTATTCCTTATAGTTTATTCCTCTTGCCTACGCTTCTCCTTTAATTTTTTTTTCTTGTCTGAGCTTCTCTTTTACCTTCTTACACTTTTCGATTTCTTCTTATAGTTTTAAAAAAATTTGTCGGGTATTCAGACGTATCCATTACTTTAATAAATTCAAAAGGTCTCGTACGCACCATTCACAACTGGTTATATCTGTGTAAATCCACTGATGTCACCAATATTAAACTTTTTTAAAATACCGTTATTCAAACACCAACTTGTTTACAATACTTCAACAGAGTAACAACTTAAAACTTTTAGGGCGAGCGCCCACCAAAGTGGCGTGGCAGTGGCAAGTAGCAAGTAGCACGCGTCTAGCATAATATAACCAATGAAAACGAATTATTCAGTTTACACCAAAATGACAGTAATGTCATTCATTCTAATCATTCGTTAGGATTGTTTACATTATGCTAGACGCGTGCTACTTGCTACTTGCCACTGCCACGCCACTTTGGTGGGCGCTCGCCCTAAAAACTCAATTGTCACTGTAAACCCAAACCCAAAATCCAAACTGTCAACAACATTATTTTTTGACGTTCCAGACTTGATACGTTTATTGACGTTCCAAGAATTTTAATATTTCTTCTTATATTTTATGAGATTTCTTCTATGTGAGACAAATCTTATGGATTTTTTTGTAACAATATATTAAAAATTATAAACACTAGTTAGTAAACATTGTTTTTCGTAACCTTAAATTTTGTTTAACAAAAGACCACGCCCGTTACAATAATTTATTGTTTAAATCTAAAATCAGAAGATGCTATTTTATAAAAAACAGGTATTGTAATTCAAGTAATAGACCAAAACTAAAATTTTGTCTATTAGTACTGTTAGTACTATATGATAATTAGACTGGTGTTTGTCCACTTGTGGTACGTGGGGAATTATTTTATTTCTGAAAAATCAATATTTGTTGCCATCTTCTTATGGTTAATTTCATCGTGGCTCAAAGTTTTTAATTTAAGTATAGTCCTCAGTTCCTTGGAATGTATATTTGTACTTGTACATTCATTTCTGCATGGTTGCGTATAATACCTACCTAATAATTTCTTCGAAAAATACCAATCGTTTCTAACTTCAGGAGATCGTGTGGCTGTCAATTTTTTTTGTTACTGGAAAGTAGAATAATTGTGAGGTTTATCTAAAGGTATAACATATTATTATATTCCGAAACATTCAAAAGAGTTACTGACGATAGCAGTATAAATTGTAAATAAATAAAGTAAATTCTTAAGCGTGTTAAAATTTTTCCATATTATTTTGACATTGCAATAAAAAGGATACAGCTTCATATAAATTTAAATTTGTATATATTTAAGTATCACTAACAATACAAAAATTAATAATTATAATAATTTTTATCGTCAACGTCGACGTTTCAAAAATGCCATTTTGAAGCACCTTTTCTTTCTTCATTAATTAAAGTTTTTTTAATCTTATACAGGGTGGTCCTTAAGTAATTGTACAAAAAGAAGCCACAAATTCGATACTTTAAAATATTACGATTTAAGCCAACTTGCTTTAATAAAATGTTGATATTAAAAAAGATAGAGGGTGTTAAAGTGGAAACTTAAAATTTTATTTTTCGCTATAACTTTTATGTTTCTAAACATTTATATACAAAAATTTACAGCTGGATACTATTTAATATCTGGAATTATATTTTGATAAACACTTTGATATAGCTGATAGAGGGCGCCACATATGCCACATACGTGGCATAAATTTGCACTTAACTTTTTTGTTCTTTAAGCTACCGGTATCTAAAATAAAAAATATTAAAGATACATTATTTTAACAAAAAAAAGGTATGCTTGTTAATAACTTCAAAACTCAATAGTTTTCGAGATAATCACATTTTACAAATCAACTGCATAATTCTGATTTAACGCAATTACTCCAGGCAATGAAAGAAAAATAGATAAAAACATCAATACTTCTGAATTTTGTTATAAAATACTTTAATAAAGTCAATAATTAACGAAATATTAAATAAAATAAATATATCAGCAGGATAATTAATAATAGGATTTGATAAAATAACAGAATAACTGGATTTAACTTTAAACATTTTATTTTAATTTGTATTAAATTAAAGTCATAATTAAAACAAACCAAATTAAGAAATAGTTAAACTAAATAACATTAAACTTTTTGTCAAAGTAAGTGTTCACTATGTCCACCATTTTCTTTCATTCATTTGTCAATACATTCCATAAAATAGCGTCTCATATTAAATAGCGTCATTGGTTCTAAATAAACTGCTGCAGTATTTATTATAAGTGTTTATTATAAGTATAATAATAAGAAATTTTTTGAAATGTTTATGAATTAAATAATTATATTAATCTCACCACAAGAATATGACTACCATGAACAATCCAACGTTCAGGAAAGTTTAAAGAAGTATTTAAATACTGTCTCACTCCGCTTTCTCTGTAATGTAATGGTGTACCATCTTGTAGAAACCACATATTTCGCCTTAAGTTTGATGACAATTCTTCCAATAAATCTATAAAATCATTTTGTAAAGAATGTAAATAAATCTCACCATTCAAATTGAAAGGTAATTCGCATATCCGTAAAACATCATTCAAAATTGTTATTTACATTGCATGTCCTATGGTTTGGAACCATTGATAATTATTTTTTACGGATATGCGAATTATCTTGCAATTTGAATAACGAGATATATTTACATTTTTTATAAAATGATTTTAAATGATTTTCTGAACGTTGGATTGTTCATGGTAGTCTTGTTCTTGTGGTGAGATATTAATATAATTATTTAATTCATAAACATTTAAAAAAATTATTTATTATTATACTTATAACACTTATAATAAATACTGCAGCAATTTCTTCAGAACCAATGACGCTATTTATTATGAGACGATATTTTATGGAATGTAATGACAACTGAATTAAAGAAAATGATGGACATAGTGAACATTTACTTTGACAAAAAGTTTAATTTTATTCACTTTAACTATTTCTTAATTTGGTTTGTAAATAAAATGTTTTGATTATGTGTGCGCATATGTGGCGCCCTCTATTAGCTACATCAAAGTATACATCATATTATAATTTCTGATATTTAATAGTACCCAGTTGTAAATTTTTATACATAAATGTTGACAAACATAAAAGTTATAGCGAAAAATAAAATTTTAAATTTCCACTTTAACACCCTGTATCTTTCTTAATATCAACATTTTATTAAAGCAACTTGATTTAAATCGTAATATTTTATAGTGCGGAATCTACGGCTTTTTTGGACAATTACTTAAGGACCACCCTGTATATTTTCAATTTGCTCTTAGCTGGTATTTATAGGCCAACTTAATTTTATAGTCTTATCTATATTATTTATTACTAGTACAAAAAAATAATTATTTATTTTAATAGAACCGGTTAAATTTAATATTTCGTATAATACTATTGGGGTAGATTGATGTGTTAAAAGCAATGTATGTTTGAATAATATAGTTTTTTCTTTCCAAATTTAAACAGGTAAAACGGGGTTAATAATTGATTTTATTTTTAACGTTTGATATTTTTAGGGGTATGATCATTGCTATCAGTTTCATTCGATTTTTGGGTATATATTATGTTAAGGTTTAATATTTCTTAATGATAAATTTTTTGAATAATTTTTTGTTGTCCACGACTGTGTTCTCATTAATTATTTTTTATGTGCCTTTTAAAATTAAGTAAAAACTTTTAGTCTGTTTGACATATTTTTAAACACAAAGCAAAAACCTCAAAGTAAGTAATGTCACAAACAAAATTTTGACTCTTAATCTAAATTCAATTGATTTAGATTAGCTCCTTCGAGTATTTGCATAGTAGCCGCTTATATAACGGCATAAAAATATTTAAATTAAATTTTAAAAGTTGTAAATATAAAAACTAAATCCGACTAATGTCGATTTCAGATTCAACCATTATGGGACATATTGGTCCTTACTCGAAATGGTGTCTATGTTTGCGTCTGACAAAGATAAGTAGCCAACTGAGCTGGAGGAACAGGAAGTGGAATCAACTGTAAATATATCAAGCAATATTGAAAATGTCACATGTTGAAAAAACATACAGGGCCTTTTATTAGAATCCTTATTTTACACCATTTTCAGACATCAAACAATTTTCTCCATGTTCTTAACATAAATTCAGGACAAATTTACAATGTAAATCTACAACATTTATGGTTGCTACTATTATATTATTTTAATTTTACCTTATTCAATTTTAAAATAGCGTTTGATTCTGTCTTAAGTAGACTAACACGTAAAGCTACACTGACTGCTTTGTTCGGACTTCCGTCCTAACTTGTCAAGATTGTCATTTCAATCAGTTGCTATCATCAAGTCCTCGTAGACACTTTGTCAGCAACTTCATGTGGAGTCATACGTCGCCATGTTACCAAATGCACTGGTAACTTTAACATTTTAATATATAATGCTATATAATGTAAACTAAATTTAAATAGATAACTTTTAACGGGGTTTTAAACAAATATTTAGTGGCTCAATACATGTACATACACCTAGTAAGTGTTGACCACATTTTGTATTAACCTTAGTCAAAATTTAAATTTCACCATCTTTTTAATTAAGTGGTTACATACTGATGATGGAACATGGATTCCAAAAACGTTTTGTGATATAGCCCGATTGGGTTTTTAAATTATGTACCTTTTATAAAGGATTTTTAATAAATTTTTTGTGATACATGGTACACAGCAGACTACAGGACTATCCTTGTGAATATTGAGAATTATTGTTAAATCAGAAAATCAAAGAGCAATTTTCAAAAGTAATGAAATCATAAAATATAATCACTATAAAGAAAATTGTTACCAGAGGTAAACAGATGTTCCTGGTATTTGTTGATATGTTTAGAGTATAGTAAACTGGTGGTAACATGGACGTATAAACACAGATGGACTCAGTTATTTACATAAAATTGTAGTCAAAATTATTTGAATAGGTCACATTCTCAGCACCTCCAGCTGTTGTCACGTTTTGTTTTAAAATTTTTTATTCGCGAGTCGCTGAAAATATTACTCCGTATTTTATACTCTACAGGTGCTATCAAACCAAAATAATAATTTATTGGTTATATTAATATATTTAATTGTAATCAAAATATAAAGTGTGCACATAGTGTGCAATATCATTTAATAATAACGTATAATTTAGATATCAATCAAATATTTTATATGTAGAAGCACTGAAAACTATTTATAAATGGCAACGGTTGTTTACATTTCTCTGTCTTATGGATCTACGTCAAACTTCAAATGCTGTTCCGTGTTTGTTTAGTTTTTAGTAAAAGTTGTTTTTCGATATTTTGGCTGTATTTTGAGTGATACTTGTGAGAAGTGAAATAAAATAAACGAAATATTTACATCCCGATCTCTCATTTCATTTGTAAGTACATACAATTTACATTATTTAAGATGAAGAAATGAGGAAGCGTGTTTGTTAACATTTTAATAGGCGTACCATTGGGTTGATTCATGTTCATTATTGTATTAAATAAAATATAATTTCATAATATTAGTAGACATTTTTAAATTGTAAGTAGACATCATCTGATTAAAAAAGATCTATTTAGTACCTTTTTAATTTAATATTTCTCATAGATGCAAATAAATTAGTGAAATGAATAAAACTCATTTATTTTTCTATGTAGGTTTCCAAATAATATTGATTTTTTATTGTAGCATTATTTTGATACATATTAAAAATTAACTTGAATTCAACTATATTTTATTGTATTAATTTTAAAGCAAATAAAATTGTATTTTAATTTTTCTATAAAGTTTTTTTAAATTCTTTGAACGTGTTTTTATACATTATTACTACCTCCAATTTTTAAAATCTGAATAATTACCCGCGAGTAATAATTCAAGCACGCTTATGCTCATTGCGGAAGCATCACATTCTATCGAAGCTTCAAAACATTGTGTGTTAAAGGTATCTTATTGCTGTGTCCATCTATGTTTATACGTCCATGGGTGGTAATATTAAATATATTTGTATAAATATAAGTTTACACAAAATCAACCTTAAAAAGGTCATCGTTCTCAGATCCAGTAATTAAGATTTATAAATGAATAAATGTTATTGAAAAGCGATCTTTCTGATAAAACTATTTTTTAAGTTTAAATACTCGCAAATATACGCCCTAAAATGAAAATTAATATTTGCTTCGTTTTATTTCTGACAATACAAAGAAAAGTTAAATATTAGTGTTTCAAAAGTACTTATTTTTTGTGACAAAAATATTACATAACCAAGTTTTGCGAACACAAATAAGTGGATATCGTTACACAATGTGTACATAACTATAAAATTAATTTGTACAAATAAAGCATGTTAGTTTATGATTTAATTTAAATAGCGAAACAAAAGTTGTGATCTATATTTACATTTGGGGCTCAAACTAAGAAGTTCTATGTTAATATACATGTTTCAGCATATAACATCCAAATTACAGCGTTGTTAACGACAATTTAGTTTTTTAAAATAAACAGAAATTTTTGCAATTTATAACTAAATGAAAAAAAGAATGTCTGGCGAAAATAGATTTATATGGACAGTAAATAGAGCAAGCACTAAACTTTATTTTCCTTAACTTATAAAGAAAATATTTTTAGTGGTTTGCTACATACTATAAGTTAACAAACTTTTATTTAAAACAAACTTACAAACATCTTTTGTAATTAGTATATTATTTAACAAAGTTAACAGTTTTAACTAATGAAAAAAGTTTTATTAGTTAAGAAAATAAAAAAATTTGATAAAATGTCAAGTTAAATAATTCATGCAGCTCGCGACTTCTTCTTAAGGTGCCTGTCTGTTCGGAAAGTTGGCGATCATTTTGGCT
>OU898280.1:76168494-76232494 GCA_918026665.1 Diabrotica balteata | reverse complement strand
CTTTAATTAATATAAATATCCTCTAATGATGTAAGATCACAGGTATTTTTGACAAACAATTACATATATATTTTTTATTTCTAATCCTGATTGTTAACATACCGCCTCTCCTTTTCAAGAAAAACTGTTTAATATTCGTCAATACTGCAGTATAGCCGCTGTCCACCAGGTTCCAGCTAGCCATAACGGAGCTTTAAGTATGGTTCCACATACAACTTACTTTAAAATATTTTTTCATATTTTTCTCCAAATTTACGCTTTTAATTAATGTAATAAAAACATATTTGTCGTTAAAACACACGTTATGCAAAATAATAAAACTGTGCAAAATATGCTACACCAGACATATAACCTGCTATTAAGTTTGGGTATGGTATGAAACAAGACGTTAGACATATACGATTACGCTGCATTTTGAAAACGGAATTTTACTCTATCATGGCACAAACTACATCGAGTTGGTTTTTCTCGTGGAATTACAAAATACAATTTCTTAAATAAGTAAGAGCTTCTGTTACAAGTTGTACGGTAGCATCTCTTTTATGTTGTCAAAACATTCTCCTGCGAAAAATGTTGTTATAACCACTCAATATTAAAGTGTTTTTCCATTCTGTGCAATACCATTTTGTTTATGATATGATCGGTCCATGATATTTTCAAAATTATCCCCAAAAGCCACATCTTAAAAGCTTCCAGTTTTCTCAAGTTAATATTAAGAGTCCAAGAGTCGACAACATAAAGAAAAATAGAGTTAATATAACATTTTACCATCCTTTATCGGATTTGAAAATTTATTCTTTGGTTACCCAGAAATTTCCTTATTTTCAAGAATTCTACTTTTAATTGCTGTATTCTTTATCGAATTTCAGATTTTGGATTTAGATTTTTAGTAATCCAGACTCATAAATATTTTATTTTGTCCACTTGTTCAATATATTCACTTTTTTGTCTGGATCTTTGTTATTACTTTAACCCTCTTACTGTTTATCATGTTTTTGTTTTAAATTATTTTCTAGTAAAAAAATTGTGTTTTGTACTGTCTAAAGGTCTTTTTCACTTTCAGCGTTAACAACTGTATCGTCCACATAACGAATGTTATTTATATTTTCACCATTCATCCTGAACCTTTTTTAAAATTTTTAAGTGATTATGTAAATAACTCTTCGGGGTTTAATAGTAAAAAAGTAAAATTTACATAAACCGTGTAAGCCGTTTAAAAGATCACTAAGACGATCCATACTTAAACCTTACTCTGTAGATGTATGTTGGACTTCCAGTGTATTTATAGTATGGTGTATTTCAGTCCTTTATCATCCTTTCTTTTTCCCTTTATTTTTCTCTCTCTCCATCTCTTTTCCTTCTTCTTTGCAAAAAATATTTCTAATAACAATTAATTTGATACAATTAAACCATTTTACTAATAGTGAACATTTATATTGTTAAAATATTTTAAACTAAAATCAATGAGTGCAATCTAATTTTAAATTAAATTAGAATACAATTGATTCAACAACCCCATAAATGTTATTTCATGAACAGAAATAATAACAGACGGTGGCACATTGCGTTAGTAAAATTATATAACTGCAGGCAAATATTCGATATTTCACAATAGCAGTGAATTATATAATATACTCAGCTGTATACACCAAAAAATATATCTCTCTACGATCATAGTAAATGTAGTAATTTCTAAATCGTTTTAAATAATAGAATGTAAAAGTCCTTACCTAGAAGCTTTATAAGATAGATGCTCTCGAAGCTTACGAGAATAAAAAGATATTTTGTTCTTCCCTTAGGCTTTCTAGTATTTTAGTTGTTATTTGGTCCTCTCCGCACGATTTTTCTAGTTTCATTTTTTTATGGTAGCTACTACTTCTCTACTGAGAATATGAGTCTTTCTCCTAATCTTGGACTTTGGACTTCTTCGCATGATATTAAAATATAGACGTTTATGTTGCTTTTTTTATCTTAAATAAACTCTGTTTGCGCCATGGCTTCTCTAAATAGATACTATAATTTATTTAACAGTTTTTAGGTTACTGATGACCCTCGTATTCTTGTAATTCACCGCATATTGTATTCTGTATATATAATGCTTCCTTCTATCGCTTCTTTAATCACTCTTTCTAGGTTTTCCACTGTCGATGATTGATGATGCATCATGCTTACTCTCCATTGAAGCTATTCCTCGTACTCATTAGTTCCTCGTGAACTGTTAAAATTTTTTATCACCAAATCCACCCTCCGACTCTCCGAAGGCACGGAGCGCTTTGGTGGTCCCTGCTCTATATTTAAATACATCAGTGAGTTCGTTGCTGGCAAGAGCCAGTAAAATTGCGGGACGGAATAAGATTTTGGGTTTAGGTCTTCTTCTGAATACATTGCCGACGGATGAGCAGGTAGTTTTTAACTTTTTACTCTAAAGTTTTGGCCCCGGATGGTGCTGATTGTGTAATTCCTGCTCAGAGAGGAAAGCCTCTCATTAATGGGCTGGATGTTCGACAGGTGATGTACGAGGACAGAAGAGTAATCGTGTCGCTTGTTATTTAATCTACGCAGGATTCGGGTCTCCATCGCAAGTAATTTTTGTGTAAGGCGGTCGCGCATCGTTGTTCGCGCGTCGATATTGGATCTACAGGGTGAGTCATAACTATTGGGACATAGACTAAGGGCAGGTTATTTGGACCAAAATATGGCCATTGGGCCAAATATACCTTAATAAAATGTTGCTGAGAAAAAAGATACAGGGTGTTAAAGTCAA
The DNA here is from genome assembly GCA_918026665.1 of Diabrotica balteata. Lineage (NCBI taxonomy): Eukaryota > Metazoa > Arthropoda > Insecta > Coleoptera > Chrysomelidae > Diabrotica > Diabrotica balteata. Next base: position 76,229,730 of record OU898280.1, on the reverse strand, counting down.
AATTTAAAATTTTATTTTTGGCTATAATTTTCATGTTTGTAAACATTTATGTATAAAAATTTACAGCTGGGTATTGATGCATACTTTAATATATCTAATAGAGGGCGCCACATATGCCACATACGTGGCATACATTTATACTTAACTTTTTTGTTCTTCAAATTACCGGTAGTCTTGATAAAAAATATTAAAGATATATTATTTCAACAAAAAAAGGTATACCTGTTAATAACTTCAAAACTCAATAGTTTTCGAGATAATCGCATTTTACAAATCAACTGCATAATTCTGATTTAACGCAATTACTCCAGGCAATGAAAGAAAAATAGATAAAAATATTAATACTTCTGAATTTTGTTATAAAATACCTTTAATAAAGTCAATAGTTAACGAAATATTAAATAAAATAAATATACCAGCAGGATAATTAATAATAGGATTTGATAAAATAACGGAATAATTGGATTTTACATCAAACATTTTACGTTTTGTATTAAATTAAAGTCATAATCAAAACATTTTATTTTAAACAAACCAAATTTAAAAATAGGTATACTAAATAACGTTAAACTTTTTGTCGAAGTAAGTGTTTGATATGTCTACCATTTTTTTTTTAATTCATTTGTCAATACATTCCATAAAATATCATCTTATATTAAATAGCATCATTGGTTCTAAAGAACCTGCTGAAGTATTTATTATAGTTGTTTTAAGTATAATAATTAGTAATTTTTTGAAATTTTTATAAATTAAACAATTATTATTATCTCACCACAAGAATATGATTACCACGAACAATCCAACGTTCAGGAAAGTGTATTTAAATACTGTCTTACTTCGCTTTCACTGTAATGTAATGGTGTACCATCTTGTAGAAACCACATGTTTTGCCTTAAGTTTGATAACAATTCTTCCAATAAATCAATAAAATCATTTTATTAAAAATGTAAATCAATCTCGACATTCAAATTGCAAGGTAATTCGCATATCCGAAAAAAATAATTATCAATGGTTCCAAACCATGGGACTGAATTTTAAATATGAATTTTGAATAATATTTTACAGATATGCGAATTACCTTTCAATTTAAATGGTAAGATTTATCTACATTTTTTATAAAATGATTTTGTTGATTTATTGGAAGAATTGTCATCAAACTTAAGGCGAAATATGAGGTTTGTACAAGATGGTACACCATTACATTACAGAGAAAGCGGAGTGAGACAGTATGTAAATACACTTTCCTGAACGTTGGATTGTTCGTGGTAGTCATATTCTTGTGGTAAGATAATAATAATTATTTAATTCATAAAAATTTCAAAAAATTAATAATTATTATACTTAAAACAACTATAATAAATACTGCACCAATTTCTTTAGAACCAATGATGCTATTTTTAATATGAGACGATATTTTATGGAATGTATTGACAAATGATTTAAAGCAAATGGTGGACATATCGAACACTGACTTTGATTAAAAGTTTAATGTTATTTAGTTTAACTATTTTTTAATTTGGTTTGTAAATAAAATGATTTGATTATGACTTTAATTTAATACAAAACGTAAAATGTTTGATGTAAAATCCAATTATTCTGTTATTTTATCAAATCATATTATTATTTATCCTGCTGATATACTTAATTTATTTTATTTAATATTTCGTTAACTATTGACTTTATTAAAGGTATTTTATAACCAAATTCAGAAGTATTGATGTTTTTATCTATTTTTCTTTCATTGCCTGGAGTAATTGCATTAAATCAGAATTAAGTAGTTGATTTGTAAAAATGCGATTATCTCGAAAACTGTTGAGTTTTGAAGTTATTAACACGTATACCTTTTTTTTGTTTAAATAATGTATCTTTAATAGTTTTTATCAAGAATACCAATAACTTGAAGAACAAAAAAGTTAAGTGTAAAAGTATGCCACGTATGTGGCCTGTGTGGCGCCCATTATTAGATATATTAAAATATGCATCACATTATAATTTCTAATATTCAATAGTAGCCAGCTGTAAATTTTTATACATAAATGTTTACAAACATGAAAGTTATAGCCAAAAAAATAAAATTTTAAATTTTCACTTTAACACCCTGTATCTTTTTTCTCAACAACATTTTATTAAGGCATATTTGGCCCAATAGCCATATTTTGGTCCAACTAACCTGTCCTTTGTCTATGTCCCAATAGTTATGACTCACTCAATAACCGGCCTGATAAATGTTTTATATGTATGTACGAGTGATCGTGGATGTGTTCTTCCGAAATTCCTAAAAAGAGCATTGAGTAGCCGAGTCTACTCCTAGCCTTGTTACAGGCTATGTCCAGATCGGCCTTCGAGTTCAGTGTTTGAGTAAACACTACACTGAGGTATTCGATCTGGCCACGGAACTATAGTCGGTCTCCCCAGAGTCTAAGGTTGTGTCTTTCGGAAAGTATGGGTGTAATGAATTGGCTGCGATATGGCTGTCTGAAGAGAATTATTTAAGTTTTATTTGGGTTGGATGTTACTCTCTATCTCAGACGCCACCTATTGAACAGATTAAGAATGATTTTAAGCATACCCTAATAGGGTAAGCTACCCAGTTGCCGGCAGGTAACCAGTTATTGGCATCAGTCCAATTATTTGTGATTTATAAGAATTTCTGCAATATTGAAGCCATAGCGTGTCCATTAGATAATAGATGGCACCATTCGATTTTTTATAGCGCCAAATTATCTGAATAATATTGTCAGTTGACAGTGTAACAGAGACCAGCAGTTGAGTGACCGTTGGATGTGTGTGTAATTACAGAATTTCTTTAGAAACTGAACCATTATAAGGTATGATAAAAATTGATTATGTTATTTTTGTATTCTTTAGTTAATGAATATGTATGATTTAAGTATTATATTAGCTATTGCAACATAAATATTAAATATTATATCTGTAAAACACAAAATTTTGATAGTGCCGGTTACTGGGTTTTAAAATTTGTCTATATCTAGTGATTGGCATCCATGCCAATCTTTGGTCTGAAGTAAATTTTAATTATGCTAGTAATTGGCAATTAGCTTAATTTTGCAAAAATAGTTTTTCGATTTTAAAAAGTAGAAATCAGTACGCTAATAAATAATATTAAAATTCATCAAGGCATTTATCAGGCTATATTCTATACAATATAGGAATTTATTTTTAACAAAAAATATGTTTTCAGCTTTTTGAAAAACATTTTAGAGAATTTTTCTTTTCTCTTGTAGATTATTCGACAATGCCCAAGGTAAAGGCAAATAGTAAATATGTTAAATCATATGATGAAACTATATTGCAAAACGCTTTAGAAGCCATTAATAATGGAATGTCTAAAAAGCAAGCGGCCGAAAAGTTTAATATACCAAGACAAACTTTGCAGTATCGTCTGAGCAATAAATTTAAAAAGCCGGGACATGGACCAACTTCTTACCTGACCTCAGAAGAAGAAAATATTTTGACAGAGTGGATTCTAGAAAGTCATAAAAAAGGTTTTCCTCGTAGGCGAGAAGATATCCAGAACGCTGTAAAATCATTTTTAGACAAGAATCCCAGGCAAACTCCTTTTCAGAATAACATTCCTGGAAATCACTGGTATCAGTCTTTTATGAAAAGGCATCCTTGTTTAGTATCTCGTGTTCCTGAAGCAGTTACTAGTGCCAGCGCAAATGTATCAGAATTTGACATAAGGAAGTGGTTTTCGAATATAGAGTCTTATCTAAAAGAAAAATCATATTTCGAAATACTTACCGACCCATCAAGAATATTTAATGCAGATGAGACGTGCTTCTTATTTTGTCCAAAGGCAGACAAAGTTATTGCACCTCGAGGAACAAAAAATGTTTACCAAGTAGACCAAGGAGCTGCAAAAGCAAATTTAACCGTTTTATTTACTTTTTCAGCTTCTGGTTCAATAATTCCACCTATGATTATTTATCCATATAAAAGGCTACCAAGTAGTATAGTCAGTAGCGTTCCAGAAGATTGGGGAATCGGTGTTAGTGATAATGGCTGGATTAAGGCCGAACTTTTCTATGAGTATGTGTCTAATATTTTTAATAAGTTTTTGACCCAAAACAATATTAAAAAACCAATTATTCTATTTGTCGATGGGCACAAAACTCATCTCACTTATGAATTGAGTCAGCTGTGTACCAATCTACAAATTATTCTTATTTCGTTGTATCCTAACTCAACAAGGATTTTACAGCCTGCCGACGTATCATGTTTTAAACCATTAAAGAATAGTTGGAAGAAGGCTATTTTAGAATGGCGAAAAGAAAAACCATTTGTACAATTAACAAAACAAGAGTTTGCGCCTATTTTACAAGAGGCTATAAAGAAATTAAAAACTTCCACAATTTCTAGTGGATTCAAAGCATGCGGCCTTTTTCCATGGAATAGTAATGCAATTGATTTTACAAAGTGTTTAGGAAAACAACAAAAGACCGAAAAACAGACTTCAACGATTAAAAAGGAGTGTGATTTATCTTATGCGGATTTTTGCGAAATAGTAGGTTCAAAAAAACTGCAAGAATTAGAAGATTATACTGATGCAAAAACTGATGAACATTTTCAACTACTCCTAAAAATATGGAAACAATTTCAAATTACGAACACGGAAGAAAATAATTTGGATTCCAAAAACAATTTGGATTTTGTTGCTGATACCTCTATGATTACTATAGAGGAAATTGATTTACCCGGCGTTCCAATATTTGACGATAATATTTTAGTACCTCAGATCACAGACGAAATTGATATAGCGAGTACACCAATAATGATGGATGAAGATATTGCTATTCCTGGAACTTCAGCTCAAGCTTACCCATATGAAAGTTTACTTGATTGTAGTGATTATGACGATATTTCTGATACAAATGAGACTGATTTTGTAGTAAAGCATTCTAATAAGAATAATAATGATCAACCACAAAACTCAATCAACAATCAATTACAATCAACCAAAACTCCCACAGGGGATCAACCAAACTGTGTGTCGAATACTAGCTCGAGCATAGAATTTAAAGATTATTTGATGTGGCCTAAAACTCCTGAAAGAAAAGGTAAGCTTCAGACTGAAAGACTTCCTTTTGTAACCACATCAAGTGGTTGGAAAAAAATTTATGAAGAAAAGCAGAGGGATAAGACAGAAAAAGAATTGAAAAAACAAGAAAATAAAATAAAGAAAGAAGAAAATAAATTAAAAAAAGAAGAAAATAAGTTAAGAAAAGAACACGATAAAATGAAAAAAATTGCGAATAAACCCAAACATATCAGAAATATTTTAAAGGAAGCAGCAAATAATAACCATTTAATACCAACACAAACTTCATTCAGTTCATTGCCAACAAATAATAAAATTTTAAATAAAGGAATATGCTTTAGTTGTACAAAAAATTTTTCATTAATTAATTTTGGAATACAGTGTCAAAAATGTTCCAGAAGTTACCATTGTGGTTGCCTAAAAAAAGCTAAGACATATAAAGACTTTTATGTTTGTAAAGTGTGTACCACACGTGGCTTGGCATCTTAAGTTGTCATCTTATGTTTTTACATTTTATATTTATGTTTCTCATTTTTGTACGTGTTTGGCTCATTTTTATTTCTCTCTTTTGTATTTAATAAAAAGTTATATTAAGATTTATTATTTTTTAAACAATATACCTACCTACCTAGGCTACCTACCCACTAAACCGTAAGGACATGCTTATCTGAATTTAGGTGCCAATAACTGGATTCCTTGGTATGCCAATCACTAGACTCAAGTGCCAATAACTGGTGAAATAGACCTTTTCTTAAAAAACAATTTATAAAAAATAATTCAGATGGTATTTGAATAAAAGGACGCCAGTATTATAATCTAAAAATATTACCAAATCTGAATGTGAAAATACAACTAACAATGTTTTGAATACTGTTTTTAAAATACAGTTACATTAAATTTTTTTGCTTAAAGTGCCAATAACTGGGTACTTTACCCTACTAAGTCTACGTCTCGTGATGTTGTTACTACGAGAGCTGTATCCCCTGTGTAGATTAGAGCAAAGTGGTTGTGTTTATATATCAAGGGTTAGGAAAGTCACTAGTGTATATAATATATAGTACGGGAGCCAATATTGAACCTTGTGGTACTCCTACTATAGGAGTAAAAGAATCTAAGAAGTTACTTCGCTCTTTAACCGTGATTAGACGATGAGAGACATATGAATGAACAAGTCTAACGAATAAAAGGGGCAGGCCGATGTTTAGCAGCTTCTTGGCCAGTCCAGCATGCCAGACTTGGTCGAAGGCTTTTTAAACATCGAAAAAGATGCCTAGAGATACTTGTCCGTAGTTTGGACTTTGTGTGAGGTGTGTGACGATTTCTGTCAATGCCGTTTTGGTAGAGTACCCTTCTCTAAAGACAAATTGGAAAGTTAGGATGAAGTTATGGTACAGTATGGGTTTTGCGCTTTTTCAAGAGCATGATTGTATTGGCTACTTTCCACGGAGATATAAAGTAGCAGAGTTTGAGAGTGGCATTGATTATGTTCGTCAGGTAGAGAGTGACGCTCGGTGGAAGTTGATTCACGCAGTTTCTGGCAATGTTGTCAGGCCCTGGTGAGTTCGATTTGCCGATTTGGCAAAAATTTTTGAAGGTTTGTTGATCCACAGGTGCCATGATAAGATGATCATGTGGTGTCTGTAGGTCGAAGGGGGCGCCGAGCTGTCGTGTTGTCTCTCTCGATCCTTGCACGGAAGACGAGGTCAAATCTAGGATCATTGGGAGAGATTGGGGTCTTTTGTAGATGGGTTTTTGAAGGCGTCGGCCTTCTGTTAATTTGAATTTATAATTTGGTTGTTGACCACAAGAAGAGAAGGGTTATTGGTTTTCTGTTTCGTTAGGCATTTAAGTTTGTGCCAGAATGCGCCACCGTCGCGATAATTAAGACTAGTGGTAGCTGCAATCCATTGTCTGGCTTGCAGATTGTTAACTTGTATTTTTATTACGATATCATCAGGCTATGTTAAATTGCCTAACTCAGGAGTATTAAATGATAATAAGGTTCTGAAGAGGTCTCAGTTGTCGTGTTTATAGTCTTTTATTCTTTTGGGAGGATGAAGAGGTAAGGGATTAAATATCTGTTCTTTAACCAGCAGGAGTAGGTGATTCGACGTGATCGAGTCACCCAAAAAGTATTCGTCATCCAATAAGTCGATTACATCGTATGTACATACGATGTGTTCGACGGATGACATGCCCTGGGGACCCATAAAAGTTCATTCACGGTTACGTATACGATGTAGGGAGAGGTTAAGGAGCGGATCTGAAAGGTCAGTGCCTGCACGGTTTGTAGCCGTGTCGCCAAATTGTGTGTTACTGGCGTTAAAGTCTCCAAGTATGATTGGCTTATTAAGGCTGGAGACATAACCAAGCAATGCTTCGGATAAGGGTTGAGCAGGATATTTGTAATAAGAGACTAGTGTAAGTGTGGTGTTGTTATCGATGTGTATGTCAACTGCCAGAAAGTCTTCATCATTTAGGATAACATGTGGAGAGATGGTATCAGGGGAGAAAGGAATACCATATGTGGTGAGGAAGCCAATACCACGTGATAATTAAATGCGGCGACGGTGCGAAGTACAGTACCCAGGAGGGATAGGGTCACTTTTGGAGAGGGTGTCAGAGATGGCAAGAATTTGTATCTTTTGATATTGAAGGATGTGTTTGATGAAGGGGCGTTTTCTCGCAACACCCTGGCAGTTAATAGCACCTAGCCAGCTGTTCATTACAGAGGCAGAAAGGAGATGGACGCTCTGTTGTTGTGTTCTACAAGAGTACTCCTGTGGCCGAACATCAGAGTTGAGATGTGATTGGTAACATCTTATATAAGCTGTCGCCTACCAGGGAGGAGGCTGATGAGTATAAGGGAGGATAATTCCATGCCTGCCTTTATGTCTGAGGACAGTTCATGGGGGGAATGCGTTTTTCTGTGGTGATTGGCTGAGTTTTCTGAAGAGTTTTGGGGATTTTCCTTCTGTGGGGGCATTTAGCTGGATAAGCTGCATGGTCACCGCCACAGTTAGGGAATTTAGGTGATTAAGGGGTAGGACAAGAGGTGGATTTTTAATCCTGACCACAAGTCTGGCAACGATACTGTTTTTGCGGGCACTCAGCGATGATATGACTGCATCTGCTGCAGTACTTACGCAAACGGGGTACGGAGTTGGAGTTTAACAGGAGCTCGACATCTCCGTGTACATAAGTTCAATAGAGATGACCAGTTTGACAAATGTGGTTTGAAAATTGGCTCGAGATATGATCCGCCATAGTCTTACTACAGAGATGTCCATCTCGGAAAAGGTTTTAATTGGCATCGGAGTAGACCTAGTCTACGCTTTTGACGACCACCATGTATGTAGGGGTTAGAGGACGGGTTGGGTTTCTTGGTGTAGGTACATGTTTTGGTGTAATTTGGACTTTGACATCGCCCAGTGCATCACAGAGCTTACGTTGGAGCTCGACGTGGTTGATGAGGTAGGTAGTTATGAGGTGGGCTGTTTGTGTGGGTAAGTTTATACCATCAAGATCTGGTTAAGTTGAAGCTCTCGGGTATTAATGACTCTGAAGAAGTCACGTTGAGTGGACTCCAAAGGGATGTGTATGATTGTGTAGTTAAACGATTTGGTTTAAGCAGGTTGAGTACCTGAGGTAGAGGGGGTGGCGGTAGAGGGAGGGGGTTGTGGTCTGGGGGATGGCAGTCGCATACAATGGTTGTGTGTTTGTCATGCGTGTAGGGTTGTGATTTAGTGGAGGGGGTGGGTTTGTATTTTGAGTTAGTGTAGGTTGGATTTGTGTAACATGGGTATTTGTGGTGTGTTTTAGGATAGCTGCTTGAGTGGTCGTGGAAGAGGTGGTAGGACTAGGGATGGCAGACGACCTGGACAGCTGCAACTGAGCGATCAACCGGTCGATCCGGTCGACTGGGAGGGTGGAAAATGGGTCATTAACAAATAAGTCTGTAATATGTGTGTAGGGTGATAGGATAGGATGTGTAAATTAATTGTTAAATGATTAAGGCAAGGGTGATAGCGGGTTTGGTAGTGTGTTTTATGTAGGCAAGGTTGGGAAGGCTGTGTCATTTGGGATGTGTTGTGTTAGTGTGTGCTGTGGTTGGAGAAGGATCGGGAGGTTCAGCATGTTTAGGTTTGTTTGACTTGTTGGAGCGAGTCGATCAGAGCATTTTAACAAATTTGTGGACTCTAGATTGCCCTAGAAGAGGCCTGTTTTTAATAACTCTAGAAACAATATAGCTAGCGGTCCTCCGTTGTGTACTTATTATGTCTTTGTATTATTAAGTACTCTTGAAGGATAATAAAAGGTATCTAGACAGCGTCAGCTAGTCCAAATCTTTGAACGGAAGGTGGCAGCCCCGGCAACAGTGTACGTAGGTTTCTTTTCTTACTGAAATCCCCTACTATGCCTACACCGTGACTGACAGATTCTCCGTAAGAAAAAGTGAAACACTTACCTGTGCATAATTCCCAGAATTATCCAAAAAATTAACTTGATTCCTTTGTTTCCTTTGTGTCCTTTGCTTCGCCTTGTTTTAGGCCGCCACGTGAGCGTGACCAATATTTGCAAAAACCTATTGACTAAAAATCTGGACCAAAGTCCAGAGTACCAGTAATCATTCTAAACATTTATGGTTCGAATATTTTAAGGATCTGTATATTGGATGGTTCACTGAATTTTCATAGCTCACTGCCATATATCCATATTAGTTTCAATTCAGTCTGGAATAAGCTCCGATTTCTATAAATTAGCCAACTTATTCTTTTCATTTTAATTTTTAAGTCAAGTTAACGTCTCTTTGATCTTACATGTGATTTATATGTAAATTTCTGACAGTGGTGATAATTTACTTAAATTTTTATTCGGATGAAAATGTTATTTACGCTTACTGATGGACCATTACTTATTTTTTAAATATTACATAGGATAGGATAATGTTTATGTGAAATATACTTTATCTGGTATATTAAATACGCTGACAAGTACTAAGGTACATATCTTTTTTGAAAGATTTTTTAGATTTTAGTTACATATTTTATCTCAAAATTATGCAGGTATATTTCACAAACTCTTGCTGCACAAATTGCGAAACGAATATAAACAATAATATGCACAGTATAGGGAATCTCAACTCTATTGTTAAATAAAGTTATTCTATTACTTATTTATTAGTTATCTTTTAAGCAAAATACATTATAATAAAATAATTCGATAAGCGATTATGTTTGCTCCCGATGCCACCTTCTAACATATCAACAAAGTTACGCTGTTGATTTTATTTGCACTGTTGTCAACTATACGTTATTTACTTCTGACAGACCCGTCAAAGTCGGACCAAAATTAAAAATAATTTTAAAATATAAACATGTATCATTTGACAGTAAATTTAATTATTCAATAAACTAAATTGCATATTATAGATATAATTATAACGAAAACTAGTTTAATATAAATATGTTTGAATATTTGAAATAATTCAAGGAAAATCTTCAAAATCTCTTCGAAGCAATTGATTTATCATATATTATACGTCATTGGTTGTATCGATATCGTACTCCTAGTTTTTAATAAAAACAAGTGGTTTTATTAAATAGTTTTTTAAAATTAAAGTGTTTATCTACTAGATATTACTACGTAAGTCATCTATACGTAATTATTATTTTATTATTGCGAAAAGAAAAAGTCAAATAATAAATATAAACTACCGTACAATCATTTTGTGAGGTTAGCTGCTATAAGTAGCTTATAGTAGCATGCGACTGGTTTTTCACTTACCAGTGTCGGAGTAAGGCCTTCGCCACCGCACCTCAAAATGACTCCACACAATGTAAACACACCTTCCGATCTAACCAGTCCAGTAAATCAACGATCGAATATCACAAACAGTTATGCTTCAGCCGCTTCACATTCTTTTCCGAGTAAGAACCAAGCAATTGTATTTAGTTGTATCGATAATGCTAAACTGCAGGATTATCTCATTCCTTTGGGCACAATCATCAACCCAAAAAATAATATTTTTTCATCTAGATTATCTCATAATAGAATCTGCATGTATTTGGCAAACAAGACCGTAGTAGATAACTTCATGACACAATATGGCTCTATAGAAGTACTCGGCGAAGTGGTAACAGCAAGAAGACTTGTGTCTCCAGCAGAAAGACTAGTTTTGTCTGGAGTCTGCCCGTCAATTCCTCATCAAGTATTAGTTGAAGAATTACAGAATATCGGTTTAAAGCTTATTTCTCCAATAACATTTCTGAAAATTAGTTCGACCCTTCCCGAATATAGTCACATATTGAGCTTTCGGAGGCAAGTTTATATAAGCCCTATAACATCACCAATTCCAGATTCTATTCTAATAAATTTCGACCAAACACCTTACCGCATATTTTTGTCACAAGGTACACTCACCTGGTTTATTTGCAAAAATACAGGGCACATATCATCCCAATGCAAAAACAGTTCAATAACGGAATCAACTCATATCGAGTCAAACAATGAAGTACCAAATCAAACAGCGTCAACAAGTATACTACACAACGTACCAAACACCCAGCAGTCATCAAGTTATCCATTATCAAATCCGAGCATATCACCTACACCTACAAATCTCCATGACAAAGAAATTACTAATACTTCTACTCATAGCAACACTTTTAATCAACCTCATTCAGCGGCAATACCTTTTTCACAAGCTTCGGAAGCAATATTTTCCAATGTATCAGCTCCTTTTCCGTTAGATACAACTGCAGAAAATTCTAATAAAACTGATACATCATCACAATTTTTTGAAACAACCATTTCAACCAATCTTAAAAATAAAACTTCAAGCTCGACTTCTGTCACTACCAATGAATTTGCTCCAGTACTTCCAAATGTAATAAAGCCACAGCATCTACGTGAAAACTCTAATAGCAATTGCGAAAACGCAACTTCTTCCATAAAACGCAGTATTGGTGAGATCGACACGCCTCCTTCAGACTTAGCAATTTCATCAGAAAATCTGTTTGCAAAACCCAAACCCTCTAAACAAAAAAAACCGCGCTCATCTCAAGTTCCATCTACACGGGAAACTCTTGAAAATTTCATTGATAATCATACCCCACCATTCGTTTTAAATTTCCACCAATTGTCCTTATTGATTGATAATGTCCAAGGCTCTCCCGACACTATTAGCGTCGTTAAAGAATTCACAACTGATATAGCTGGTTTAATCCATCTTTTAAAAAGCAGCTATCAATATGCAAATGATAGTTCTACAAAAAGCAAGTTTACAAAACTTCAAAAAAAAACTAATCAACCATTTAGGGAAAGAGATTTCTGACTTAGATAGTGACTCTTCTGTAGACAATTGTTCAGTATCATCTAACTCCGAATCTGTTAACAGCATTCAACTCAATACTTCAATGGAACATTGATGGATTTTTCCATCGCCTTCCTATGCTACAGCTTCTTTTATCTGAATATTCTAACGATATTATTTGTCTACAGGAGACAAACTTAAAGACCAATCAGTTGTACAATTCAAAAAAATTTACTTGTTTCCGCAAAGACCGTACAGATGCAAGTCGTGCAAGCGGTGGTGTAGCAATACTAGTAAACAAATCCATCGAGGCGATACAAATTCCAATAGTCAGTGATTTGGAGGCCGTTGCTATCAGAATCATATCTACCAGTTTAGTATCTATTTGCAATGTTTACCTTCCTTGTGACAAACAAGTAAGTTCTGATAGCCTTTGCAGGTTATTAGAGCAACTGCCACGTCCTCGTATAATTATAGGCGACTTTAATGCTCACAACATAATATGGGGTTCAGATCACACGTCTGTCAGAGGTTTAAGTATTGCCGATATCTTAGATCAACTTAATATAAATTTTCTTAATGATGGTAGCCCTACAAGATTCAATATTTCAACAGGATATTCCTCATGCATTGATTTAGCTCTCTGCGACCCAAATTTAGCTCATTGCCTCAGTTGGGATGCTCAAACCTATACATATGGTAGTGACCATTTTCCAATCCTAATTAGAAACCATAATTATCCCTCATCAGGACCCATATTCATATCTAAGTGGAGAATAAAAAATGCAAATTGGCAAAAGTTCTCAGAATATATCGATAATAACATTTCCAGTTTGCATATAACAGACGATGTTAACTCGAAAGTAGAGCAGTTTAATCAACTTATCTTAAGCGCCGCCCACAAATTTATTGGTAAATCTAAATCTGTTAAAGGCCGATGTCCTGTACCCTGGTGGAATGACCGTTGTGCGATAGCAATCCGTGAAAGTAAATCAGCCCTAAACCGATACAAAAAACATAAAACATCCGAAAATAAATTAAAATTCAAAATGCTTAAAGCAAGGGCACAGCTAACTGTCAAAACGGCGAAAAAATATTCATGGAACAAATACGTATCGGAAATTAATAGCAATACCCCCCTCTCTGATGTCTGGAACAAAGTAAGGAAAATTTCTGGTTTACATACTTTATATAATTTCACGGGGCTAAAAGAAAATAATAATTTCATAACATCGAGCAGCGATATTGCAAACATTTTTGGAAGAATCTATCAAAGCCACTCATCGAATCAACAGTATACCACCAATTTTCTCAAAGCCAAAGAATTCGTTGAACAAAATCCTATTTATCTGTTTGATGCACAAAATAATTCATTAAACCATCCCATCACTTTTCAAGAGATAAACTCATCTATTCTTAACTTGAAGGACTCTAGTCCTGGGCCTGATGATATTCCTTCAGCATTTCTGAAACATCTCCCTGTTTCAGCCATAACGTATCTCTTAAACGTATTCAACAGAATTTGGCTTCACCACCAATGGCCAGCTATTTGGTCAAATGCAATAGTCATTCCTCTCCTAAAATCTAATAAACCTAAATATGACCCAGAATCATATCGACCCATATCTCTGACATCGACAACCTGCAAATTACTAGAAAATATTGTTAACTCCAGACTCTCATGGGTTTTAGAAAATTCCAATTTCTTAATCTCAGAGCAAAATGGCTTTAGAAAAGATCGGTCATCCACAGACAACATTTTAGATTTAGAAAGTGAAATACATGAAGCTCTTGCTACAAACCAAAAATGTGTTGCTATATTTTTTGACTTAGAACGTGCATTTAATAAAGCTTGGAAATACAACATTTTAAGACAACTTTATAAATGGAATATTCAATTTCACTGCCTTGCTTTCATCCAAAACTTTTTAAATAACAGATCTTTTAATTATTATTAAACTGGGAATAAGCCACAATTAAAGATAAAAATACATTTATTGACGTTTCAATTTCCACTTCGGAAATCGTTCTCAAAATACAAACAGTAAATTAAACAAAAAAAAAAAAAAAAAAAAAAAAAAAAAAATTTGTTTAATTTACTGTTTGTATTTTGAGAACGATTTCCGAAGTGGAAATTGAAACGTCAATAAATGTATTTTTATCTTTAATTGTGGCTTATTCCCAGTTTAATAATAATTAATTTACAATGCCACAAGAAAATAGCTTCAGAACAATATTAACAGATCTTTTCATGTAAAAATAAATAATATCTCTTTAAATATTTATAGTTTGGAAAATGGTACACCCCAAGGATCCATACTCAGTCCAACACTATTTCTGGTAGCAATAAACGACATCATTAAAAACATTCAAGCACCCTTACAGGCTCGTTTATACGCTGATGACCTAGTAGTATCTATTAAAGGTAAAAATATTTCCTCAATATCATCAATTCTTTAAAACTTTTTAGATACTCTCGAAAATTGGTCGAACTTCACAGGTTTTCAATTTTCAATAGAAAAATCAATAGGAGTCGTATTCTCTTCAAGCTCCTTGCCACAACCTCCTAACCTAAGAATGTATGAGAAACAGCTGGAGTTTAGAGATCACCGCAAATTCTTGGGTTTAATCTTCGATTCAAAGTTAACATGGAAAAATCACATCTCACAACTCATCCTTTCTTGTAATAAAAGAATAAACGTATTAAGATCTCTCTGTAATAAAAACTGGGGCTCAGACCAATCCACTCTACTCCTTCTGTATAAATCTTTAATACGTTCTAAGCTAGATTATGGAGCAATTGCCTATTCCACTGCTAATAAATCTTTACTGAAATCATTAGATATTATTCATAATAAAAGTCTTAGACTAATCTTAGGGGCTTTCCCAACTACACCTGTATCCAGCATTTATGCTCTTTTAGGAGAACCATCGCTACATCACCGCCGCATGTACCTCGCTCTATCACATGCAGCCTCAGTCGCTGGAAATATTTTAAAGCCAATATATCAAAATACTTTTACAAATAAATATGTAAACGTATTCCAAGATATTCGCTATACTAAAAAACCATATTACGAAAGAATTAAATCCATTCTTCAAAACCTAAATATTAATTTTCCGGAGGTTTTCTCCTCAGATATTAAATACCCCGAGCCTTGGCTGATCGATATACCAACTTGTGATGCATCTCTAGAGTATATAGATAAATCTAATACACATCATTCTCTGATTCGGTCCAAGTTTAAGGCCCTCATAAATAAGTACCCCGACTACCATAAAATCTACACAGATGCATCTAAATCCGAAGACGGAGTGGGGGCATCAATCGTTTCTTCAGAAAACAATCTTCTTTTCCGTTTACCCTCAGCATGCAGCACATATTCAGCTGAACTCTACGCCATATACCGTGCTGTGAAACTTCTTAACGAGCTTACACTCACTAAAGCCCTTATCATAACAGATTCCCTTAGCTCTCTAAACTCATTAAAACACATTTTTCCCAAACATCCTTTTGAAAAGTTGCTAAAATACCAGCTTTCCCAAGCTCATGAACATGGAAGAAGCGTCCAATTTTTATGGGTTCCCTCACACGTTGGAATAACAGGAAATGAAGAAGCTGACAGGATTGCACGAGAGGCTATTTTAAGTGATTTGTCGGAGCCGATAGACAAGTGTGTTTCCAGTGACTTAAAAGCTTATTTTAAAAATAAAGTGTTGTGTTTGTGGCGAAATGAGTGGTCTCGAACTAATTCCAATCTAAATAAAATTAAAAATAGTGTGTCTCAGTGGTTTCCATCGTCGCGCAATAGACGGGAACAAATTGCGGTTGCGCGTTTACGTCTAGGATATACCAGATTAACGCACTCCTACCTTTTCACAAAGAATAATCCACCTATATGTGATCAGTGTAACGTCCGATTAACAGTCGAACACTTTTTAATAATTTGTAGTAAATATGACCAAGAAAGACAGCGCTACAAGATCCCAAACGCTCTACCACAGGCTCTAGGTCAAAACTGTTCCTATGAAAATATAGTGAATTTTCTTAAATCCATAAACATTTTGTACAATCTGTAGGTGTCTAACTTTGTTATTTATATTTTGTTCCGTCGCTAATAACCTTTTGGTGGATGCGACATCTTTTTCTAATAAAAAAAAAAAGAATTGATTTATCAAACCGAGTTCTCGGAAACCTTTTCATGGCTTCCGGATTTATTAATATAACGGTTTTATTCGGTAGCGTTATTATGTAAAATATTCTTAAAATATTTTTATGTTTAACAAATTATGGTTCACTTTTTTCGCAGTTATAAACTACATTATATTATCTAGTACAAACTTAGTTTAAATTATACATTATTCTGACTTTTCCATCTTTATCAGTTATTATGCAAAAGTCCGTCTGGGTTTTGATGTTTCCATATCTTATAACCATTATGTCGGTCTTAGTTCCAGCTACAGATATTTTCTGAATCTATTCATACCCCAAAATCGAATTTTAATGAGATATCTTGCAGTTGAGATGTCAGAGCAATGTGCTATCACGCCGCAAACGTTTAATATTTGAATGTTTCAAATGCTCGGATGAGTTACCGCTGTTATTGCAGAATTGGATTTCAATTCCTGTCAGTGATGTTGGCTTTTACATGATTTGGTTACTAGATAGAGTTAAATATATAAACTTTTGTATTTGTTACATATTTTAACAGTAACATATTGTTGAATCTATTTATAAGAATTTTAGTTTCTTTCGTATTACCGATCACTAAATTATTTTTTAAAACTTATGTACTTTTTTTATTTTTCTTTAGATATCACGCAAAAAAATAAAACATATTAGCGCGTGTTTTTTATTACTTTTATACATAATTAAAAACTATGAATAACATAACAATAAACCACTACAATATCAAAAAGTAACAATAATAAAATTTTTAAAGTAGACACAAAGCTACAAAAAAAATCAAAATGACCTATCTTAGACGTCACTTAAAACTCAACTCCTCACCTTATTATTTGTGATATCTGCGCAAACATGCCTTGTGTATTTCAGCCAGCTATAAATCGATTAGTCAGGTTATTATTATTTTCAATGGCAGTCTAATAGAATAAGGACTGAAGAAAACGCTACGTGCAGAAATTTAGAGAATTTATACAACGATCGAGCTGGTCTAGGGTTTGCACCTCCCCTACCCATCCAACTTTTTGCTGGTGTACCATCATGCATCAACCATCAGAGCTGTTTTAGCTTTAGACGATTTTTTTTTAAATAATAGGTAACTCTTCCTGTAGGAAATTATGGTAAGATTCGCATGAATAACTAAAAATAATATTATAGCACACATAATATTTATAACAAATACTTTATAAAAATAGGTATTATTTTTTTAGCTAGGGGACCTACATACATATTCGTATTCAGCGAAAAGTTTTACATAACATAAAATGGTTTTTACGTATTAACCCTTTCACTTCGGGTATATAATTATCGACCTTCTAGGAACCAATTATGCGAACGACTCTACCTTTAAAGTTATTTTCTAATTATTATAGTTAAAGAAAAATCGTCTGGCTAATTGATCTTCACCAAAGCCATAAAAAAACGACCCTACCCATCATATATCAAACTAAGGTAAACTGGTATTTGTTCCACATACCACAATAAGGAGTATTTGAAACACTTAACAAAAAAATATCCGATAGAAATATATCATCTTATAGTAGATGGGATGAGTTCTCACTTTATCAGCCCATTACCACTGATTTTCAAATAAACGTAAAAATTTTTTATTGGGTGCGACGATCTTCTGATTGACCAAGTACCAAAAAGGAGAAAGAACAATATAACAGAGTATAAATATATTAACTCAACTATAACAAAAAATACAGGGAAAAAATTTTAGCCACGGGTGAGAACTTACCCGACTCGAAGCTAGGGAGGTTAAGAAACTTATATATTTCGTCAGAAAGATTTTTCAATATCCACCTTTAATCTCATTCTGACAATGCATCAATAAAGCACCACTTGTCAAGAACATATTTGTTTTTTAAGTTTAATACAAACTAAGTTTTAGTAAAACAATTAATGTTTTAAAACATATACCTTCTAAAGATAAAAGTAGCAGCAACAACGCTTTTAAACATTTCAAGCTTTATTCAAATGACGTATTTTATTTTCTTCTAGTGAGTTTCTCCAACATCTTAACTACATACTGCGAAAGGTATTTACTTACACCACCGCCTTTGTTGCGCATTTCATATACGCCTAAAATAAAATAGAGCCCAAGTCTTATGTGAAAATTCAAACACGAGATATGAAATCCTTGTAAGTTACAAAACCTTTGACTGGTTATACAATATACATGGCTGGCGGTTCTCACGGACCAGTTTACGCACAATAAACCGCTGACGCCACATCACACAACACAACTTTGTCTACGTTCCTGTATTCCCAAACGCCATCTCCATGTCTGTCGCAACAAAGGGCATCAAGTATTATTTCTATTGTAGACTGTAATCAAAAGAATTTTTATGTTTGGGATCGGAGGTATGCGAAGTTTTCTTTACTATTTGAAGCCATTTAAGTGGATCTTTAACGTAGATATTAAAAGGGCAGTTGCAAACTTTTCCCTTACATTAAACAATCGTACATTTTATTTTTCAAAAAAGAAATGATACAAGCAGTAAGCATAACATTTATGGGACATTTTTTACTTACTTGAATGAGACTTTGTAGAATTCTTATGTTATTATTTGTTTTAGATCAAATAAAAAGTAAACGGCTTTTAACAAATTGACACAGTTATAGTTTGCTGGATATTTTTTATTCCCGTTTTAAATAGAAAGATTATTTTTCTGGTTTTTTATTTTTACGTTCCCTTTTTGTGTTTTGTCATTAGTTTTATAAATGCTGTTAGTTGTTCAGTCACAAAGCAATACCAAAATCCAAAAGGCGCAAAAAATTCAATATCGGCAAACTGCAAAAAAAAATAACACACTGCTAGTTAGAGTACTTGCCAAGTAGCCACAGTTCTAGAGAAATATAGAGAGTGCTAAGCAACAAATACAATAAAATTTTGTTAAACATGATGCCTTTCAAAAAAGTAGAGAACAAAACAAAGTAACTAGAACGAAAAGTACATAGAGCGGTGTGGTAAAGGAATATCGTGCCCGGCAAAACAACAACATATGAAAGACATACGCTATTAAACATAATAAATAAGATCATTGAAGAGAATAAAAAACAAGAAGCATTTTAATAAATGTAATGACAATACTGGCAAAATTAAAAGGTAGTAAGAGCTTCATCACGACCTATAGATAGCTGTTGAAGACATTTACCCGCGATCGGTACCCATTTTAAATTACCTGCCATTAGCAGAGCATTAGATTTTCTCTAACAGACTAATGTTTAAGTTAATTTGTAAATTAGCTGTACTTTTCATATTTTATATAAATGTGTATTAAGTATATTTATTAGAGAACTAAACGAGTGGTATAAGAAATTATAATTTAAAATTGAAACCATAATAATATGCAATTTGCTCCTTAAATACGAGTTTTAAATCCGTATGACATCGGTGACGAGTAAATTTGTTTTTTGTTTTCAGGCAAAACAAAGATCGAGTTTTCGTATTCGCATCACTTCAACTTTATTTCTCAAAACTTTTTTAATTTTATTGCCTTAGCTGAATTAGCAGTAATGTAATTTGTCATTTGAGTATGTTCTTTCTGTTTGTGTAGTAAATGATTTGTGAATTTATGCTAGCAATATTTGTCTTGCATCAATCTTGTAGTCAAATATTTAGCCTTTCTCCTGTCCACTACACCAACAACTCCTTTTTTTAGATTATAGAATGTTGTAACTAAAGGGTTCGTTGCATAAGCTGTCACCAAGGTTAATCATTTATGCACCAAGTGTATTATTAAGATAATAACGTCCGTAGAACAACATAATCCAGCCAGAAGGTCTCTGGCTTAAATGATGAATATTGCTCGATGGGTGTTACTATCCGTTCACACCAGTGGTACATACAAGATTTTATTTTTCACATAGTATATAAAAACTAAAATTGAGACTTTTTTATTTAACTGCACCTACAAAATATATCTGCATATTTTTTGTGTACTATGGCATGTATGTTGCTATGTACAACTAGGAATCCTAGTATGTAACCTCCATCAATGTTGTATTCTTTATTGTAAGATTTTGTAACTACTTTATTTGTGCGTTTTTACTAGCTGCATATATTTTGTTTTTACCTGATTGATTTCAATGCCAGTAGTTTGTGTAGCTCGTTCTTTTTGATAGAATAAAACATTATCTGTAAACATTAGTATTTGCACACTTCTAATAATTATTGTTCTTCTAGTATTGACTGCTAAGTCTGCTATTATTTCTTCGAGCATGATGTTGAACAAGGTGCATGATCTCTCTCTCTCTCTCTCTCGTGGTTCCTTTTTCACATCTATTACTTTCATAAATTCATTTTTTATGCAGATTTTACTTCATACTTTAAAAATTATTTTATCTATACTATAAGTTTTGTTATTTACTATGTATATTGGCAATAAGTCACGTTTTACTTTAAAATAAGTTTATTTTGATGTTTCGATTTAAAACTTAGGAAATCGAAACGTCAAAATAAATTTATTTTAAAGTGAAATTGTGGCTTATTTCAAATAAAAATTGTAAATTTTAATAATATGCAGACAATAACTTCAAAAAAATAGAAGTTGAGTCTATATTGTCATGTATCAGTGTTCCTTTATTTTGCCTAGTTGTCATTTTTTAATTAGTTTAGATTACTTCCTTGAAAATTCAACAAATCGTTTATCTAGAGGTATATAACTTTTAGGACAACCCCCTATTGTTGGGAGGACAATTTCTTCTCCTCTTGTTAACCCCAACCCTGTTTTCCACTGCGGCTTGTTGTCCTAAGTTTTCATAGGGTTGCTCAGGTTTTCAGGGTTTCGCCAAGTAGAGGCGAGAGTCGGAATTGAGTAGGAGAGACTAGTGGTGCTAACTAGATGCAGCTATATGGTAGATATTAGATCACCCATTTGGTCCCAATGGTTCGTTTACCAACCATGTGTTATTATATATTTTTTTGGTGAAACCAATATTTTTTCAGTGTATTTTGATAATGATGATGGTACTATGTACTGTTTAAATCAAAAAATGTACAAAATAAAAAAGTATTATTCAAATTATTGATGATTATTATTTAGTACCAAAAAATGTAAAAAATCACTATTGGTAGTGTTGTAATTTTTAGCTCTGTAAAATTGTTATATACCATACATTTAATTTTATTATTTTGAGTTATCGCAAAAGTTGACTAGTTTGTGAAAAAATAAACGGAAGTATGTTGTAGAACTTGTATCTGACAAACACACTTTGAAACTTGAGCGGTTTTCGGACCGATTCGGATTATAGCCGATATGATTTTGCAAACGAAGTAAATTGCTCTTTATTTCTGTTTAATAGTACCTGCGAGAAGTTGCTTGCATTTTTTATTATTTCGCCAGCTTTTAAATACGTTTTTGGTCATTTACATACTGTTAAAATACCAAAAAAAATTTTAACTTTAAAGTACTTGAAGAGGCGTTAGAAGAAGTTGTTACCAATTTGGAAACAGAACGAAAAGGAGGTATGTAAACAATATTTTTCTTTTCATATCGCAATATTTAGGTCATTTTTATACATTTGCAGCATATACCGATGCTGTTTTTATTCCACTCACGGTAGACGAATTGACAAACGAGGAACATATTGACGAAGACGGAATTTTACGGGACGCCCACTTCTTAACTCCAGACATTGCCGGAAGATAGAATAGAATAGAATAGAAATATTTTGAAAATTAACACTGAAAACACTGAAAATTATTGAACAATTTTATGGACAAAGCTAAAAAATAAATCAGTCAAATAATACAAATAATACAAAAAGTATAAAACAAAAACAATATAGTAAAAAACAGAATAACACAATTATAAATTAGTAAAATTATTGTATAACCTACATAATTTGTACAGACAACAACAAATGAGACAAATTGTAGCCACTGCTTGAGACACCCAAATGTAATTATAAACAATACTAATTTTGTTTCTTTGTTATACATTAAGAAACTCGTCAACTGAATAATATGGTATTTCTGAGAGATAGATTTTTGTCACCTTACGAAACGAAAATTGCCGAAAAATTACGAAATTGCCGGAAGATGACCATTATTTGTCTGATGTAACATCAGAACCATCAAAAAAATGTAAACAGAATCGTGTACATTGTACAAAATCAACTGATCCAAAATGGAATAAAGGTCAGGACTTATACACATACTCATGTATCCAACGAGATTTTAGATAGAGAACAAATTCAATAAAAATTATTCAAAATGAGTCGAAATAGATTTCAGCAAATAAAAAGAAATATTCATTTATCAGATAGTAGTAATTTAGACAAAACAGGCAAATTTAGTAAAGTGCGTCCATTTTTAGATGTCCGTATGAATATAAAAAATTTACAGTTTGGAATATTTTCTAAATGTCTAGCTATTGATGAACAACTTATACCATAGGGTTAGGGTAAATGTGAACTAGGGCTAATTGCAAACAATGCTCTGATTCATCAGGAATTCAAAATACGAGAGCTTCGCGCGCCTATGCTGTTCGTCGCACACCGGTCCGATACGTAGCCGTACAGTTTAGTGTGATTCAGCTGATTCGAGGCGTACCATGCTCAAAAGTTTTGGATAGTGTTTTATATTAATTTGTTAATTCATTTCGGTAGCATCACCCGCTCGTGAATAAAAATGTACTGAAAGGTAAATTTCAAATCATTTATTGCTGTGAATAGTAATGTGTGCGTGCATGTTGTTGATCTAACTGTGGTAAAAACACAAATAGTGAAATCTAACTGTGTGAAAACACAAATATGGGGTTATTGCAACCAACAACTTATCGTATTTATTTTATTCCATGGTTGAGTAAAAATGGCCAGAAAATATATTAAAAAGAAAACTGTGGAGAGATACTCTCAAGAACATTTGTTAAGAGTAGTTATTGATGTAAAAAACAAAAATTGCACTTACCGTAAGTCTTCACAGAGACATAATGTTCCTCTGGCAGTTATCTTTCATAGAATCAAGGGCATAAAAGTACAAGAAAGCATAATGGGAGGTGGACGTCTTACTGTGTTAAGGGACGAAGTGGAAGAACAAATAGTAAAATGTTTAAAGGCTTGAGCACGAATGGGATATCACTGTAATAAAGAAGAACTTCGAGACTTAATTGCATCTTTTGTCAAAGAAAATAATTTACAAACTCCATTTAAGGATGGCCGTCCTGGCTTAATACAGATGATAAAAAAGAGAAAACTCGAATATTTGGGGCATATAATGAGAGAAAGTAGTTACAAGATAATGCAGTTGATACTCAACGGAAAGATCGACGGAAAAAGTGGAATTGGCAAAAGAAATACTCATAGCTCTGAAACCTTTGTTAATGGACTGGCTTATCAGCAGATGAATTATTACATGTCGCGCAAGATCGAGAACGATATCGGCAAATCGTCATGGAAGCTACCCACGACTCAAACTTAGGCACGGTACTTAAAGAAGAAGAAGTCCTGGTTTAGACTAGCATTCCAGCTTTATGTATTTATAAAACGTTTACCTTTAAAAATCCTGAACATTTTCAAAAGGCCAGAAAAGATCAGACAAAATTAGAAGTCATCTATAGTTGCTATAAAACTTTGGAAAAGGTGGTTATCGAGGAAAAGATTGATAATGCTGCGTTTGTTATCAATGCAGATAAAGGTGGCATTGGGAACGATTCATCGAGAATAAAGGTGACTGAAAAACGAGGAAAAACTGTTTTAAGAGTCTCTGGTGATTCGGGGAGAGAGTTCACAATTGTTCTGGCTTGCGTTGCGGCTGATGGTTCTTTTGTGCCACCCTTCATTGTTTGTAAAGGGTGTGCAGTGCAGGCAAGGTGGACCTCTAAAGAAGCTTTCCTAGGAACAGTTTATTCTGTGTCAGAAAATTGAATGATGGAGAAACCCTAGTGCTACAATTGGTTTCACTCTCTTTTCGTAAAGTGAGTGAATTATTTGCGATTTACAAAACATCTACATGACCAGAAAGCGTAATTGTTCTATTACGGACATAAGAGTCACGTAAGTTTGAGAATTTTTGAGTGCAGACTTGAAAATAAAATAGTATAAGTCAAGTTTCCTAGCCATTTAACAGACAGGCTGCAGCCGCTCGATACGTGTGTTTTCGGCCCGGTAAAAACGTGCTGGATCCAGGTTTCCATAAGCTTATTGCTTATGGAAAAAAACATATGGGACACAGAGAAGAATACCTACAGAAGATAGAATTTACTGAGCTTTTAGGACAAGTGTGAAATGAAGCTTTCAATGAGAATAATATTAAAAGCGGATTTGTAACTACAAGGGTATTTTCAGTCAACCTTAAGAAGTTTCCAGAAGATGAATTTTATTCCACTGATTTGAAAATGTTTAAAGACTACCAGCGGAGAGCTATTCAGATCATAACATTTAACAGAGCGAACAGAGTGAAGTCGAACTATAAACAAACAATAGTGACGGAATTCCCACAGAGGCAGAACCACTACGAGTACAGCAGGGTCCGTCCGGATGTGCCACTTTAGATGTTGCGACTTTAGATGTCAAGTATATTACTGCTGCTTCAGATATTGTTGCTACATTTTCATTACCAATTGTTAAAACAATAAATGGGGACCCAAACATAAATTTTGTAGAACCCAAAATAGTTACACTAAGATTAAAACGAACCCAGTATGGAGAGGTGCCAACGTATTGAAGTTGTCGAACGACTTAAAGAAGCAGAACGTAAAAAAGAGGAGAAGGCCTAAAATCTAGGCCTCGTATGAAAAAGGCTCCCAAAGAGAAACTAAAAGGAAAACATAGGGAGTGCAGTTCAAGCAAAGAAGAAAATAAAGTTCCATATGATGACGACTTGGTTGAAGAGCTAAATGAAATGGAATGGGTCCAAGACAATGCAGCAGAAAATCTTCCAGATGTTGAATATAAACTGCCTAAATGGTATCTAATTAAGCCAAGCAGATTATGTGTTAGCGAAATTCCTTGCAGGACCAGAAAAAACACATATTATAAATATGTCTGCCGTGTACGCGACATAGATGAAGAAAATGGCAACATTGCAGTTGTTGGATTTAGGCGCAACGATAAACTTAGGACTAAATTAAGGAAACCGATATTTTGTCAATTGAATTTAAAATGATAGAGGCCTTGCTACCTGAGCCCACAATGTCAACGAAAGGTAGAAAAACAATTCAAATTTTTCCGAGCACTGTCAGTGTTTTCAAAAAATAAACTTTGATTTAGTTTATTTTGGTCGGAATTTGTGTGCACTAACTGTATATAGGGGTAACGTTTTTTATTTACAATTAAAGCGCATCAACCTAAGTGGTTATTAGCGCCGTTTGGTATTAAAATTTTGTTTTACATTTTTTTAGAGATGCCATAGATAGAGTTTTACATACATAAATCTGAGTTGAATTACATTGGTTAATAGATTACACATTTATTTGTACACGCAATGATGTTAAATTTGGGTGTATATTCCTGTTGATTTAAGAAAATTTAGAACAGACAAATAAACACAGTTTTCTTCTAAACAATCGCGTAGCGTTGTCGATAGGTTACACTTTTGCCTCTCGTTTGAATATGCAGGGCATTCAATTAAACAATGTTTAACACTTAAACTGTTGAAACACTTACCTCACATTGGATGAACACTTCCAGTAATAAGATATTCGTGTGTTAAGCGTGTATGTCCTAATCTCAGTCTTTTTATTATAATTTGATCTTTCCTGTTGCTACACATATTCTTCTATCTTGTAACAGTTGTTTTTATATCTCGTAGTTTTTGCTGAAATTGATTCCATTCTTGAAGCCACCGTTCTTTCAATGTCGAGTTAATCAAGTGATGAAAATCTTTCTTATAGGTAGGTTCTATCAAGCTTGGTTGTTAACTGAAGTTTTGGCGGCAGCATCTACTCTTTCATTACCTTGTATACCTATATGTGACGGAATCCACATATATTTTACAATCGCATTCTTTAGCTGAAGTTGGTACAAATGGTTCTTTAGCAATCGCAACAATAGATGAGTTGGGTAAATGGTGCCTAAGCTACTCATGGAACTTAAGTAGTCTGTTATTATTAGGCACCTTTCTAAGTTGGAGTGCAGTGCATATTCTAATGCTTTGTAGATTGCGAATAGTTCTCTTGTATATACTGTGCTAAAATTTAAGATTTTGTATGAATCAGTGCAGTTATTGTGTATAAAAGCACATCCAATCCGTTTGCTGATTTGGAGGCATCAGTATAAATATGTTGGTATTTCTGGTACTCATCAATCTTACTGTTTATTTATTAAATCTTACTTACAATCTTATTCATCAATCTTACTGTTTACAATCTTACTGTTAATTTACAAAATTGTTTAACCATAAAGGAAGTATCAAGTTGATTACTAGTCTTTGTTAAACTCAAGTCTAGAAAGGGTTTTCTGACCATCCCAGGAGGAGGGGTTAAAAGGGTGGTTTGATATATTTTAAGGAAGACAATATTATTGCTGGTCATGTATCTATTAAGTCTTTTATAAAAAGGGGGTTTAGATCTTTTTTTGTAAGATATGTTGTGAGAAAACGTGAAGCAAAGACGTTGTTTTTAATGGGATTTTCAATATTTGCTGAAACGTTTGCAGCATATGCTAGGCTAAGATATTGTCTTTCTAATTTCAGAGGAATTTTTCCTACTAAACAGAGTAAGTTATCTGTATACGTAATACAAAAAGCTTCTAAGGCTATTCTTACAGCAGCATTTTGGATTGTTTGCAACTCTTTCAAAAGTGATTGGCTGGTAGACCCATACACTATTGAACCGTAATCGACTTTAGATCTAATAAGGCTTTTATATACTGTCAGTAAGATATCTTGATCACATCTCCACTTTTTAGTAGATAGGATTTATTATGTTCAAATATTGTTGATAAGATGTCTTAACATAATAAATATGTTGCTTAAAATTTAAATGTTTGTCAAAATTAATTCCAAGGAATTTAATACAATCAACATATTCTATTTTTGTATTAAAGATTGTAAGTTCTGGACTACCAACATTGCATTTTTTGGTGAAATGGATACATTTGCTTTTGTTGGAACTAAATTTCATTTCAGATTTCATTGACCATTTTTCTAATGGAGAAATAGTATCTTGTAAGGTTTATTTAATTAGTTCTATGTTTCTTCCTTTACAATAAATTAGGAGATCATCTGCGTATAGCCTACTTTTTACCGGTGGAGAATCGTTTTCAAAAATACTGTTAATAGCAATAAGAAAAAGAGTAACACTAATCGCTGATCCTTGAGGGGTTTCATTTTCCTGTATTCTTGTTTTAGAAATGAAATCATCTACTTTTACTTGGAAACTCTGGTCTTTTAAAAAGTTATTGATGCAGTTTAGCATATTTCCTTGTATACCTAATTTATGTGAAGTTTTAATTATTCCATGGTGCCAAACTGTATCAAATGCTCTGGTTATATCAAAAAATACCGCTATGCAGCTTTGATTATTTGCTAGAACTTCATGTATTTCATACTCGAGGTCAACTAAGTTGTCTAGAGTTGATCTATCTTTGCGAAATCCACTTTGTTTGTTAGATAAAACAGATCTTTGCTCGAGTATCAAAATAAGACGTTGGTTAATTAATTTTTCGAGCACTTTGCTCATTGCACATCCTAATGATACTGGACGGTAGGAGTTTGGATCTAAACGTGGTTTACCAGGTTTAAGGATAGGTATTGCATAAACATTATTCCAAGTATGTGGAACCACTCTTTAAACCATATTTTCTTACTTATATATCTTTAGTAAATAGGCAAATCCATTTTTAGGAAAATTTTTAGGAAAATAATAGGAATATAATCTGGACCAGGACTGGAGTTTTTAATCGAATTTATAGATTCGGGTAACTCTTTCTCTAGTATTAGCGCTTTTATTGGTAGGTTATCGCTTTTATCATAATTAAATTCTTGTTATTATTCTTTGGTTTTAAATTGTAAAAACTCTTGAGAAAAATTTTCGTTACTTGAATATTACTTTTAGGATGAAGCTAATACATTGGCTATTCCCGATCTAGATGTATGAACTTTGTTATTATATTCTAAAAATCTTGATGATACAAAGGTTTGTATTTTGAGAACGATTTCCGAAGTTGAAATTGAAACGTAAATAAACGTATTTTTATCTTTAATTGTGGCTTATTCCCAGTTAAATAGTAATTAATTTAAAATGCCACAAGAAAATAGCTTCATAACAATAGTAATTATTAATTTAAACATTTCTAGTTGTATATAATAACCGTTTATGTTCCACTGAAGAATTGACATTTTTGTTCTATATGTTAATTTTTATTTTTGTACTTGATCGCTCTCTAATTCAGAGGAGGAAATTGTATCCAGCAATTTGGATATTTTGCGCTTAATCTTTGTGCAACGTCTTTTCATTATTTTTCATTGAACAGAGGGTAGATGTTGTCTAATAATTGTAGAAACCCCTCAATATCTTTTGTAAAAGTTTGAGCAACACTCAATGGGTCAGGTAAACTATACGTGTTTTCAAAAAAATGTAAAGTTTCTTGGTAATTAAGAACCTTTTCGTTTGTGTCGTCTTCAAAAGATACTTTTGTTGGCTGCATCAATTTTTGTGTATCAATAGGATCTATTGTGAACGTGTACTTTTAGCAGGCAGTATAAAGCATTCAGGAGTTTCAGGTGGTGTAACTGTTTCGGAGAAAGCTCTTTTGCTCTGTGTTTGCAGTGTAGTTTCTGTGATAATTGGTGAAGTGATCAATTATTCATTTGTTTCTAATCCTATTTCATTAACGTTCATACCTTCATTTGTAAGGGGGTTACCTTTTTCTGGCCTTGGTTTATTTACATCTACATCATTATTTTTGTATTATTTAGATTGAGTGTCTTGTACCAAATAATTTGGTTCTGAATGGATTTGTACTAAGTTTTGTGTTACGTCGGTTATAATGTCTGCTGTAGTTAGTATTTTATTTGTCATTAAAATGGAGTTACTGTTTTTTTGAAGACAGTTTGAGGCGATATGGACAATCTTTTTACAAATATAACAGGAGTGTTTGTCTACAGACATAAAAATTCTATAGTTTGTATCGTCATGACAAACTAACAAGAATTCAGGAAGTATTAGGTCCACTAAAGGTCAAATATATACCTGTCTACGAAAACTTAGTACATGTTGAAATTCGGGACCAGATGTGCCAATTCTAAGGAATGATAGGGGAGACATAAGTT
Source organism: Diabrotica balteata (assembly GCA_918026665.1). Classification (NCBI taxonomy): domain Eukaryota; kingdom Metazoa; phylum Arthropoda; class Insecta; order Coleoptera; family Chrysomelidae; genus Diabrotica; species Diabrotica balteata. The sequence continues at coordinate 76,199,948 of OU898280.1, read as the reverse complement.
TAAAGCCTAGTTTCTCTAGTTATGATTTTAGAATACTATGCGGAATTGTTGGACATACATTGGATAATATTAGTCGTTCACTAGGAGTAATTAATCTTCTTCCTTCTAATATTTGATTGTTTTCTAGGATTTTTCCTTGATGAACATTTATAAATTTGTCAAGTAATTCTTCCTTAGATAAATAAATACAAATCCTCTTGTTAGCTATACGAGAAAAGAACAATATATTTTTTTAAGAAATAACTGATCCTAGTGATACAAGGTAATCTTCTAATTTTACATTTTCTAATAAACTAAATACTATAGCTTGATTTCTGGATGGAAAATTAAGAGTACTGGTTACTGATGAGTACGATTTTTTAAGTGCTAGTGGTGAAATACGGCTCATTTCCTGAGCTAATTCGGAATTAATATCATCCATTTAAATAAACTTTGAAATTAGTCATTAGATCTGAATGCGGTCCTGTATTCAAACTATAACAAGGCAATTAAGCCGGTGCAAAAACGAAAAAGATAAGAAATTCTTGTTTGTATTTGAAATATTCGATGGTTCTTCTATGTTGTCAAATAGATATTTTTGTTTATTACTAATAATTGATGTAATATAAGTTGACTTACAGATTCTCCAATGTTACTCCTAATCAGGAACTTTACCAACTGACTCTTGTAATTTTTCAGCGAGTATATTTAACGTAAAATCCACTTTACTTAAGAGCCGATATTTTCCTATTATACTGGTTAACTTCCAGGTCAGGAATCCCTATACGGGTAATTGTGAACATCATTGGAAAGTCCATTATATGTGTTTAAAATGTTCACTTACATTTTCATTCACAATTTCCCCGTAAAAATTCAATATAAAATTAATAGGACAACGAATTGCGTGTTTCCATTTACCTATATTTTTGTAGTTTAAATTTTTGGTTCGGGTAATTGTAAACAGCCCCTGAAGCCCTTATAGTAACCAATACGAACACGAAATTTCGAGTAAATGGTCAAATGGACAAATGGAAAACTACTGGTAAAACTTTAAATAGTAAAATGCCTAAGAAGATGCTTGTACAAATACAGCCAGGACCCACACCAATCACAAATTATACTTTCGATATCCGTGAGTGCTTCAATTTATTTATTAATACGGAAATAAAAACGAAATCGTTTTGTTTTACAAACCAACGAGAAAATTTGTCGGCAAAGAATGAACTTAAAAAATCCCACAGACTCTTTTGTAAAAGACCTGTGCTTAGAAGAATTAGATGCAATATTTGGTCTGCTAATGATATTATCTGCTGCTGAAAGATAACCACCTATCCGACGAAATATTGTTTAACAATGAGTATGACGGTAATAGATACAAAGCTACCATGTCAAGAACAAGGTTTAATTTTCTTATAAATTGTCTAAGGTGTGACGACAAAAATACACGTGAACAGAGATTGCTAGAGACAAGACTTGCACCCATTTTAAAAATATGGGATATGCTATTAATAAATTGTAGGGACAATTATAAACCCAGCTTATACATCACGATAGATGAATTACTAGTTGTTTTCAGAGGTCGATATCTTTTTCGTATGTTCACAACTTCCAACCTGATCGTTGTCGAATTAAAATAGTGATGATGTGTGACAATTTAACGAAGTATATAATTGATGCCATCCCTTATCTTGGTAAGCAAAAGAGAGATTTAGGAAAACCAATGGCAGATTACTTAATAAGAAATCAAATCGTAATGTTACTATAGATAACTGGTTTTGTAGTGTACCTCTAGTAACAAACTTACTTGGAAACTACAAACACACTGTTATTGACACTATGAAGAAGAATAAAAAAGAATCACCCTCCGAATTTTGTGATATTCATTTTCAAGAGAGGAAACCAGGAATATATTTATTCTTGTTTGATCAAAATATGAGCTTAGTGACCTCTAAAAATCCAAAAGTTGTAATGAATTATAACTCAACAAAAGGAGGAGCAGACTTATTTGATCAAATGTGCCATAATATGAATTGCAACAGAAAAACTAGAAAAAGACTGTTACATTTCTTTTATAATATGCTTATTATTGCATGCATTAATAGTTATGTAATTTATGTACCTAATTTTTACCGAATTAAAAACATGACAAGGCATTACGTGGATTTGAATTTATGTTACAACTAAGTAGAAACTTAACACAGCAATGGCGGAAGCAGAGACTGGCGATTCCAACTCTAAGCTGTCACTTGAGAACAACCATTACTGATGTATATGAAGGAAAACAGAGCAGCCATTCACCTCAAAAGAGGCTGCGGAAGCATATATAAAGTACTGTTATATCTGCCCATATTATAAGAAAAGGATGACAAAATTAAATTGCCTCATATGCAAAAATCACATTTGTGGTAAGCATCAAAAATAAGAGATGTCCACAGTGTTGAAAAACTAGGAACAATTTTCCACATCAGGCAAGAAGTCTTTGTTTATTTTTTGAGGTACCTACTCTCTTTTTTATTATAAAGATAAGCGTGTTTTTTTAAATAAATCATAAAACAAACTGTTTTCCATTTTTAACCATAACACGTAAAATTTACGTATGACTAGCAACAAGTGACTACCGGGTAACGGTGGCAATCTAAGGTTAATTAATGGTTTTGATGTTTCACCTAAATTTATAGAATTTAGTTCTATTAATTTATTTTTAACTGAAAATTAAAGCATCAAAGTAAACGTGTTTTAACCTGAGATTGCGGTTTATTTCCCATACAGATTGTAAATAGCAATAACATTTATAAGCAGAATAGGTAAGCTTTTTACTAGACTATAACACCCTAACAATAATTTTATATTGTCTCTAGTTAGTGTAATTCTACTATATGCTACTCGTATTTTCGTTTTCAGGGCATAGAAATTCAGCAAAACTAACTAACTAATGATTTTTCCAAACACAAAATCAGCGAAGCTAAAATGCCACTAAAATTTTAAAAAGTTTGTAGACCATTTTTGAATAACGAGCAGTAATTTAAAGACTAAAATTATAAATTATCACATTTCTTGGAGAATAGTCATAATAGTCATAAGAATAATAGTATATTTTGCGGATACCTGATTTAATAAAAAATATTGAATCACGACTAGTTTTTACAAATCAAATATGGTTGAATTTATTTAATTTGGTTTATTTCTATATTTTTTATAGGTTTGCTCTTCCAGTGACTTTTAATAATTGTACAAATTTCAGTTCTTATTATAACTAAATTGTGATTACTGCTACTGTGCTACTTACCTAGCCATAGTTACTTACCACAGTTAAATTTGCTTTATTTACATTGTGGTTTTAAAAGCTATTTTCTCGTGGCACATTTTTTTCGAAATATTTTATATATCGTAATTAAGCATAATAATTTGTAATAAAATTACATTTTTTTGTTTTTTTTTTGTTTCTCTTTCCAATCTGGCAATAGTTTTTAAAGTGTTACATAAATAAAATTATTGTAAATAATTGATATCCTATAAATGTAATTTCTTGCTCTACAAGAAAGAAAACAGCTGGAAAAAGAAATAATAAAAATAGGAAAGAACACACTGTTCAAGGTGAGTGAGATTTATGGTGTTCGAAAAAGTAAGCAAAGCAGTTGTAGATTTTTAATCAATATTAGACCAAATATTGACTTGGGATTTGGAGGAATGTATAGAAAGATAAGTATCATTAATGTACATGCATCCACTAAAGATAAATATTTAGATATCAAAACAGTGTTCTATGAAAAGCTAAGCACTCTTATAAGGAAAATTTAAAAATAATATATAAAAATAATCATTCTTGACATAAATAAGAAATTCAAAACAGAAGAAATATATAGAAAAATAACAGCGTGATGAAGTTTACATAAGATGTCAAATGAATATGTAAAAAAGTTAATAGAATTTTCTACAGAGAACAAAATAAAAATAGTTTTGATCGTAAAAACACTAAGGTAATCTGGAGTAGTTTATGTCCTTATAAAAAGCAAACATGATGGCAATAGTCGATTACAGGAGTTACAAAGCCACAGATACCAACAGTGTTAAAAACCTGTTAAAGATATATTAAATTATTAATTCGAGAGCCTTTAAGAGAAGCAAGAAGTAAACAGACTAGAGGAAGAACTAAATAAAACTAGAGAATCCAGTCAAACAGGAGATAAAAGAAGAATGGCAGACCGTACCGACAGCCATGTCGGAAGCAGCGTAAAAGTGTATAAGATAAGTGCATATACAATAACTATAATAGTGTTTCGAAGAAGAATGTAGAAATGCTTTGACAAAAAGAAACTGGGCAAAACTGCAAAGAGATAGAGAAAATACTCAAGATGTGATCGAAAACTATGTGGGGGGAAAAAGGAAGGAAAAAGAATTTGCAAAAAGAAGAAATGACAACAGCTAGAAAAGCAATTAAAAAAGCCTACGTAAACAAACAGGTCAAAATTTTTTACCAAGAACTTAAGAAATCCAGAGAATCTAAGAAAATTAATCCACAGTATTGCAGAAACTAAGAAATTTTACTAAGAGAAACTACATAAAAATCAAACAGATTGGCGAAATACTTTAAAGATCTATTAAATAAAGACTTACAAGAAAAACTCAAGGAAAATGAGAATTGACAAAAAGATAAAAAAGGGCCGTGCACAGAACCAATTTTGAATAAAGTCAAAAAGAGAAAATTAAAAAGTAACAAAAGTGCAAGATAAAGTGATCTGTGTGTGTGAGAATATGGCTCGGAAGCAGGTCCATTAGAAAAAAATTTGCAGGAGAAAGTGGTATCTTAGCTAAAATTTTCAGAAATGATGCAAAAGATTGAAGGAAGAATATTTCGCTTAATATAAGCAATTTGAAAAAAAAAAGATATGGCCAAACAGTATAATAGTGCTCTTATTTGTCCTCTCTATAAAAAAGGAACAAATACTAAAAGAAGCAGGAATTAACAGCCAAGATCTGAAAATAATTAGAAATCTTTACTGGAATCAGACAACAAATCTCAGAGTTGAAGGTGAACACACTGGCTATATGAAAATCATGCGTGGAGTAAGGCATGGCTGTATTTTGTCTCCTCTAATCTTCAATATGTATTCTGAAAGAATATTTATTAAACCTTTGCATGAAACTGAAAAAGGTATTCTACTAAATGGTTATCGGCCTAACAACATCAGATATGCAAATGACACCATAGTATTTGCGGACAACTTAGAAGACCTACAAGTTCTTATAAACAAAATCACGTATTACAGTCAACAATATGGAATCAGTATAAACGTTAAGAAGACAAAGCTTATGATAATTAGCAAGAAAATGATATCAGAAGGTCAACTCTACATCAACCAATCTCCTGTAGAAAGAGTGATGCACTATAACTACTTCGGCACCATAATAAATGAAGAATGGACCAACAACCAGGAGAATAGAGCACGCATCGCAATGGCTAAATCTACCTTCAATCAGATGGGGGGCTTTTTCAAGAGTTACAACCTCTCTCTTGACACAAACGTAAGAATGCTGCGATGCAACATCTTCTCTGTCCTTTTATATGGTGTTGAATCGTGGATCTTGAACGAAGATATGTGCAAAAAACTGAAAGCATTTGAGATGTGGCTATATCGGAGAATACTTAAAGATCCCGTGGACTGACCGAGTCACAAATAAGGAGGTCCTTCGAAGAATGAATAATAACCAAAAAGTACTAACCACCATTAAATCTCGAAAGTTACAATTCTTCCGACATATTATGCGAAATGAATCCAGATATGCTCTCCTTCAAGCCATTCTGCAAGGAAAAATATTTGGAAAGCGAGGTCCAGGAAGAAGAAGAACATCTTGGTTAAAGAACTCCAGAATCTGGTTCAATACAACATCTGTACAGCTTTTCCGCGCGGCTGCAGATAAGACAAAGATTGCCATGATCGCCAACATTCGTAACGGATAGGCACATCAAAAAGAAGATAAAAAAGGAGACAAACCAGACTGCAACTGCGAACTATAAACGTATTGTACTATTAGCAGTAGTAAAAAACTTCTAAAACTAAAAAACTAAGAATAATCAAAGAGAAGAAAATGCAATACTTAAGTCATGTGTTAAGAGGCGAAACATATGAATTACTTCAAGTTATACTGGAAGGAAAAGTACAGGGCAAAAGATCAGTAGGAACACGCCAGAACTCATGGCTGAAAGACCTAAGGAGATGGTTTGACCGCTCATCCGCAGAAATCTTTCGCGCAGCAGTTTCCAAAACCACAATTGCAATTTGGATCGCCAACCTTCGAAAGAAGACGGCGCCATGAGAAAAAGAAGAAAAAACTTCTGTAACCAGTGAAAAGGGAGAATAACAGAAAGGTTTTACACCAGAAAGAAAAACTACTGATCAAATAAGTATGGTAAAATTATTACAAAATAATAGCTACGAAACTCAGCCTCCGGTAAGAGCTGGGTGGATTGAGTAGCTCAGTAAATTCCGGTGCCGGTCCCAAGCCCGGATAAAGGAGGAGGGTTGTCAAAACAAATAAATACTAAATTTTTCGACCAAAAGCCTCGGAATACAAAGGATGGATCAAAACAAAGACGACTAATGTAACGGAAAAGGAAAATGATATTGGCTACATGGAATGTACAAGGACTTAGATGCAAACAAGCAGAAGTATTTAAAGAATTAGCGAAAAGAAAAATAGATATATGTATTTTCACCGAGACCAAGAAAAAGGGAAAAGGAAATGAAGAGATAGGAGAATATATACATATCTACAGTGAAGTCAGTAAAGATAACAGAGCTAAGAGAGGAGTCTCTATTGCCATTCGAAAAAATTTTCAAAACAATATTAAATCGTGGACTAAAGTAAATGAACAACTGCTGATACTGGAAATAAAAAAGAATGGGCACAACATCGTAATTGTCGGAGTGTATGCCCCAAATGAAGATACAGATCCAGAAAGTAAAGACGATTTCTACAACAATATGAATGAAATACTCTCTGAAATTAAAGAAAACTGTGAAATCTTTATATTAGGAGATTCAAACGGCAGAGCAGGGAGAGAAGAAAATAACAGAGTCATAGGAAGATATGGGGAAAAAATAACCAATGACAACGGAATGCGTCTTAGAGATTTTTGTGAAACAATGTCCCTCAAAATTATGAATGGATTTTTTCAACATAGAGACATACACAAATTTACATGGATACAACCTACTAGGAATCTGCGCTCGATAATCGACTATGTAATCAACGTCAAACTTCCCAACTGAAAACAACTGATGTAAGGGTATACCGTGGATCAGAATGTGGATCCGACCATCGTTTACTTATGGCCAACGTGATAGTTAACTATCGCAAAAACAAAAACACTCAGGTTCAGAATATAGAAAAGGGACAAGAAGTAATATCCCCTAAATATAATCTAGAAAGCTTTAAAAAATATTTAACGAAATTTCTTTACAAATTACGACTGGCCACAAAATTACAAAATGTGAATCGAGAAATTATATCAGCGGAAGAATTATACCAGCAACTTAAAAAATGCATTCATGAGGCTGCAAGTCAAGCTTTGGGTTATAAAAAGAAACATGAAACAAAAAATCAAGAATGGTGGTCGGAGAATATGCAAACTTTAGTCAACAAGAAGAAAACTGCTTATCAGAAATGGATGTCAACGAGAAAGGATGAAAATTACAAGATATATCAAAAATTAAATCGAGATGTAAAAAGAGAAGTAGTGAAAAGTAAAAATGAGATGTGCCATCGAAGATGTGCAGAAGTGGGTAGGTATATGGGTGAAACAAGAGTTGGGCAAGCTTGGAAGGTACTAAAGTCTCTCCGGAGGGAAGGAAAGGAAAAATCTAACTTACAGTTAATAGATCTGAAACAGTGGAAACACCATTATGAGGTCTTATTGACAGATGATAGATGTAAATTCCAAGAGATCAAACTGGAAGAAATATCCGAACATACACAAATAATTGAGATAACAACCGGAGAGTTAAACGATGCCCTCAAAAGATTAAAAAACGGTAAAGCAGCAGGACCTGGAGACATCCCAATTGAGTTGGTAAAGTATAGACCAAAAATATTACATGAGCTATTAGTTCAACTATTTAATAAATGCTTAAAAGGCCACAACATCCCTGATGATTGGAATATTGGATACATCAGCTGAATATTCAAGAAAGGGGATAAACTCAAATGCTCTAATTATAGGGGAATAACTGTTATCAGCTTAGTGGGGAGGTTGTACGGTCGATTAATAGAAAAAAAAGAATAGAATCAGAATACGAAGATATAGAAGCACAAAATGGATTTCGTGCAGGAAGATCGTGCACCGATGGTATATTCGTTGTGCAGCAAATAATCGAAAAACGGAAGGCAAGGAATCTATCTACCCATCTATTGTTTGTAGATTTAGAGAAGGCATACGATACTGTCACCGCGGGGGAACAAATAGCGGTCTGAACTCCTTCTATTGCCTCCAGGTGCTCTGTAGAGGGCTTCGAAAACATCAACGATAGCTCCTCTACTTAAGTCCATTTTCAGGGTATGGACTCGTAAATGTTTTCTTCTGGTATCTTGCCTTGAAAAAGGCAAGATATTTCTTACATGACAAAGGTTAAGTCGAAATAAAAATACCAGGTTGCAGTAGAATAACATCTCAGCCACAGAGTATAGGGTAGGCTAAAAGAAAGCAGAGCCCCGAGAGCACTAAGCTCTCGGAGAGCCCGTGAGCGACTGACTTGATTGACCTGAAAATCGCCTATTTTTATACTTTCTGAAGTAGCGATTAGGGATTTCCAGGTCAGGGAGGGGCCAACGGGAAAAATAAGGGGCGGGGCGATGCGTCTCGAACGTGAACTAGTCGCGTCTGAGAACAATACGGGTACGAATGAAGATGGCCAAAGAAAGCTTTAAATTACATACCACAACAAAGAAGAAGAAGTGGAAGGCCTTCAGTTGCCTGGGAATGAAATGTAAGACACATAATAACAGATAGAGCTATCAAAGGAGACGAATGGATGGACAATGGACATGCGGCAGAGGCTGTAGGAACCTTGTATATATATATATATATATATATATATATATATATATATATATATATATATATATATATATATATATATATATATATATATATATATATATATATATATATATATATATATATATATATATATATATATATATATATATATATATATTAGATACGAAAAAAACAATATGTTTACTTGTACTTGTATGTACCTTATATAGCATCATTTGATTTATGGAGTCATATGCTTGTATCTTGATGCTATTTATTGATTGACTCAAGACACAAGCATATGACTCCATAAATCAAATAATGCTGTATAAGGTCATGAGAAGATTAGAAATACCAGAAAAGTTAATGAGGCCATTAAGAATAACGCTTAGGAACATGATAAACAGGATAACAATATAAGAAAGCCTTTCAAGATAGTTGACAGGGTAAAGATGTTTTAAACGAGGAATCTGCAATTAATAAATTTGTTTAACCTATTAGAACAAGTCGCAAAAAGATCAAATATACGCACAAACTTTCAATAGCGAGGCACAGTGCATAGCGTACGCAGATGATGTGGTGATACTGGCGAGAACAAAAAAACATCTAAAAAATTTTTTTCAGAAAATTGAAGAAGAACCGAGAAGCTACCGATTAACAATAAATAAATCAAAATATATCAAAATGGAGGGAGCAGAGGCTGTCTATAGTTTTGAAAAAGTGTCAAACTTTTAATAAGTTAGCGAAACGGATACGATAAAAGAACGAAAAGAGATAAAGATAAAGATAAAAAAATCATTAAAGGAAAGCCGAGTGATAGGGACACTAAATTCGATATTGAAAACAAAAAATGTGAGAATAACATGATAAATGAGCAGAATGATAAACTGCGAGTCTACGAGATAGTAAACAACCGTAAAGTGATGAAGAAAGCAAAATTCCAGCAAACCGTGGATTGTAAGCCAGCAAAAGGAAAAGGAAATAAAGATATTTACACAATGATAGAATTATATAAGAACATAGACACATCTACTTTGTTAGATGGGTGTGAAAAGCGGGTAACCAAATTGGTAACTCTAGAACCCAAGTTTGCGAAATCGGGTTTCTCATACGGTTAGTAAGAGTTAACGTTATTACGAGACTTAAGATATAAAAGGAAGAAGACCTAAGATAAGTGCTAAATATGTACTTGTTCTATAAGAAAATAAAATAATACTGAACAAGGTAAAAAGAGCATATAAAACAAAATACATAAAAATAGACTAACTGATAAACGCTAAATTACAAATGACCTTAATTATTACTAAAATGCCTACATCATTAATTTTTGGCTTTAAAACTTATGTTCCGTAATAATTGCATTTTTACCGCCAAAACTCTTATATATATTTTGATTTCGACAATTTTTTACGTTTTGTTTCTGAAATTAAATTTCTCGCTCCAACTTTTTTAATTACTGATATTATAAAATATTTCTCAAGTCACTTTCAGAGAGTTCTGTTAACTTTGAATGTCCGTGAAAAAGTAAAAATAAAAAATATTAAAACAAAAAGCACTCTCAGCGGACTTTCTTAAAAGTTTTTTTTTTATTTTAAATGGGACTTAATTCAAAAGTTTTGGGTTGGTTTTACTTATAAAGAGTATTTTGCTTTCTTGCTGTCTGCTGTGCTTAAAAACAATTACAGCTTTTGAGTAGATGCAATAATTTATGAAAATATGGAAAAAAAATGGTCCGTCTATTAATTCCGTGTAACATTTTTTAAAGAGTTTTAAAATTTCACAATGAAGATAAACGATAGTATTAATTTTACAATATAATAGGTATTATAATATTTACTTGATTTAGTAATTATTTTTAGAACAAAAGGGTTCTAATTATTGTTCTGCAATGTATGGTTATAATTGAATATAAAATGATTGTTTTAATATAAGTAGATTAAAAAACTTAATAGAAAAGTTGACCTATCTAAGCAAGAATAATATTTATTGTGTAGGTATATGCCACTGTCTCTTATTGTGAAGCAGAAGGTTTTGAAGGTCTCACGTGTGCAATGCAATGATGCCACACTATAACTTAGCGTAGGAGCGTAGGCGCAAAATTTCGTTCCAATGCTCTTTAAATACACTTATTTTTTTTTCGAATCCTGAGAAAACTAATAAATATTTTTAAAAAATTTAAAAGCAGAATGAAAGACTGCATTATTACCGAGGGCTGAAAGTCCCTTAAAATAAACAAAAAGTTTTTTTGAATGAGATATTTGAAATTAAAAATCATACTACATTTTCTCTTCTTTTTCACCCCTGTAATTCAAATAAACATTATATAAGTTTTCAGGGACTTCTGACCCTCAGTAAAAATATAATCTTTCATTCTGCGTTTTAACTTTTTAAAACTATTTAATAGTTTTCTCAGGATTCAAAAAAAAAAGTCGCAGCCCATAAAGATGCAAACAATATTATAACTGGAAAACAAGAACTGAAATCAAAGAAAATGTTATCATAAGCAAGTTTGAGTTAAAAACAAGCGAAATTGCACAATAATAGTTATATTAAGGGTTTAAAACCAAAGAGGTTCTTTACTATTTATTAAATTAATAATGCATCTGATCCTAAGAATAACCATCATTGTATATTTAACCTAATCTGGTACTTTGTTGTCCTAAGTAGTTGATAATGAGACAACAGAATGATTTTATAATTTCCTTCCCATGTTACAAGCAGATTTTGAGGTTCTCGTTAATTTAATTGCACAGAAAATTATTAAAAACGATTCAAACAGTTCCTACCGTACCTATTTAAAATCAGGACCTGAGGTCGACAATGCACTTATTGAGACTCTTAATATATATATATATATATATATATATATATATACATATATGTATATATATATATAATATATATATATATATATATATATATATATATATATATATATATATATATATATATATACATCCCGCCATCATTTTAAACTCGTTTCACGTTGCAGTAATTTAGCATCACCAAGAAAATCTATTATTTTCTATATATAAGTCGTGTATGTTCGTTTAGTGCACCTCTGTTGGCTTAGCAGCGTTGTCGGTTTTTCAATATTCTGATTATTTTATATATTTAATTTTTTACATCAATCCTACGTTTTAACATCGATCATTTAAAATCACTGTATTTGCTATCATTTTAAAGCCAATAGATGTTGCCGGTATTAATACTTAAAATAATATCTAGGTACATAAATATCGATCCGTTTTCGGTCAACGTGCTAACGACCTGCAAACACGTTGCGGTCTTAACTGGTTTTTTCTTTGCCTAAATGTTAGATATATTTATTTAAGGTAGATATTTTTCCCAGAGAATTGTGTAGGGGAATATTTTACATAAATTTCAATTTACAACCTGTTTAATCCAAGCTATCGGTGAATAGTTTGAGGTAAATATTATGTTTTTATGGGATTACGCCTCAATTATTGGTTGTAATTGTGATAAGAATCACATTTTTAATTAACTTGTGTTTGACATTTTGATTTCCATTCCGGAAATCGTTCTCAAAAACGTTTTTTTTGTACAAAATGTGTATACACATTTTAGATAATTTGTACAATAAACAATAAATATTAGTTAATTAAAAATGTAATTAATATTACATTTTTATATACATAATATACATAAAAAAATAATATTTAACTTAACCATGCAACAAGAAAGTATTTCACAGAACCTCGGTAAATAGTTTTCAAAAATCTACGGTTATCTAAATTCTAAATAGTATGAGAGATACTATTGTACTATATCTATACTCTAATATGTATCTATATGTATCTATACTCTAAGATGTACAGTTGATTATGCTTTGTTCTTTTTTTTAACAATCTTAAAAGATACAAAAAAAAATGTTTGCTTGTAAAACGTTTTTTTACATTCTAAAGAAAAATGAATAAAATAAAAGTTGTAGACCATAAAAGGTTTTTTATGTTGAGAGATACCAAATTAAAATATATAATTAATTGAGCAAGGTAATTGCAAAAAACCCTAAACTCTAAAATATTATGTTTTTAGTAATTTATAAATGATAATAATTGAATTTTTTGCCCAACGGCAGATAATATAGCTACTTCAAATTATCGCAATTAATGGGTTTTTAAGGTGTGCTAAATAGTAAGCAAATCACTTTGAACTTGTCCAAATACTTGTCCAATACTTGTATGTACAAGTATTTTGTAATTTGCAATCTTAATGGCTTATAAGAACACAAAGAGACAAAAACAGAACCATATTTAACCAATAAGAACTAAGATAACATTTAATTCTTAAAATCATATTTTTATTGTTTATTAATACAAGATCTAAAAATTGAAAAGATTTTGAATTAAGATCTATAATATATGATCGAAGTTATAGATGGCTTACACAGTAAAGGAGTAAAATGTTATAACCCATTAAAATAATGGTATTCGTAAATTACCGCCACGGAAAAGTACCATGGAGGTAAGAACTGACTGAGCTTGTTTTTTTTTAGATTTGGACTTTAAATTGAAGCACGCTTGCAAAATATTTAATATCTCGGCTTCTGTGGCACGTAGAACCTTCATTTCTTTACTAGGGTAGCTCAACCAAATAATAAGAATTGTGCTATTTTGACCTATCTTACTAAATTTTTCCGTTGAAAGTACGAACTCTTATAAAAGCGAGTTCGATTTACAGAATACACGTGTGTATAGAGAGTACAGAGTGACTATCTGGTCAAGTACAGTCGTTTAGATAATCGCTCTTTGGGATAAACAAATTGGATAACTTTGTGATCTATGTGAAATATACCACACTTTAATAATGTATTCTTCTTCTCTTCTTTAGCCTTCATTTATCCAATGTTGGACATAGGCCTCCTCCAATTGCTTCCACGCTTCCCTATCTTTTGCAATTCTCATCCACTGCTTTCCAGCTACAGCAGTTATATCGTCTATCCATCTCTTTTTAGGTCTTCCCACGCTTCTTTTTGTTTCTCGAGGTCTCCAGAATGTCACTTTATGAGACCATCTGTTGGTGTCTTGTCTTGCTACATGTGCTACCCATGTATGAACTTCTGGCTAATCATTGATGATTTACCATATTCCTGCTTGTACCATTTATTATTACAAATATAAAAAACTTTAATTAATTAGGGAGACGTGTTTACCTATTTATTGCTGCATGACAAGAGAGCGAAACTATCATTTGACAGCCGTTACATCAATCATGACAGGCTTGCCTTGTCTTTTACTACACAAGTACCTAAGCTTAACAAAATAAAATTTATGTCTAAACATGTCGGCCCCCTTGAAAGGACGCAGTTTCTTTCAAAACCTACATAACTAACAAAATAAAAACAATGATTAATGAATTAAAAGAAATGGTTAACAATACAGTTAAAAATTGTCAATTCTCATTACTTAAATTGAAATTAACATACAAAACATTATGAATTGAACAACTAAAATTAACAGTCTATTGGCAAAACACATATACGATTGAGTGCTCTTTTTGTTTCACTACCACGCACTTTAACAGTTACAACTCTAGTAACTCCATCTGGACCTGGATGCATTTCTGTCACTCGTCCAAGAGGCCATTGAAGTGGAGGAGTCCTGTCGTCTTTAATCAGCACCAAAGAACCTAGCTTTAATATTTGGTGGCAATTATATTTCCATTTCTGGCGCATTTGTAGCTCGTTCAAGTATTCCAGTTGCCATCTCGACCACAGCTGTTGAACCATTACTTGTATAGATTGCCATTTATCAAGACGGTTCTCAGGAACATGAGTAATATCACACTCTGGCAACATAGTTAAAGTACGTCCAATTATAAAGTGTGCTGGCGTTAAGGCAGTGCTATCATCAGGATCGCCGGAAATAGGACAAAGTGGCCTAGAATTCAATATACCTTCCACCTGATGCAACAATGTACTAAATTCTTCAAAAGTCATAGACCGACAACCCATTACTCTTTTTAAATGAGACTTGATACTTTTTATTCCCGCTTCCCATAAACCCCCAAACGTAGGAGAATTTGCAGGTATAAAATGCCATTTTATTTTTTCATGTAATAGACTTTGAGAAATGGAGTCAGATGAATTTTCTAAAAACTCATAAACAGCATTTATTTCCTTGTTTGCGCCTATATAATTTGAACCATTATCAGAGTAAATATTAGAAGGTCTTCCTCTTCTACTAATAAATCTTTTGAAACTCGCTAAAAACGCATCAGTGGTAAGGTCTGACACTAACTCAATGTGTACAGCCTTAGTACACATACAAATAAAAATGCAAATATAAGCCTTGATTAATTTAGCACCTCTAGTTTTTCGATCCTTGATAAGGAACGGACCACCATAGTCAGTACCTACATTTTGAAAAACTGAAAAACTATTTACCCTATTCTGGGGCAAATCACCCATTAAATAATTTAAAGGTTTTGGCTTAGTTTTAAAACAAGCTATACATTTATTTATTACATATTTACAGCAGCTACGAGCTGAAATAGGCCAATATTTTTGCCTTAATGAAAAAATTAATTGTTGAACACCACAATGAAGCAATCGTTCATGTTCATTTAATAGAATTCTTTTTGTTAAAACATGATTATTTGGTAAAATAATTTGGTGTTTGCTGTTAAACGGAATATTACTATTTCTTAAACGTCCACCAACCTTTAGTAACCTTTCATGAATAAAAGGATTCAATGTTATGATTTTACTTTTATTTGGTATTTCTTTATTATTAATTAAATTCTTGTATTCTAAGGGAAAACATTCCTGTTGAACAGAATTGATTGCTAATGTTAGAGCTGCTTCAATCTCTTCTGGTGTCAGTATACCAGTCCTTCTCTTCGATAGTTCAACTTTACAATTATTAGAAAATCGTAAAATATATGCTAAAATCCTTAAAAATTTGTTCAATGAAGAAAAACGCTCTAACAAATAGTTAACCAAATTAAAGTTATTTACAGCAATACAAGAAACAACCTTTGCTTCCGGTACATTCTGGCACGGTTCAGGATTTAAAATATTCCATTCTTTACTATCTTCAAGAAGCCATTCTGGTCCAGACCACCACAAGTTATTATTCCTTAAATTGTCTGCCGAGAATCCTCGTGACAACAAATCAGCTGGATTGTGTTCTGAACGAACATGGTTCCAGGAATTCATACTAGTCAAATTTTGTATCTCTTGCACTCGATTGGCAACAAATTGTTTCCATTTACTAGGATCACCTTTAATCCAACTCAAACAAATTGTGGAGTCAGTCCAACAATAAATACCATTAACTGGAATATATATAAAATCCGAAACCCTTTTCAATAAATTAGCTAGTAAAACTGTCGCACAAAGTTCCAATCTAGGAAGACTTAACAATTTCAATGGTGCAACCCGTGATTTCGCACATAACAAATTACATATGTAAGATCCAGATGACATTAACATCTTATATATATACAACAACCATAAGCCCGTGTAGATGCGTCACTGAAACCATGTAATTCAATATTAATATAACCTGATATACTAGCATGACGTGGTATTTTTAATGCATTCAAAGAATTTAAGTTACTGTAAAATTCTAACCAAATTTTAATAAAGTCTGGCGGTAACTCTTGGTCCCATCCAAATTTTCTTTTCCATAAATCTTGCATGATTAGCTTTGCATTTATTACAATCGGACCTAATAGTCCCAATGGATCGTATATCTGACAAATTACCGACAGAATACTACGTTTATTCCATTGACCTGGTTCAATAGAATAATCAATATTTATTTTATACCGTATAAAATCGTTCTGTGGATCCCAATAGATCCCTAACATTTTGTTTTGCTCACCTAATGGGAGTACAGCAACATCTAAATCATTATTAATGTTAAAATCTTTAACTATATTTGGATCATTGCAAAGCCATTTTCGTAACTCAAACCCCGAATCACTCAAAATTTTCGAAACATCCTTTTGTATCTTTATTATTTCCTCTTTTGAATCTGAGGAACTAAGCAAATCGTCCATATAGAAGTCTCGCTTAATTATATTTGATGCTAATGGATAATCATGCTTATTATCTTCAGCAGCTTGTATCAAACTTTTAACAGCCAGATACGGCGCAGATGCGGTACCGTATGTAACAGTATTTAACTTATAACATTTTAAATCCTCCTGTGAGTCTGCACGCCAAATAATTTTTTGAAATTGACAATCATCTTCGTCTACCATAACTTGACGATACATTTTTGAGATATCACTGCTTATTACATACTTGTGTAGACGAAACCTTAGGAGAATTAAAAATATATCTTGTTGAAGAGATGGACCTATATACTGCACATCATTTATAGACAGACCTGAACTTGATTTTGCAGAACCATCAAAGACTACTCGACATTTAGTCGTCAAACTAGACTGTTTTACCACAGCATGATGCGGTAAAAAATATCCGTTATCATTGTTAAAATCCGTTTCAGACATATGGCCTAATTCTATATACTCATTCATAAAATTAACATACATATTTTTCAAATCTGTATTTTTGTTTAAACGTTTTTCCAATAAGTCAAATCTATGCAATGCCATAGTTTTAGAATCCCCTAATTCATTTATTGTATTCTTAAATGGGATTTTAACTATATATCTTCCTGAAGAATCCTTTTTAACAGTTTCCTTAAAATAATTTTCGCAAAACATTTCTTCGTTTGAATATATTTTCTTTTGCGAACCCAATTCTTCAACTTCCCAGAACTTTATTACTTGATTATTTATTGAATCATTATTAGTATAAGTATTCACATTAAAAAATGTAAGAGAATTTTTAGGCTCTAACGAATTAAGATATAAATTCCCAGCAATTATCCAACCAAATTCTGTATTTTGCAAAATTGGCATATTTGGACCCAAAGTTTTTCTACCTGATAACAAAACAGACCAAAATATACTCGATCCTAGCAATAAATCTATATCATTAGACACATTAAAATCTGGATCTGCCAACTTTAAACCTAAGGGAATTTTTAAATCATTTTTATTAAAAGACCTAATCGGTAACTTTCCCGTAATATTGGGAATAACCAAACAATGAGTCTCCATACTAAAATCTCCTTCGCAAGAACTTAGCGTGACAATAGCTTCATTATTAATTTTTGCTAGCGCCTCTCCAACACCCTTGACCAAATGTTCTACTCTTCGAAATTTTAAATCTAAAAATTTACAAATTTTCTCACTAACAAAATTACTTTGAGAACCGCTGTCCAGTAATCCACGGCAAACAATTGATTTATTTCCATTTACAATGCGAATTAAGACCGTCGATAATAAAACCTCAGAAATCTCATGAGAGCTGACAAGGCGGTTGGAAACGTGAAGAGCAGAACTTAGATGACGCTGACCGCTGTCTGAGCGTTCAATACAGTTCTCGATGTTTTGATTAGATTCTATTTTATGTTGATTCGGATCAATTGAATCAGTAGTAGCCATATTTCTAGAAACATTATTTGTGATGTGATGATTTAAATGCAATAATGAATTATGCAACTTTTGACATTTTATACATTTTTGTAGCTTGCATTTCCATGTTGGATGTGAATTCCTTAAACAATTTAAACACAACTTTAATCTTTTAGCAGCCGAGATTCTGTCATTTACATTTAATTTTAGAAATACATCGCACTTATATATGGGATGATCTTTTTGACAAAAGTAACATTTGACATTGGAATATCCTTCAATAGAAGCAAAACTTCGAGAACTTACATTGCGAACCTTTGCTTTATTATTTGTATAACCGGAAGATACTTGAAGCATCTCCAACATTTCACATTTCTCTTTTAAAAATCTATTTAAATCGCCCATACTGGGTAAATCATTTTCATGTTTAAAACATTCCCATTCCCTTCTGGTGGTAGCATCAAATTTAGAACACATTATAAATATTATTATACTATCCCAACTTGTTGTATCTAAGCCTAAACTATTTAATGACCGTAAATGTTTAGTGACATTATCAAATAAATTTCTTAGTTCAACATAAGACTCGTTATTAATACTAGGATGATCAAAAATTGCTTTTAAATGGTTGTGAATAATAAGTTTTTTATTCTCATAACGCTCTGTCAACATCTGCCAAGCTATTTTATAATTTGTTGACGAAACCTCTATAGATTTTATTATTTGCTGAGGATCCATTTCAAGAGAAGATCTTAAATAATAAAATCTCTGAATATCTGTTAAAGATTCATTATTATGAACCAATGCCAAAAAACAATCTTTATATTCGAGCCATGAGTCATAATGGCCATTAAAACTAGGCAGTTTTATAGGTGGTAACTTAACCAAGGCCTGAAAACTATTACTATTAATCCCTTGATTTGAATCACTATGAACTGATGCATTCTCAGTATTATTTTCTATTTTAAAATTATCGCAAAGTGTTTGCATATCACTAACAAGTTCGAAATAGGAAGTCTCAAAAGTGTTAATTTCATTTATATCATCATTACTCTGCTCTATTTCATCAATTTTTTCTTGAATCTCATGAAAATCTTCATACAAGGGTGAAATCTTGCTTAACCTTAACTCTAGTTCTGTGATTAACTTTTTAGACACATAATCCTTATCAATATTATCAAAATAATTCTTAAACCTTGTAAGTTTCCCTTTAACTACTCCCCTTTTTGATTTTAAACTCTTTAACTCTTGCTCAGCCATTGTTGCACAGATGAAAAATACAATGAACCAAAGTCACTTACCTTATATGGTTTTATAACCTCAAATCAACATTGGCTTCCTTGGCACTGAATGTCGTAACCTTAACCTTTTCAAATTGACATCGGCTTCTGCACTGAATGTCGTAACGTTATAAATATATAATATATAAACCTTATAAACCTTTCAAACTGACATCGGCTGGGCTGGCACTGAATGTCGTGTTTAACCTTTTATTTTTATTTGACAATTTTCGCTGTTTTTACTTCAGATATTCATTCCATCCGCTCGAATTGGACCAAAAACTAAATATGTATGAACTTCTGGCTAATCATTGATGATTTACCATATTCCTGCTTGTACCATTTATTATTACAAATATAAAAAACTTTAATTAATTAGGGAGACGTGTTTACCTATTTATTGCTGCATGACAAGAGAGCGAAACTATCATTTGACAGCCGTTACATCAATCATGACAGGCTTGCCTTGTCTTTTACTACACAAGTACCTAAGCTTAACAAAATAAAATTTATGTCTAAACACCCATTGCCATCTCAATGTCGCTATTTTTTCCATGATGTCGGTTACTTTAGTTCTTTGACGTATTTCGGTGTTAGGAATTTTGTCTCTGAGGCTTATATTTAACATGGCCCGTTGAGTTACTCTTAATTGTTCTGCCATTTTTCTTGTTATTGCCATAGTTTCCAATCCATAAGTTCCAACTGGTAGTATACAAGTGTCATAGGTTTTTCGTTTTAAGTGAATTGGGATTTTTCTGTCTTTTAAAATGAAGCTCAACTTACCAAAAGCAGCCCATGATATTTGTGTCCTTCTTTTAATTTCTAGGGTTTGATTTTCCTTTTCGTTTTTAATTGCATGTCCTAGGTATAATATATTGTTCTACCTTTTCTATATTGATGTTATCTATCGTGATGTTTTCTAGGCTGTTGCTTAATATCTTTGTTTTGTCGAGATTCATTTTTAATCCTATTTGATTCGATTTGTGATTTAAATCTTGTAGCATTGATTTTAGTTCATGGATATCTGTGCTTATTAGTACTATGTCGTCTGCAAAACGCAAATGGTTAAGATATTCTCCATCTATTTTTATTCCATTTTCGGCCCAATTTAGTTGTTTGAAAACATTTTCTAGTGCCAAAGTAAATAACTTGGGTGAGATGGTGTCGCCCTGTCTCACACCTTTGCCAAGGTCTATTTTTCTAGTTTCCAGATCATCATCTATTTTTACGTGAAAAGTAGCATCATCGTATATATTCTTAAGGAGGGCAGCATATCTTGAATCTACTCTGGCGTCGTCCAATGTTGTTAAGAAAGCCCAATTCTCGATACTGTCGAATGCTTTGTGATAATCGACAAATGCCAGATGTAGTGGTATGTTGTACTCTATTGTTTTTTTAATAATGGTCCGAATTGTTTGCAAGTGATCGATAGTGCTAAAACCCTTACGAAAGCCTGCTTGCTCCACTGGTTGGTATGCATCTAGTTTAGCTGTCAATCTATTTGTTATTATTCGGTTAGTAGTTTGTAAAGGTGTGACAATAAGCTTATTGGTCGGTAGTTTTCTATATTTGCGGCGTCCCCTTTTTTATGGAGTAGAATGACTTCCGCATTTTTCCATGTGTTCGGTATTTGTCCTTCCAATAGGCGTTTATTAAGTAATGCTCTTATTGCCTCTTCTAATGCAGTGCCTCCCATTTTTAGCATCTCTGAAGTCATTTTATCTTCTCCTGGTGTTTTCCCATTTTTCATTTGTTTTAGGGCGGCTCTAATTTCTGATGTTATTATTTCAGGGAAGTCCTCTGAGCCCACATTTAAGATATGTTTTTTTGGTATACCGGGGTTCGGAATAGTAGAACTATACAGCTTCTCATAAAACTTTCGAATTTCTCTAACGATCTCTTCCTTCACAATGTTCCACGGTCGTCTTTTATCTTTATGATTTTATTCCTGCCAGCGGATTTACATGTTTTTAGTACTTTCATGTTCTTATTATTTTCTATGGTTTCAAGAATCTGGTTTGTTCTATAAACTCTGAGGTCTTAATATTTTTCTTAACGCTTCTGTTGAGCGCTTTATAGTCCGGGTTATCTCTGTTCGTTCTTCTTCTTTTCTCTATCTGTTCTAGAGTTTCGGGTTTTAGTTTAGCTTCCTTTTGTTTTCTTATTCTGCAACAGAGTTTCTTAGTGACTGTTTGTATGTCTTTAGTTATTTTCTCAGCTAGTTCATCTATATTCTTGTGCTCAAAGGTATTTGCTACTAGTTTTCGTGCTAATTCCTCTTGGTATTTCTCTTTATTACTGGCTAGGATGTCTGCCGTCGGTAAAGGGTTTGTTGTTAATAGTTTTCGTCTTTCTCTCTTTACGTTAATACGTATATCAGCACGAACTAGTCTATGGTCACTGCCGGTGTTAAATTTGTTCAATACCTCGATGTTTATAACGTATTAACGTTATTATATATATTAATAACGTATTATCTGCCCCAATTTAAATTAGTTATATTAAATGCCATTATGTACAAACGAAGGTATTAACATTTATAAATTACTGCAAAATAATTGAGGGTTTTTCGGCAAAATACGAAAGTACGTTTCTATTTTGAGAACGATTTCCGAATTGGAAATTGAAATGCCAATAAACGTACTTTAACCTTTAATTGTGGCTTATTCCCATTTAATTAGTAATTATGTCTTGTTTATCTCTGCACTTGGTCACACATATTCCTTCAGGACTGTAAATACTGACCACTTTACGTTTTTTTTTTTAGTTTCTTTGACAAGTGGGGATTGTCTATTCGGTTATTTCTTAATATGGACTATCAGTAATTATTGTTTAGTAAAGTCAATTACTGATAGATCTATTATAGAAGTTACCCATACTTTTCCAGTAGTCATTTAGACGGTTCATCTTAATTGTCCTCATTTGGAATATAAGCCCGAGAAAAGTTTTAAATTCTGTTTGTGTTGTCTGTTTCCAAAACGCAATCCTCGATTTTTCTAAACGACTTTCTGCAAATATTTCGTCAGAGTCACTTCCACCATTCATTTAATCTACATCATCCTCGCCAGATTCTTCTAAAAATGATTGTAATTCAGCAGTGGTCAATCTACGTTTATGTTTACGTCTAGCTTTTTTAGACGTCGAACACATAATATTATTTACATCCATTTTTTTACAAATACTATAACTTACTTTAACATACGTAATTAACAATGAAAACATACTACTAGAAACTATCAATTTACGTTTTCCAATACTATAAGGGCACTTGAGGCACAACACGTTTTTACTCAATAATAATTCCTGTATAAGTAAAATTGCTTTTTAATTTGCTTCATTGAAGCACACTAGACATATTGCAGTTTTGCTATCACATTCTTCACAGTATGTTTTAATTTTTTTAATTTTTCTATCGGCCTTTCTACTAGTCACGCTTATTCTTAAAATTTTGTAACCTCTTGTACACTTCCTTCTCTTTTTATTATCTACATCGCTTTGCCTGAGATGGTATTTTTTGGGTGTAATTAGTCATTAGGGTTTCAACATTTCTTTATTTGCAAACGCCTTCGCTAATTCCAGTCTGAACTCAAGGATAGGTTGTCGCTTTTTTCGCGTTTTCTATTATTTAGCAACTAAGTATTGACTACTGCGGTATTAAATATTAATTTCACTGCCACTTTCAGGTACCACTTTAGTATTTTGCGTATTGGGCTTTTGTAAAAAGCCATTTGATCGCTAAAATCAACTCTTTTTTCACAACGTTATAATTTAGAATAGTTTGTGGTTTTAGCACTTATGTCTAATTTTTCTTTCCACCTGAATAAACCAAGATACAACTATTATGTTTAAATGTTGTAATAATTAAAACTGGTTCTTTGTCGACCCTTTTTATCACTTGTGAAATCAATAATGGGGTGAAGTTTCAGTATATAAGTAGTTGCGACTTTTTTAATCTAGATTTTGGTTTTGAATTTTTTGTAATAGAACATCTGCACATAAATTCGTTTCTTGAACTATGATTTGAATTCATCGACCCATATTCTAAAAGAAATGTGTTTTTACGTTGTCGGGAATATTATAAATTGGTTATCTTTCACAAAGCATTCGAAATATGATTTAAATTCTATTTCAGAAAAAATTTTTACTGCAACTCTTGTTCGACCTAAACTAAATTATTACACAAAACAAGTAATCTATTTTTTTTATAGAAATGTAGAAATAGAATTTCCTGTGGAAGTTTTATGTGTGGCATAAGTCACTGGTGTCTCGTATATACGGTCCTCTTATCGCATTACAAACATAATTCTCAATTAACAGTGCGGTACAAGATATATTTAGGTTGTATAATCAAGCCGTAATACTTGTCGTGAGACCATAAGACCGTATGTTATAAATAAATATATTCCTACAAGAATTATCTTAAAAAATGAGAAAAATACAATAAAAAAGTGCAATATGAAGTGTTATTTAAAAAATGGCAAGTCATTCACGGGCGGACAGTTAAAAACAAAAGTTTTCAGTGTTCTATTGCTTCATTATTATTATCTAATTGGTATATTTTAAAAATACTAGGGACATCCCCACCGACCACAATCTTCTTCTTACAACAATTAGGATAGAATTTAAAAGAACAAAAAGAAATAAGCAAATAATAGCTATTAACCCAGATAAGCTTAAAGAAGAATCCACTAGTAATAAAATACGGCAAGAAATACATAGACACTTGAGTAACAGAACAGTACAATCGACACAAACTCCCGAGGAAGACTGGCACTATATTGAGAAAACACTTACAAGAGTAACAAACCATGGATGACAGAAGAAATTCTAAACATGATGGACGAAAGAAGAAAATACAGAGGTAAAAATGAAACAACATACAAGCAAATACACAAGAATATCAGAATAAAGATCCAACAAGCCAAAGAAACCTGGCTAAGTGAAAGATGCCAAGAAATTGAAGAGTTGGAACAAAGACATGATACTTTCAATCTACATAAAAAAGTAAAAGAAGCCGCTGGAATATTTAAACAAACTCCTACGTCTTTCATCGAAGATAAACATGGGAACCCGCTACTGAACAGAGAAGATTAAATAGGTAGATGGAGAGAATACGTGGAAGAGATGTTTCAAGACCGAGAGAGGACGAACATTTACATGCAGGAGGCATCGACTGGACCTTATATCACAAAGCAAGAAATTATCAAAGCGGCAAATCAGATAAAGAACGGAAAAGCTGTTGGGGAAGATAATATCCCAATTGAAATAATAAAGATATTACGAGACGAACACATCGAAGTAATGGAAGATATATTTAACAAAATATACGAAACAGGCATAATACCAAATGATTGGCTGACATCGGTGTTTATACCACTACCAAAGAAGAAAAACGCCAAGAAATGTGAAGACCATAGGATTATTAGCCTGATGAATCATATATTGAAACTTTTCCTACGAGTAATACACAATAGAGTATACAATAAACTAGACTAACACACTGGTCAAACTCAGTTTGGTTTTAAGAATGGGTACGGAACAAGAGAAGCACTTTTTTCAATACGTGTGCTAGTTGAAAGATGTAGAGATGTCGATTCTGATGTATACTTGTGTTTTATATACTTTCAGAAGGCGTTTGACCTGGTGAAACATTATAAACTAATAGATATTTTAAGGTCATGTAATATCGACGATAAAGACTTAAGGATCATTTCAAACCTTTACCAAGAACAAAAGGCTAAAATCAGAATAACAAGCGAAACATCTGGAAAAATCAATATCGAGAAGGGAGTAAGACAGAGATGTGTCCTATCACCTTTGCTGTTCAATGTTTACTCTGAGAAGATATTTCAGAAAGCTTTGGAAGGCACCTCGGATGGTATAATTATAAACGGGCAATGTATAAATAACCTGCGATATGCTGATGACACTGTCATACTGGCAAATAATGCTGAAGCCCTGCAACGTTTAATGGACCGAGTAATGACAGCCTGTAGAGAATTTGGAATGAAATTGAATACAAAGAAGACAAAAACGACGATCATCAGCAAGCACCAAAACAGAAGGGTGAAGGTCAATGTCGACGGAACAGATCTGGATAGAGTAACAAGAACAACGTACCTTGGAAGTAATCTTGATGAAACTTGGGACCACTCACTAGAGATAAGAATACGCCTGAAAAAGGCACGTACAATGTTTTACAAAATGCAAAAAGTTCTATCATCCGCCAGCTGGGCATCTCATTGAGAACTAAAATACTTAAGTGCTATGTTTTCTCCACCCTGCTCTATGGTGTTGAAGCCTGGACAATGACAGAAGCTACACAAAAAAGAATCCAAGCATTCGAACTCTGGTGTTACCGTAAAATGCTCAGAATATCCTACATGAGCCATACGACGAATGCGGAAGTCTTGCGGAGAATGAATAAGGAAAGAGAGCTTATGCTTATAATAAAAGAACGGAAAACACAATATTTTGGTCACATCATAAGAAGTCAAAAGTATGAACTGCTCCAACTTATAATCGAAGGCAAAGTCAATAGCAAAAGAGGACCAGGAAGAAGACGCAACTCTTGCAAAAAAACTCTTGCAACTCTTTCTAAAAACTTACGGCAATGGACGAACATGACCTCCATAGAACTATTCAGAACTGCTACAAATAAGATTAAATGGGCAAATGTAATGGCCAACGTCCTTAAGGATAAGGCACCGTAAGAAGAAGATTGGTTAAGTGCTATCATTTGAGATATCGTACGTCACTATTGCCCTAATAGGACCAAAGGTACATAACTAAGGCCCTTTTGACATGCAATTCCATTACCTCATTGTATCTCATTGTATTTTATTTGTTAAATCCTTTCATTTGAGGTACTGCACGTCATGATTGGACTAACAGAACCGAAGATACACAACTAAGGCCCTTTTGACATTGTGCTGTATTTCATTTTTCTATCCCATTGTATTCCTTACGGTAAATCTTATCATTAGAGGTACTATACGTCACGATTGGACTAATAGGATCAAAAATACGTGACTACGGCCCTTTTGACATGTTGCTGTATTTGATTTTTCTATTTCATTGTTTTCGATTGGTTAAATCCTATCATTTGAGATACTGTACGTCACGATTGGACTTATAGAAACGAAGGTATATAACTAAGGCCTTTTTGACATGCTGCTTTTCTGTCTTATTGTATTTTATTGGTTAAATCCTATCATTTGAGGTGCTGTACATCACGACTGGACCAATTGGAGCAAAAATATGCAATATATACCCCGTTATATATACCCAATATATAACCCGTTATTTTTAATCAAACAAGATGCTAGAATGATTTATGGATGAAAAAATATATATAAATTCTTAAATTTACCATTTCGTTGTGGGTAATATTATATTCAACAGCGATGCCAAATTTCTGATGCCAAAATGATTGATAATGAAAGTGCGATATACATTTTCATGTATATAATGGCAGCGAGTAAACGGTAAAACCCTGAACTAAATATATATAATATTTTCACTGTACCATCATTTTAGACTCAAACATTTCCTGGAATAAACTTATATAACTCAGTAAGGGATAAAAAGAGAAAGCGGACATTTTAAAATACCAACACGGTATCAAATCTCTAATCATTGAGATGGTTAAAATTCTTGTAACAAGTACAGGAAAAAAGTTATTAAGGTCTTGTAAAGTAGCGTCGATATACAGATGCTACTTTGCAAGACGATGCTAAATTGATGGTAAAAGCATAATGTATCGATGCCAAAATGATAGTAGGATGTATATATGTATATATATATATATATATATATATATATATATATATATATATATATATATATATATATATATTGTTATGCTATTTAAATTGTATTCTATTGCTTATTTAGAAAAGATCCTGTCTATATTTATTAAATGATCTAATCTCCAATTAGTCACAATAAATCAGCATTAATTAATTACAATCTCAGGCTATTTAACTTGTACTATTTACCTTTGATCGTGGATTCAAAATATTTTCCAATTGGCTTCCTAATTGGGATAGGTAATATGACCTGAATAAAATACACAGAATTTCAACTGAAGTATATGTGAGATGTCCTTTATTTTATTGAAATTTTATATAACAATCAATCCTGTAATATTTGCAATACAATACTTTAAATATATGAGAAGTTGTTTTCTATCATGGACCCAAATGTTATTTTACATTGATTTTTAATATGTGTTATAACTAAGCTCTCTTTATAATTTTTTTCTTTAAATGATCGCAAAATTAACTGTCTCTATTATTTATTCAATTTATTTAATTAATAAATGAAAACCACACTCCTGCTCTAATGAAAATTGACTGACCTTTCGTTATCTGCCGTTGCAATTCTATGGCCACGCCATAAAAAAAACCTTTCTCTGCTTCTGCTCCTATTTTGGTCCAGAAGACGTACACCTTTCTCCTATCTGTCCTTGTATCTGCAACCCAACAACTCGTGTAATTCTATGCAGCCTCCTTTTGAACCAATCTCCGCGCCTGTTTATAACTTCAAATGTTTCCGGCTTCGTCTGATATTAATATTCTTATACCCTTTGGTTTTTCTATCTCTCTGTACCCCGTTCCTCACACTGATCAGCTTTTACACAGCAAATAAACACACCCGGTAAATTACGTCTTCGGGACTTCAAACAAACACAAACCACAAAGCTCCTTCCTTCTTGGGCGACGAAAACTGACTAACTCCTTTCCTCTCTCCTATCTCATAGCCAAAACCACCCCTCCTTGCATTCAAAAATTGACCAATAAAAATCTTCTACCTCTGTCACGTATATTGTTACCAACCAACTCTCTCTATAAAACGTCATTCGGGTAATTCCAGAAAACAACATTCTTTAATTATTCTAGCTAAATCTATCTGCTTTACAAATATTTCTTACTAATAGCTACAAACGATACCTGTTTCTCAATTCAATGTCTTTTGTTAATAAACTTTTACCGATATAATCTTTCGGGGGGAAAAACCACCGCACATCCCGGTCTATTGTTTAAACACTTTCTATATACACTTTTATTACGGGTAAATCCATTTCACAATAACCGACTTATTTAAATTTCTTATCGATAATATTTGAAAGTCTTGTCTCTGAGGCCTAATGAACAATTCTTTGAACAACTTAAAATACATATTTTGTCTTATACAGGATGTTTGAAAATTTATATGCCCGTGTCTTTATGAAATATCAATAATTTTAATTTTTATTTAAGTAATAAAATTTGTAGATCGGTTTTTTATTGCTTATGGACATTCAAAAGTACAACAATATATATATATATATATATATATATATATATATATATATATATATATATATATATATATATATATATATATGTATGTTAAATCACTAACTTCTTGATTGACTTTTTAAAAAAGATTTATTTCACAAATAAAAGTTACACTTAGTTATACGATAAAATGAAGCAAATAAAATTATATAATACAAATGTTATTAGTAAGAAACTTATATGACGAGTGAAAAATATAATGTTAGTCCTGAATTTATAATCTATCTACAAAATGTGGTGTCGGCATTTCATACGAAAGGCCAGCTTTGGTCAAAGTTTGATGTCCGTGCATAGTCAGCTATCTCTATGTGAACGCTTGCTAAAAGAATGATGAAATAGGAACTGATATTGCGAAACCAAAGTGTCGGTAACCCTTGAGTGGTTCAAGGTGACTATTTTCACATATAACAGCTCCCCTCATTAGTGAAAAGTCGATGCCTTGCTTCGACTTTTAAAGCTCAATTGGGGTTTCGGAGACGTCTTCATTTTCTGGGCGTACGTCTGGTCTTCTTTTAAAGGTTAATCCTTTAAGTGTCTGTTTAATGGAACTGCTGCGATGTGGTGAAGGTGGAGGTGAGTCCTGAGGGTAGTTCATGGCAAGTCTTGGAAATCTTTTGCGTCTACATTTGCAGAGGATGTATACAAAAACTAGAATGATAATTAATGATAAAGACAATATAGTGAACCAAGGCAAATGTTTTTCGATGAATGGTTGGTTCATGATTTGGTCGAGTTCTTCTGAATATTGGTCCAGCTTATGTTGTGCAATATTTAAATCGTCTGCATTTATCTTATTGAGTTGTAATGGTTTCAAATTTGGTATATGGTTTCTTCTTCCGAAATGGTCACAACATCTGTATGGAATATTAACTGGATGACTTCTGTAGGTTATATTTGGATATTTATTGATTTGATCTCTGGCGTGGACTCTGGTACTTCCAATAAATGCTGTACATTCGGGTAGTAATCTTAGAATTGTGTTTACTTTGATTGTCTGGGTACTAATGTCTTTTCTTTCACACTTGATTGTAACTGGTAATGGATCGGATACTGTTATTAACCATAAATTTCGGTCAATTTCATGCACATTGTAATCTTGTGCTAAAAACGTCGACATCTGACAAGTTTTTGGTAGAAAGCTAACTGGTTTCAATAACTGTGCCTCACATATGTCTATTGGATAGGGAAGAATATCTGTGCACATTCTTTGATTTGGACTAATTGATTTGCATTCTTCTGTGTTTCGGGGTAATACATATGAAATTGAATCATCATCTCGCGCTATATACTTATGTATTGTAGAGAGTGTATGAAAAAGACCAGTTTGATTATCTAATATTGGTATCGAATATAAATGATATAAGGTATAGATTTCGGGGTCGACTAATGGAATTTCTAGGACGAATACAATTTTGGAATCGAGTTGATATGCTTGAAGTTTTATTATATCAATATATTGGGCTATATTTGATGTATAAATGGGCAATGGTAATACATTATTTTGTAATGATTGTGAGATAGTTTTCAATGAATCTAGTAAATCATTGGGCGAAATAATTGAACTGTGTAAAATTTGCAACCGAGAAAAGGTGATGGCGTTCAAAATGTCATTGAGATAATTTTCTAAAAATATGTAGCTTTCCATTAATGATTCACACAAATTTAAGGTTTGTAATTGTGCACGGTAAAATGATATGTCGTCTGCAATGTCTATAAGAGTGGTTTCGATATCGTTTAGGTCTTTGTTAAAAGTTTGTTCGTCTATTTGTAATTTTTGGATAGTAGTGTTAAATGATTTTATGACAGAAGTTGTAACAGAGATTTGGTTCTTTAGGAGTGTTTCTATTTGCTTTTCATCTGTAGTGATCCTATTTATACATTGATTGAAATATTCACCGTCTGATGCGTCTAAATTTCCACTAATAGATTTCCATAAGGTTCCAACACCATTGATTAATCCTCGTTTTTGGCGTGGATTATAGGCTCGTGTGTCGGCAATTACTTCTCTATATTTTAAATTTACGGAATTAGAAATTTGTCTTATCAGACTAATGTGTGTTTGTACTTCGGATTGAAATGCAAGTTTTCTTGGAGTATCGGCTTTAGTAAATTTATCTAGCAAGTTTTCTAAAATTCTGTCGTTGTTGGATATGGCAGTTTCTATAGGTAGCAATTCCTTGTAAACAAGTAATGTCCATTTATCGTTAGATATTCGAATGGTACCTTCTTCGTGATAAAAGATTCCGACTGTATTATTTATGGGAGAGAGGTAAAATTGGGAGTAGGCGACTGAGAATAGTCCATAGAATCTGTAAAGAAGGAATTTATTCAAAATAAGGTTTCAGTCTGTCAAAATTT
>OU898280.1:76053494-76167994 GCA_918026665.1 Diabrotica balteata | reverse complement strand
CCAACCCTGTTTAAAATATATCTTGGTAATGCTTTAAAACATTGGATGAGAAAATGCAGCCCAATGGGCATATGGGTAAATGACACTCCTATATACACAATCCTCTTCGCAGACGACCAGGTAGTTCTTGCCGAGGACCTACAAGATATGACGTACATGATAAACAAACTAATAGACGAATTCAAAAAATGGGGATTAGAGGTTAATACCGAAAAGACACAATACATGAATATAGGAGGCATCGGTCAAGACATGGAAACAGAAAGCGGATTAATATTAAAAACGTTGATCAGTACGAATATCTCGGAGTTACACTAAGCGAAGACGGGAGAGACGACAAAGATATAACAAGAAAAATAGGAAAAGGAAAAAACATGATAAAAACACTACATCCGATCCTGTGGAATAAAACTTTAACTAAGAAAACAAAGAAAAATATATATCAGGCTATGATTCAGCCGGTGCTGACGTATGGGTCAGAAGTGTGGGTCTTTAACAATAATATGTCACAAAAACTCCTCTCAACGCAAATGATGTACTGGAGAAGATGTTCCGGGTTAACTTTGTTTGACCACATAAGAAATGAAAACATAAGAGAGAGAATGAAAGTAAAGAACACAATAATGGATAGGATAGCCGAAAAACAATTAAAATGGTATGGCCACCTGAGACGGATGAACGAAGAAAGGATACCACGAAAGGTTTGGAACTGGAGACCTACACAGAGAAATAAAAGGGGAAGGCCAAGAAAGAAATGGACATCCAATATTCATATAGAAATGGAAAATAGAGGTCTTCAAGAAGGAGACTGGGCCGATAAGAAATTATGGCGATTGGGATGCGAGAAGCGACAAAATTAAAGTTGCAAACACTCGCTATATATATATATATATATATATATATATATATATATATATATATATAATATATATATATATATATATATATATAATTAAATAATTAACTCTAAGTATTAATTACTTAAAATTCCACAAGAAAATAGCTTTAAAACAATATTAAGAAACCGTTATGGAATTTTCAGTACCTTTCATAAAAATAGACCTACATTTTACATGATATTTTTCAAAAAATCGTTTTATTTTTTCAAAAAAAAAAAATAACTTTGTCCTGATAGACCACTGTCATAAGGTAAGTTTTTTTATATACCGGAACTTATTTATTTATTTTATTTGTCCTCTAGTTTCGGGTACCTAAATTGAGAAGTAAATCGTAGAAAATTATGTAAATATTATACAGGTGGTATTCACTGGGCTGTGTTTCTCCGTTCGAGAATATGCACTGTAATTCTTAGATATGCCTCATTTGTTATTTTGGTTCCGTGTAAAATACGTCTGATAATAAAGTGATTTTGCCAGAACTACATAGCAGTTAACTGTTTTATTCATCAATTTACATATCCTGTTTTTAAGGTTAGTAGGTCTTTTATTAATTCTTGACATTGAAACTTTTTCAAGATAATTATTTCAGTGACAAATCCTTATAAAAGAGCAATTCAAGGTCTAACTACTCTATACAAAGGAGTCACTTTGGATGTAGAAAATGATTCCGTCAGTTCTATTGCCGACGACGATAGAGATGAGTTTAGCGATCAAGACACGAAATGTAAGCACAAGGATATCCTGAAAGCAACAACCATGATTCAAGAACAAACGGTTAATAAAGACCAATCTGACAGGAGATTATAATGTTATGCAAAAGATGGAACTAAATGGAAAGAATTTACACCACCTACAAATATTGGCGCTCGACGGGAGAATATAGTTTCTTACTTACCAAGAACTATCCGAGAAGCAAATAACGCAATCAATGCCTTTGAATAGTGGGATATT
Organism: Diabrotica balteata; assembly: GCA_918026665.1. NCBI lineage: Eukaryota > Metazoa > Arthropoda > Insecta > Coleoptera > Chrysomelidae > Diabrotica > Diabrotica balteata. The sequence continues at coordinate 76,166,144 of OU898280.1, read as the reverse complement.
CTAATGCAAAATATTATTAAACTTGTAGTAAAATACACCAATATTTATATTAGAGAGATATCTGAAAGATATAACAGTCAAAACTACATTAAACTTACATCTGTTCCAGAAATAAGAGCTTTTATTGGTTTCTTCTATTTAGCAAGGTTGGATCATGGCTATCGAAAAAATCTAGAAGAATTTTTAGCAGACGCAGTAGCGCCCCTAGAATTTTCCTTGGGGGGGATTTTAACCCAGAGCTTAGTGCGCCACTGGGCAGACGATGACATAGAATCAGAATTATTTGTAGCGACCACGGCGCAAAGACGATTTAGATTTTTGTTAAAATTAACACGTTTTGATAATAAACAAACCAGAGACAAGAAACTCAAAATCGATAAACTAGCTCTGATAAGAGTGATTTTTGAAACGTTTCTAAAAAACAGTCAATCTTGTTATACTGTTGCTATGTAACTCTCGATGAAATACTTTTTACTTTTCCTTCCAAACAAAACTAAAAAATATGGTATCAAAGTATTTGCCACTCTCTACGCGAAAACCTTTTACACTAATAATATGGAGATATATGCTGTTCAACAACCCTCGACCATGTAAAGTAGATAGTTCATATGCAGCAGTTACTACAAGGATGTATGAACCTCTCTATTGAACAGGAAAAATATTACGATGAAACGCTGGTTTGTTACTTGCAACCCTGTTATCCAACTGAAAAGAGAACACAGGCTAACGGTTGTGGGTAAAGTCCCAAAGAAAAGGATTGCCCCCAATTATGACGGATGTGAATGACCGCCTTGTATGTTCCTTTCATAACACTGGTGCAGTAGATTAAACAAGCAAGAAGCCACAGATGATTTTATTCTATAATGATACCAAATGTTGAGTAGATATTGTAGATAAAATTACGATGTGTCTAGAATACAGAACGATTGCCACTTGTAATTTTTATGGGGTCCTATATATAGCTAGTATAAACGCTTTTGTAATTACCAAACATAGTAATCACAATACGGAATATACTAAACAACGAAGACAATTTATTTAAAAATTAGGAGGAGACCTAGTAAAAAGTAATTTGGAGTCAAGGGCTAGAACGTCAGGATCACATTCTAATATTCGGCAAGCTGTTACTAAATACTCTGGAATGCCAACACAAAACCGACCTAATCTACCACCAGGTAAAAGAGGGCATTAAACGTACTGCAAGAAATGGAAAACCCGATATTTTTGCACATTTTGAAAATGTTGGTTATGGACGTATCATATCGTAGCCTGCTGAGGATTGTATTTAGCAAAAAAACCTAAAATACTGTACGAATGAATAATTTTTCTGTACTTTCTGTGTCATAGAATTTTGCCTGGCAAACGGCCACGTGATCCGGAACGAAGAACAATATCGAATTCTTCAACTCGTTATGCAGAGTAAAGTATTTGGCAGAAGAGGACCGGGACGCCGTCGTATCTCGTAGTTGAAAAATCTCCGACAATGGTTTGGGATGACCTCAGCGGAGCTGTTTCGCAGAGCGGTCAACAAAACCATGATAGCCTTGATGATCGCCAACATCCGGACCGGATAAGACACTGAAGAAGAAGAATTTTGCTAAACTTTTTGCGATTTTTAATATAGCTTTATGATTAACAAGAGAAATCATGAGTTTTCCTACATGGCGAAACTAATACCGTCGTCGTTCAGTTTCATTATTGTTTTAATCAATATTAGATAAAAAAAAGAACAATTTGATTTTTTGTTTGGTAAGCTGTCAAATATATCACTTTTTTGATCTACTTTAATTTAATACCAGTATTTAAACCAAATTTAAAATTTAAACCAGTATTATCAACTATTGTATACATCAACTAAGAGAAACCTCCAATAATGGAGAGATAAACTTGAAGAACGTAATCTGAGAATAAATGAAAGTAAAACCAAGGTCATGGTATGTGGGAAAACAGACCAACATACAAACATTAAAATCAATAACTATACTTTAGAACAAGTCGAAACCTTCAAATACCTGGGAGTGCAACTAGAGAGTAGAGGTACACAAGAAGCAGAGATACACAATCGAATAGCAAACGCTTCTCGGATATACCACGCGATTAATAGCACATTCCTATCGAAAAAAGAAGTATCCCAAAAAGCAAAGAGAGCTATCTACAAGACAGTTTTTGTACCTATCTTAACATTTGGATGTGAAAGCTGGACGCTCACCACCAGACTAAAATATAAACTGCAAAATATTTCAATGACGTATTTAAGAAGAGTACTAGAGGTGACCAGAATGGACAGGATACGAAACGATGAAATAAAAGAACGCCTTAAAGTCCAATCAATAGAGAAAAAAATCAAAGAAACCCAACTAAGATGGTACGGCCACATGGTAAGGATGGATAAAAAAAGGCAAGTGAAACAAGTGTGGGAAGCGAGAAGAACCTTAAAAAGATCGAGGGACAGACCCATGAAGACGTTGAGACGATGAAATTGCCGCTTTCCTAAACAGGAGAGGAGTCACCAAGGAGCAAGCGAAGAAATTGGCAAGCAACAAGACGAATTGGACGTTTGTATATGAAACCTAAAAAGAGACTTTACACCCAACACCTTAGAGTAGACGTGGTATTGAATATATATATATATATATATATATATATATATATATATATATATATATATATATATATATATATATATATATATGTATATATATATATGTATATATATACATAAATATAATATATATATATATATATATATATATATATATATATATATATATATATATATATCAAATTATTCTCGACCGTACTGTGTTAAATATTATTTGTAGTCTCAGCAATTGGTCTGTATGAAATAAAACTCTATTTGTTATTTCTCAATATTTCGTCACGATTTTGTGACTTCTTCAGGAGAAAACTGTAAATTTATTAATATCAGTATCTAACAACATCAGACCAATAACTGACTACGTACCATTAATTACATTTTATAGATCAATTTACCATGTTCCTGATTCTTTCTCAATATTCTACTTTTCCACCTTATTATATGGATAATATTGTCACAATATGTAATTGTTTATTAAAACTTATTCGCTAAAAATTGTACAATGGGAATTCACTCTATAAAATATTGCGGTTACCATAACTCCCAAATAAATTAAAATCGAAAAATGTCATTTATCTAATTCGATATGTTATCAAAATTTAAATTTTTAATCTTAAGTTGTAAGTATTGAAATATTCATTTTGTTTACATATAATAATTATAATAAATTTACAGTTTTCTCCTGAAGAAGTCACAAAATCGTGACGAAATATTGAGAAATAACAAATAGAGTTTTATTTCATACAGACCAATTGCTGAGACTACAAATAATATATATATATATATATATATATATATATATATATATATATATATATATATATATATATATATTTATATATATATATATATATATATATATATATATATATATATATATATATATATATACATATATACTATTAACATATGAAAGTCGATTTCACTATTTTTATTTAAAATCAATGTACTGTAGTGTTCAATACCATACTTTTTCCGAAACATTTCGGATCTAATATAAAATTTTAAACAATACAAAAACTGAATTGTTTTACAGTTTCCTCTTACAATATCTAGTCTTCTGGGGGTTCTAAGGGAGTAATTTATTTATGAGGGAGGTAAAACAAGGCCCTTTAAAATCTTGTTGAAAAGAGGATTTAACTATAGGACAGTCTACAAAAACATTTTATGAAAGCTCCTGATGCAGTCAGTAAATGCTAATCAAAGCTTCTTTAAGATGCTGTATGAAAGTGGATTTAGCTATGGCCCTTAATTTTTTTGGATGACATTTAGGTACAAATGGATGTGTCTGTCCCAGGTCTTCAGTTAACTTTATATTTCTTCTCAGTCTCCTGCAGGAACTACCTATCTATTATATTTAGAACAATTATTTTATGAGATCAATTGTGTTTGTACAAAATTTTATATGGATGATCGTGGAATGGCTAATTAGTAAAGAAATAAATCAAGTTGAACTTTTAAATCTGTTTTAAAAATAGAAAACTATCATTGAAAAGTCAATGATAATATTTTTAAAAGTTGGTTAGAATATTATTTCTTAATAACATTGGAAAAGCGCTATTCATAATGACTTTTGACATGGTTCTTTTGACACGAACAATTCTCCGAGGAAGATCTGGAAGAATAGTCGGAGACCAAGGACAGAGAAAGTGTTATAAAAAGTGGATAATATAGAGAAAATAATAAGAAATCAAATAGACTACATCATGATTAATGGTAGACATCGCAATATTACTAAAGCATTAAAAGTATATTCAGGAGCAGATGTTTCATGTGCTCACAAACAACTAATTGCCAATAGTATACCTAAAGTTATTCAAAAATACGACAAAATACCTAGGTTAAACATTGAAAGATTCTGGTATAAGAAGTAATATTAAACAAAAAATATCTGAGTGTACAGATAAATTGAAAAATAATATCGAAGAGATCAACATTGGTAGACAATAAAAAACTGTCTCCTCGATTTTAGCAAACCGATATTGAAAAAATCTGTAAGAAAGAAAGAGAAAGAGCTGGATAAACGACGAGATGTTGAATATGATGAAACACCGTAGACAAGCCAATGACAAAGACACTCTCAAATATAGAATGATTAACAAGGAGATCAGAAACAAAACCAGAGAAATAAACAGGTATACTTTGAGAGGAAATCTAAAGAAATCAAAATTCTGGATAATTTTGACTTGTTCAACCTACATAAAAAAGTTCAAAGAAATCGAAAGGTTAGAAGAAAGAAACAACATGTTGTTTTATTTTAGTCAAAAAGGGAGCGCCATAATTGAGGATAAGGAAAATATAAAACGCTGGAAACAAAATCGAAGAACTTTACGAAGACGAAAACGGAAACATAAAGTATGTACATATCTTTCGATGAAAGAGAGAAAGGTTTAGAAATTACAAAGCAAGAAATACTACATGCACTAATTATCATTTACAATAAGAAAAGTCCTGGGCCAATGAATAACTTATTGATATTTTTGAAATAATAGAAACGAAACACATGGACTTTTGGTAAAATTTTTAAAATGGTTATTATTATTTATTAAATTAACAATGCACATAATTCTAAGACTAACCAAAATTTTATATTAAACCTAATCTGTTACTTTACTGTCCTAGGTATTCCCAACGGTTCGCCTTAGAATCTAATAATTATTGTTGTACACTTTATTGTTGTCGCTAGATTCACTACTCAAAGTTAAACTGACATTTATACATTTATAACTACCACACACGTTCAAAAAGTTTCATAGTAGAGCGTTGACTACGTTTCTTAGTATTCGATTTTTTACTCTTTGAAGGTAAGCATAGTTACTCACACTATTACAGCCACATACCTATAAACTATAGAACTAAACTGGTTTAAGCATTTTGTTGTTTTCCTTAATTAATTTTTTGTGCCATTTATTATTCCAAGTGTTTATTTTGTTTCCAGTTTAATACTTTCTGTGATGTCACAGGTGTAAAATAAATATATTATGGGTTCCAGAACACTGCCTATTAACAGTATTAACAGAGTATTAACTATCGAAAATGTTACCCGTTTACACATCTTATTCCCTCTTGGGAACATTCGTTCATAGATGTGTATTACGCGTTGCTGATATACCATCGGTTGTTTGAATAAATAGCCGTTTTGTTTGAAGTTACCTTGGAGTGGGTTGTTCATGTAGCACGTTTATTTTATTTTCAAATATCAGCTAAAAATGAGGTAAGTTTAAAAAATAAAAATTATATAAGCATTTATAAGTGTTGTAAAGATCTACTGATATATTAAAATAATAAATACTATGGTATTGTTAGTATTTGACTTAAACTCTTACAGTTTTCGTACAGGAACATTGTGCGCAAAAGGTAAATTTTGATATTGAAAAAAAAAAAAATTTTATAGTTTTTTTGTGCAAGTTGGTAGACTTGTTTATTGTATTATTGGTGTAAATAAATTAATTTGAATAAACCTGTAGTAAACTTTCTTTTCGGAAAAAAAAGATGAATTTGAGAGTATTCCAACAACATCGTTTTACAACAATAAAGCAAAAACTATTCAGCTCTATAAGTTACGACAGATTCCTTCTGAAAGTGAAGATTCGGAACTATCTGATAAAAATAACGTTGGACCGTCAGCTGCACAAACCACCAGGGCTAGAGTAATCATTGGCAGTCAAGAAGATTCTGATAATGAAGGTAATGATTTATCAACCAATGAATCGGATACTGAACTATCTACCAAACAAAAATCTATTAAAAAAAAAGTCATATGACATGGCGTCTTTCAAAAACTGTGCGAAATGTAGATAAACTACATTTGGAAGATAGTGAATTACTTCCAACCAACATACTGTAGCTCAATTATCTTTACAAATTGTTCAGTTTTTTTAAATCCAGATTTTATAATTGAGATAGTTTGGCAAACTTGTGTATACAGCGCTTAAAGAAATGCACAAAAGCCATTTATCACATGTCCTGTAGAAATTGAAAATTATATGAGGATATTGCTGTGGATGTCCCTAATAAGAAAACATACTACAAGAAACTATTGGGGTCCGATAATAAGAATTTAACAATTTTGCAGACGTAATGTCTATTAATCGTTTTAAAACGAATAAAAGGATTCTTTATTTCAGTTATAATTTAGAAAATACACAGAGTATGAATAAAATCTCGAACCTGATTAAACAAATAAAAAGACGTGTTTACAAATACATTTAAAAGAACATTTTTTATCTTGTGACGAATAAGTTATGTCGTTCAAAGGACGTTCGAGAATAAAGACATACAATCTCAAAAAGCCTGGGGATACAAGTTCTGGGTTTTCTCAGAGATCTCAAGGTTTTCATATGATTTTGAACTTCTAGATGGAAAAGATAGATAGAATTTAGGTTAGATAGAATTACCGAATGAAGTAAATTTGAGAGCTGCTAGTACTGTAGTAGTTCGATTGAGCAGAGAAATGTCGTCCAATAAACACCACAAACTTTTTTGCGATAATTATTTTTCAAGTATACCACTGTTCTCATATATGTGAAAACGACGCATACATTCTATGGCAAGATTCCGTTCAAATCTAGTTCTGAATTATAAAGGTTGTCAAAAGAAAGAAGTTAAAAAATTATAAAGGGAAAGCATTCACGAACATTCTGGTACTTATAGGAATACTGCAATACATATAGTCCAGTGGTGTGACAACAAAATTGAGTCTTTACTGTCAGATTATTGTGGAACTCAACTAACAGCGAAAGTGAAAAGATTATTTTAAACCAAAAGAACTGGTCAAGAACTTGATTGTCCAGACATTGTACAATAATATAAAAAGCACATGGGCAGTGTGGATCTGCAAGATATTTTATTGGGATTATATCCAACCAAAATCAAAAGCAAAACATTGTGCCACAGTATTTTCTATCACATGCTGGATGTAGCAGTAGTCAATCCTTGACTATTAGATAAACATATATAAAAAAAATTGGAAAAACTAAAGAGATTATACCACTGCTGAATTTTAAAACAATTCTAGCTGAAAAACTAACTAACAGTGGTGTTTTACAAAAAAGGTCGTCCTAGAAGTTTCATACCCGAACAACCATACAAAAGAAAATGCATTGAATCTAGATCCAATATATATGTACAAACAGATGAATTTTCACACTGGTTAAACTGGGCAGGAAAAGATGTAAGATGATAGACTGTAAGGGAAAATCTAGGGTCCAGTGCGACAAATGTAAGGTAAATTTATGCTTTCATTCTAAAAGTAGTAACTATTATAAAAAGTTTCAAAATTTGGAATAGTTTGGTACTGACAATACATCGATCTTATGTGTATGACAATTGGTTTTAATAAAAGTTTTTACACATATAATGTTCCCAAATGGGCACAATTTTTTTTTCTCAAAAACCGTATCATTTAAAAAAATGTGTCACATACATCACAAAATCAGTTACATACATCTACTAATAGTAATTTAGTATATTCTTATTTTATTTTGTCAATAAATAAAATAATTAAATAAATTCGTGCAATAGACGGTTAATGAATGTCAGATCATAAAAAGTCTATATACTAGTCCAAGCAATACTACGCATAATTTAAAACACATCAGAAGAAATCTAAATTAAAAAAATATTGCTACAGGGATGGGTGTTACCTATTCTCTTCAATGCATACTCTGAAAAAATTTTAAGAAGGACCCTTGTCTCTCTGGAATAAAGGTCAATGAAACAATATTTGACAACATTAGCTATACAAATTAACCTGTTCTTTTGACAGACAATCTCGATAATTTGCAGAAGCAAATAAACAAGATAGTTTATCATAATACGATATTTCAACAAATAATAAAAAACAAAATTTATGAAGACTTCAAATTCATGACAAAATAAAAATGGAAGGTTAAGCATTAACGGGGAAACTCTTGAACAAGTAGAGAATTACGAGTATAGTTGGCACCATAATCAATCAGAAAAATAAGAAAGTAAGCGTGCATCCTAAGGCCGTAATTAAGAAACATTTAAATTGGAAGCATTTGAGTTGTCGGTATACAGCAGAATATTAAAAATATCATGGTGCATAAGTCACAGAAAATAGGTTTCAATTAATAGATTTCTTATTGGAGTTTCTAAACTTGAGAAATCGACAATTAGTTGAAGCTGTCTGTCAGGCCTATTTTACTATATGTTCGTCATTTATTCAGTTTATAACTAGAATAATTTTCTACGATCTTTTTGTGTTTTAATGAATCAACTGGTTGCTTAATCCAAGAATCGATTCAAGATACAAAAATATCGCTAAAAGAATTATACGGAAATGCAAACCATCAAATGAGGAGTTTGGTATAAGAAGTAAAATATTTGTTTGTTTGCGCTTCCAAACGCAATTTTAAAATTTAGTAAGAACAATAGCAGAAATAAAAGCACTATAACTATGTACTTTAAATGAAATAAAACGTTTTAAAAAAAGACAGAATATATATATCCAGGAATCACCAATATTAAACTTAAAACTTTTTTAGTCATGTTATAAATACGATATTTTAACATTTTTCTAAATTAAGCAACCGTTATTTTACTTATAAAATTTTTAAAATTTAATAAAAGCTTTGTTGTATAAAGAATTAAGTTTTAAAATAAATAGTATTAAGGAAAGTTACAATTGGAGAGCGGTCCTGAAAATGGTAATACACATTGTGTTTACATTTCAGTCCCAAAACATTGTCAATTGTACAATAATCTATATCGAAATTATCTTAAACTATAGCAATAAGTGATCATATGGAGTCCAGCTACGTTACGGAATACAACAGTGACTTATTTTTATTTTATGTATCAAAAACATTTCAAAGCATACCATTTGTAAGGTTAGGTGGCAGCCGAAAGCCCTGTTATCGGAATTATTTCTGGTTTTATAACTGGTTTATTAAGTACTAATGAGTTTATCAAATGATATTATATCCGATCTTAAAAATTTGTCAACTGCCATGACTGACGATCAACAATCTCAAAATAAAATATCATACTCTGCTGTGCTTAATAATATTTCAATTCAGTTTCCTTCAAAGAATCAAGCAATTTTATTTATTGCGCGACCTGCTACTATAATAAAAGAGTACTTAATAGCTGTTGGTGAAGTTGTTTATACAAGAAATATTTTATTTTTATCAAGACTATCAAATAACAGAATATGTATCTATACCTATAGTGAATCCTTGGTTAAAAATGTTATGTCAAATTCAGCAAAAATAACAACAAAAGGCAAGAATCTAAAAGCACGAAGATTATTTACTCTTAACGAAAGACTGTTACTATCTAATGTTTGCCCTTCTATTCCACGCACTCTAATAGAAAATGAGTTACTTAAATTGGTCTTAAACTAATGTCACCTTTGACCTTGCTCAGAATAGGTATTCAGCTCCCAAAATTTCAATACGTCTTCCAAACCACTTGTAGATATAGACCTACATTCTTCCTTAGATAAACCCTCATGTTTTATCTGTAAGCAAATAGATGACTACAGAAAAAATCAAACAAATGGAATACCTCAAGGATCCGTAATTATATTAATAACGTTCTTAGTAGCGATAAACAAAATCTTAAAAAACCTTTCAAAAGGCGAGATTATACGCTGATGAATAGGTTATATATTTGAGAGGAAAAAATATTCTTTCTATACAAAAAAAAACTTACATTGTGCAATAAATCACCTTGAAAACTGGTGGGATTGCAATTCTCTACAACCAAAACTAAATGTATTTTATAAAAAAAAAACGGCACTCTACAAGTCCAGGTCTTCAGTTATATGGAAACAGCTTAACCTATGTGGAACTCTTAAAATTTTTAGGAATGATATTTGATAAGAAACTATCTAGGAAGTACCAAACTATTCACATTAAGCAATCTTGTCAATTTGGTCTTAATTTAATGCAAACACTGCAATCTTAATTGGGGCTGAGATTTTAAAAGTTTCATTCATATTTACAAATCACTAAAACGATCTAAACTCGACTATGTATCAGTTGTATACTTATCTGCAATGAAGACTCTTCCTTCGTAACTAGAAGTCATACAAAATACAGCATTAAAAATAGCTACAGCAGCATTTTGTACTAGCCCATTAAAAGTCTACAATGTTTAACCGGGGAACCACCATCAAATTTTAAAAGAATGTAGTTATTATTAACATACGCATCATTCATATGTGCGATAAAATCGCATCCAACTTTCCATTATACTATTGCTAAACGTTTCAAAGAAACTTATATAAATAAAAAAAGGACGAACTCCCCATTTTATGAGAGACTCAGAAGATTCTCTTCATAATATTTAATTTTCACAATTTTTTGATCAGACAAATACAGTCGCACCTGCCCCTGGACCTTTCCTCCAACAATATGTGATCTGACTCTTTCTAAATACCATAAGCTTGAGACCCCCTGCAATAATTATTCAATCATTTTACAACATACTTGCTCCTTTCCCAGATCATTGTCATATCTATACAGATTCATCCCAAACTATTGATGGTGTGAGATCAGCAGTTATAACTCCGAAAATTGTATTACAGTTTATTATCTTTCAGTTGCGTTATTAATCTAGAGATTTATACTCAATTCTGCAAGCACTCATTTAGATATCTATCCAAAATATTCCAAATTCTGTCATAATAACCGACTCTCTCAGTGTATTACATACGATAGAACAATTATATACAAGTAATCTCGTAGGCATTTTAATAAAAGAACAATTACACTTGGTAAACAACGCAAGGTAAGTATGCTTTTTATAGGTTCCATGACATATTGGACTACAAGGAAACGAAAATGCGGATTGTCATGCCAGGGAAGTAATACACAGTATCTCTATGTATTAGTGAACTTGGGGTCTGTTTCCGATTACAAATCATTCCTTAAAGAAAAAGTGACAAATGAATGGAAAAACAAATGGAATCTTTCACAATCGAATCTACACATCGTAAAGCCCTCAACGGAATCTTGGTGCGAGATAAATTTAAATCGCCAGCTATTGGTCAAGCGAACCTGTTTACGTATAGATCATAGCAGACTAGCTCACAGCTACCTTAACTTCAAATCAAACCGCCATATTTGTGACTTATGTAACTGCGATATTAATGTAACGCATATCTTAATAGAGTGTTCTAAATTTATCAGTGAAAGACAAAAACAGTCACTGCCTAACAATAAAACAGTTTAACTACCTGAAAGATATTAAAGTTTTACAAAAGTTGTAACTATACAAAAATACTGAAAATACTGTTTTAGGTTTAAGTATTTATCTAATAAACTACTATGTATAACTATAGTACAGATAATAACCCAAAGTGGTTGATGCTGTTATTAATCAAATAAAAAAAGTTACAATTTGAAGTACTAAAAATTTATCATATATATATATATATATATATATATATATATATATATATATATATATATATATATATATATATATATATACAGTGTAGGTAAAATTTTATGGTCGGTATTGTAAAACTTAACAGGATATCTAACACAGATATAAAATCATATTTTCAGCGAATAGACAAAGATAACAATCATATTCCCCCTTGGTCTCCCCTCCATAAATCTTCTTGACGCCCATTTTGCCTGTTAGTGAGACGATTAGTTCCGATCAGAGATATTTTACATCTTCTGTGGTTCCGATCCTCATAAAGCTAAGAAACTAGAGGTGGGTCCTTTAGTTTTTTAAATTTTTATCGGAACCGTTTTTCGTAAACTGTAACTAGTTGATTGTTTACCAGTATTCAAATTAGCGAGTATACAAACATATTGGCTATTATCGTTTATGTGTATAAGTATTAAAGTGAAAGAAACTAACGAAGAATATATTTATTATAACTTGAAAAATAAATTAAACAATACAAATAGTACTTACATTTACATGGACTTAAGTCATCTTTATCAGTTTCTTTTTCTTGTACTAGTCAATTTTTAATAGTATAATCTTCTTTTTCTTTTTTTTTATAGAAGTAACCAGCTTCAACCATCAACTAGTTGATTTTAACGAATTTAACCGAAAATTTAGAGTTTAACACGGTTTAATTAGACTGCTGCCATTTTTCTGGAAACCATAATTAAGAAAACATCGCTTTTAAAATTAGTGAAATTATTATTCAGGGGGTCTAAAACAAAAAGTAAATTTTGCAGTAACTGATAATGCCTCAAATATGGTCATAGCTATTAAATATGCTTTGGAATGAAAACATTTAAATTGTTTTGCTCATACGTTAAATTTATTGATGGAGGACGCACTTAAATGCTGTCGTGTACAAATAGATAAAATAAAAAGTCTTTTTTTCGACAATTCGGCAAAAAACACATTTCAAAAAAGTACCTTATCTTCAGAAACGCCTTTAAAGTATCAATTACAACATAACAAAGATCCCAAACGGCCAATCCAAGACGTGGAAACTAGGTAGAACTTCACCTATTACACGTTAGAAAGAATGACGGAGTTAATACAGACTTAGACTTAGACCAAATCTAAATAATGAAGACTGTATTATTTTTTCGTAATTGTCCTAAATTTTACATCCTTTTAAAGAAATAACAAGTACAATGAGTGGCCAAAAATACTTGAATGATAGTTCAGTGATTGTTCTGGTACGCTGCCTGCAAAAATCTTGCTATAAAATTTTAGCAAACAGTAACCTTACATCCATAGTTAGTATTCGACGTAGTACGGGTTTTTATTACTAATTACGGGATAATTACTAATCTTGGGTTTAGCAAAAAGATTTAGAGGGATAGAATACAGTAGCATATTGTCATTATGTACGTTTATGGATTCACGATTTAAAGTGCAGGGATTTTCTGATAAAAATGACGCTAAAAAAACAAAAGAAAGAGTTAAGAAGCTGATTACTTCTATAATTAAAGAACAAGAAGACTGTACTATTGAAAATCAACCAGTATAAGAAAAAGAAACCGATAAAGATGACTTAAGTCCATGGTGTATTTTTGATCAATTAATTGGACATGACTCATCTAAACGTACACCTGTAGCGAGAGTCCATTACAATGGTAAAAAAACCATCGCCATGTATCTCCTAACTTAACCACTATATTCATAAAGTATTGTAAATGTGAACACATGTTCAAAATCAGGTTTAATTTTAAATAAAAGAAAAACACAATTAATAAGAAGTAAAGTAAAAAAACTTATGTTTTTAAATGTCAATTTAGACGATTCGTGATTTAATAATAACGTGTAATGTAAACGTAGGTACGATTTACTATTTGTATTGTTTAGTTTAGTTTTCAAGTTATAATAAAATCTTTTATTAGTTTCCTTCACTTCAATAAATATACACATAAACGATAATAGCCATTATGTTTGTTTATGTAGGTAGTTTCTTACTTAAAACTACTATTAAAAAATCATAGTTACTTGTTTACGAAAATCGGTTTTGCGACGTCAATGACCCACCTCTATTCGTAAATACCTGTTTACCCTTTGATTCGGTGATTTGACCACGCGACACGCCACGTTGGCAAATAGTTTTGTACGAAGCTTTTTTATTTATATGCAGTTTAATATTTTTATTGGAAATAAGGCATAATGTCACTTTAAAATAAGCTTATTTTGATGTTTAGATTTTTAATTCGGAAGTCGTTTTTAAAATACCAAACATTAATAAATTTTATTTATATAAAACGATTTCCGAAGTATAAATCAAAATGTTATATTACACTTATTGTAAAGTAAAATTGTGGCATATTCCCAATAAAAAACAATAAGCTGCCATTTAAATCCATTTCGCCCAAATTTCATTATCTTGGAGCATTGTTCAAATGCGAAAAAGACAACAGGTCAAATAAAACCAATAAGTTTGGCAACGTTGAATTTCCCCTTTTTATTATATCCACTCCATATCTACTCATTTATGTTCGGTGATATAAAAGGCGGACACCTAATATATCTCTCTCTTTTTAAACAGTTGTTTCTCACTCCATCTCATGTAAGGTCCATACCGACCATAAACTTTTACCTATACTGTATATATATATATATATATATATATATATATATATATATATATATATATGATGATATTGTGTATATTTTTACTATTGATTTACTATTGATGATAGTAAAAATAATTGTTTTCGGAGAACGACAGAATTTACCCTACATATTTCCAAACGTTCATGTTTGTACTACTTTAAAAACAAATTTCCTTTTCAATTTCGTTAAAAATAAAATTGCAATTTTACTGGTATGTAAATTAATAGCGCTTACAACAAATCGCTTTAATCTGGTCATTTGTAGTCGATAGATATCATGTCATTTTAATAAAAAACCTATTTTCAGCACGTACGTTCTAGGATACCTTAGAGTTAGACCTCGATCCCTTAAGACTGCGGGTTATCTGTCTAGAGAGTAAGTGAACGTGCTTTTCATTCAAGTTTTCTGTCTTAAAATTACCTTCACAATATTTTTGTCCTTTTTTGAAGGTATAAAATTAGATAGTCCTTAAATTAAGTTTAAGGACACATCGCAATACACCAGAACTTAATGAGCCTTTTAATATATTATAATTTTGAAGATTTATAAATCTTTATGGTAAGTTTTAATTTATATATATTTATATACCGCATATCTTACGAGGCTTGTTCAATTGAAATCCATTTTTGGTTTAGAAAAAATTTAAAAATTAAAAATTGAAAATAAAATTAAAAAGATCAGAAATACAATACTGTTTGGAGAAAATTTAACACATGTCGTAGTCTCTTCTTTCTTTCTTTCTATCTCCCCTTCCTTTTACCTTATCAGGGAGTCGGATATGGGATAGCTATTTTAATTTCCATTTACCCACCTTTCCATTCTTTTCTGTTTCCTGTCAATATTTTCAATTCCTCGAGTGATTTCTGTTTAAGTTTTCCCGCCTCTATTACTTGCTGTATCCATTTTCTTCTTGGCAGCAGACGTATTCTCTTCAAAAAGTTTATTGATAAAAATTTAAAATTCTTTAAAAGACATGCATTGCCATATGAAAATATCGATGAATTTTTTGAGAGATTAAGCATCAACATGCAAGATTAAAGAAAAGGATACAATATTTTTAAATGAAATTTAAGAACAAATACTGCGACCTGCAGACCTAATAGGGCATCAAAAATGGTATTTACACTCAACGCGTGATCTCAACGCGCAAAAGAAATACATGAAGCAAAATATGAGTGGAAACTCAGCTCTCAGTGGTAAATACTGGACTTCACTTCACTAAGGAAAAGTGTCTTGAATTTTTAAATATCATAAAACAGGGTTATTTTCAACTGACCGGGGTAACTTTTCACCGAACGTGAAAAAGTATATTTTCTGTAAATCTCAATTTTGTTTGGATATTTTTACTACCTCTACGACAACATCTTGATACTCTATTAAGACAATCGCAACTGTCCTTCCGGTAGCAGTTATTTATCAGCAACGCAACGGCTCGAATATTAATTAGGAAATTTTATTATTGAATAATTGTATCTTAAGAACGATTTTAGAAGTGGAAATTGAAACGCCAATAAACATACTTTAACCTTTAATTGTAGCTTATTCTCATTTAAATAGTAATTTCTAATATTGAAATCTGAAATATTCTAAATTGTAATGTGTAGACAGTTGCAGTGTACAAAAATTGATAAATACACGTTTATTAGCATATAATATAAGCGATTATGATTTTTAGTTGTTCAATTGCAGATTTTAAACCAGAATAGAAAAAACAAAAAAAAAACATTGTTTACATGTGCGCTTCACACATGCAATTTAGTATTCTTTGCTCCGCCAACTTGAAAGTGGTGCAAAGTATCCCCAAGAGTAAAAGTTAAATGAAAAAATGATTTTCGGGAAATGTCCAGACGTTATAAAAGGAAACTGGGATTTCGCAATTATGCAGACTACTTAGAAAAAGATTTGAGGGCATAATTGTCAGCAAGTAAAAATAGCATGGGTGAAAAAGTTGATGCTGAATCCTTTAACATCCCAACCAGAAATAATTTTTACAAAGCAAAAGGAGTATATGCTAGAAAACCTTAATACTTATCAATATTCTCTTATGAAGAGGAAAGATGCTTCGTACAAATAAATTCATAGTCTAAGTGATGCTGGTTTTTTAGTTACTGGAATGAAATTGCGACAAATAATCAAGACCTAATTAAATCGCTAAGGAAAAAAAAAACTCGCTTTAAGGATAACACCACAGGTATGGATTGGGTCATATCATTTTGAAGTCGTCATGATGAACTTAGTGCTAGGATATCCTCAAACAAAAAGAAGTAGCGCAGCACTCAATGCAAATCAAATGACTGAATACATAGGAAATTCAAAACAAACATTAACTAGTGTGGAGCTACATTATATTTTTATGCTACAATAATTAACATGTGACTAAAAAAAAACTATTAACTAAATATGCGGTTAAATATTCTAAACGAATTTGCAATTTTTCAAAGAGCAGAATTCTTGTGATTGGCGGAAACGCAGCTGTCCAACGCTCCAAATCCAAGCATTTGTGATACATCTGGACTGAAACTGGTCCTTCTGGTACGCGTCATGCAAATACTGCATTTAGTTGGTTCGAAGCACAGACAAATTGGTTTAACACTGTTCTAGACTATTCTATGGACCAGGTTTAAAAAAGATCAGGAAAAAAATTAATTTTGGGAGACAATTTGTCTTCTCATATTAATGTTAAATCCTGAATTTGTGTCGAAAACACATTAATTTTATAGGTTGGCCTCCTAATAGCACCCACGTGACAAAACGTTTAAAAAAAATAAGTTGTTGTATAAGTCAATATTCTTCCTAATAAATAGCTATAGTAAGTGCTGTATTATAGCCATCGAGCAAAAAGACAGAAGAGGGAATGTAAAGGTAGTGGGGGCAAACATATTGTTAGACAGGAAGTGCGATCTTTAGAGGTCACATTAAACAAGGAAAGAGAGTCTCCTTGTTTGACATTAAATTTAGTTCTGTTATGTTATTGTTTGTCCCAAATGTCACATGAAATCTTATTTATATTGAAGTTTTTTAACAATTGTGTCGCATTTTAGACTCTTATCATTAATAATTAATTAAAAATTTCTCGTCTAAGACACATTCTGAAAAATATTATATAGCTACTGTTGATAAGTGTCGGAAAATTTAAATTTGGCGCATTCGCATTTCCTGATATGTCCACCATCAGAGGCCACTTTTTTGGTCTCCTGTTCATAACGATTAAATTCTCTCTTTTGTCTTATTGCTCGATGATTATAGTGCTGGCAAGCACTCTTGACCACGGCGCAGTAGACGAAATTTGGTTTAGTCCCCACCTCCACGCGAAACGCACTGTACTATGCAACGTGAAAATATCGACTTGAAAATTTTTAGTTGTGTTTTTGACTTTGAGGTGTTAACTTCAATAAGTTTGTGTATTTTCTCCCGTTTACCTGTTGCGTATTCAAATTTATGAAAAGCGGTCAAAAGGTAGGTATACTTCATATAATTTAGATAAAGACTTACGTCATTATCTACGTCAGAGATCAAAGTTGACATAGTTGCCAAAGTATAAAAAAACTCTGACTCCATTTTAAACCAAATAGATTACATAATTATTGCAAAAGTATTACCATCTATTTACAACGACTATTTAAATTCTTACGTGACATTTTTGAAATAAAACACACTAATTTTGTTCTAAAAAAACAGATTTTATTAAATAGTTAAAAATATAAAACAACAGATATTCACTTTAAAATTCAAAGTAACGAAGTACAAAAAGTGTTAACACCGCAACTGTCAAATAAGAGTTACCAATATATGCCAAAATTTTACCTTCGTTCGATTACAGTTACAGTGTGTTCCGAATAAATGTTCTTGATAAAAACTCTTTATAATGCATTTATACAAATTAAATGAAACATATTATTGTGTACTTCTTTAAGTTAACATTAATAGAAATTTTTAAATATTATTTCTATGCGTATATAATAAAATATGTCTAGTGGCTGTAATGCCAGTGTACTCCGTAAAGTGATTCTAAAAAAGAACACACCTACACCCTAAATATTTTGTGTTGGTATCATGTGACGTCACAGGCTATGACGCCAATGACGTGCATCGTTATATAAATTAGATGAGGTGTACTTTATCATAAATTAAAATACATAGGGGTGCATTAAGGAAATTTTAATAAAAATTTTTCATTTCTTTTTTGTTTTGAAACTGGTGCAAAACAAAAATTACTTGCAGTCTGTTTCAATTAATTGGTTAATATTTGATATTGGAAAATCTTTTTTTTTTAAACTACTTCATATGTTACGATTTACGTTGATTTGAGTTTACATTTTTTTTTAAATCTTTGTTCTATAAATCGTGTTCTTTTTAACATAAAATTTTACATTTTTAAAACTTTTTTAACATAAAAAATAATTTTTGTTGATAAAAATAAACAATTTCAATACTTATTTTATATTTTATAGATATGTAGTTATGTAATCTTAACATTTTTTTTTAATTCGTTGTCGGATAATAATAAAATTTTATTTTTTATTTTTATTAATTTTATTTAAAATTTGAACAAAAATCATTGAAAATATAAACGAAATGCAGATAAAAATAATTTTTGTTATGCACCAAGCAATTTTTTATTTATTACTCAGTCCAACACTGTAATTATTTCGACAATTTCGAAGTTGCAGTCGACGGTAGAAAGTTTTAATTTGGTTAGTATAATTCCACTTACAATAGAATCTTTCTGCCTTTACGTGAATTTTGACTCCTCCTTCGCGCAGCTATATGGTCAAGAGTGCTTGCTAGTACTATACAACCTGTTCAATGGATAGTTATAATAAAAGGTGCAGATTCTTTTGAGTGATGATATAGCCACTCTAAGAAAATAAAACTAAAAATGGTGCAAAGTATTAGCGTTTTGCGGTACTATTTTTTATGTTAAAAACAAGAAACGTAGCCGTAAATTTTTTCTCATTAATAATAATAAAATCTGTAAGATTAATGATTACAATAGTGAACTGATAATTCTGTGTATGATTGACCTAAAGAAAGCATTTAGCAGAGTCAGATATAATCTATTTCTGTATAATAAAGAAGTTCCCCTAAATATTATAAAAACTATCGATAACATATGCCAAAACAACAAAATGAAAGTCAGAATAAATGGACAATTTACAGAGCCTATAGAAATAGGCAGCGGAATAAGATAAGAGGATTTATTGAGCTCCATGTTTTTTAATTCGATCATAAATAAAATCATCAAAACCGCTAACAAAGGAAGAGGATACAAAATGGGAAACAAAGAATTATGAAAATACTCTGTTACGCAGACAACACAATATTGATAGTGCAAGATGAAGATAGTCTGCAAAGTCTGGTCCACAGATTTAACATAAGAGCAAAATAATTTAATATGATAATCTTATCTCAGAAGAAGAAGTGATGTTACTGCAAGTAGAAGCCAACCCTATTAATATAAACATCATCCAATGCTCCTATGCTCCCACTGCAGACAAAGAAGACTAAGAAGCAATTAAGTTCTATCAGAACATCGACAGTATCATACAGAAAAATTCTCGACAGGAAGTTCTCATCATTATGGGCGATTTTAATGCCAAGATTGGAGCTGGAGATAAAACACAGTAAGGAACACATGGACTTGAAATCAGAAACGAGAGAGTAGACCTCCTAAAAAATTCGCAGAAGACTCAGAACTAGTTGTCACTAACACATTCTTCCAATTACCACCTCGCAAGCTGTACACGTGGAAATCCCCTTAAGACAGACCCGGGAGAATTATTAGGAATCAAATAGACTACATTTTAGTAAATAATAGATTTCGGAACAGCTTTACATCTGTCAAGACTTATCCTGGAGCAGATTTGGAGACAGACCACGTTCCACTGATGGAAGTATTTCCAATCAAACTCAAAACAGTACAGAAAAGCAAACCACAATCATACGACATACGCATGCTAAAAGACCTTGATACGAAGATGATAGTCCAAGCCACGTTAAACGAGCAAGTGACTGCAATTAGATACGAATCGAACGAAGAACAAACGATCAAACAGATTACAGAAATAGTGCAAAATGTAAAGGATAAACACTTAAAGACAGATAGATTATTGAAAAAAAAATCATAGATGACAGATGAGATTCTGAAACTAATGGACGAGAAAAGAGAAGCCAAAAATGATGCAGACAAATATAAAACCATAAATATATTAATTAAAAAGAAAATCAGAGAAGCGAAAGAAAAAGAAGCAAGGAAAAGATGCGAAAGAAGAAATTGAGACTCTGAAACATATAGAGCTGCTGATCGGGACGCTCAGATCTAAGAAAGGAGCAGTGTTACGAACATGCTTTCGGCATGGCTCATATAACGGTTGCATGTCGAAACGGCTTCCAGAATCATCACCAGAACTCTCGAAGATAAGAGAACAATCGGTCACGTGCGCGAATTAGAGGTGGAAACTTTCTAGAACATAGTAATTTAGGTATATATATGTAACGATCTTAGGAGTAGTTTAGTTGATAAGATAGTTCCGAACTGTAAAGTTATAAACAAATATATTTATATAAATTCGAACCGCTCGTTTTATTTAAAAACGGTACAACATGATAAAAAATTTTCCAATAGAGTTACAAGAATTAAAAACTGATATAAAAGAAGTAAAAACGAAAAAAAAAACAATACAAAGAAAAAATGAGGGAACTCAAAACTGAACTAGCAAAACTAAAACAAGAGAATAGTGAAATCTGGAAAGAAAATGAACAAATCAAAAAGGATCTGAATGAGACAAAAGGACGCCTTGAAAGGCTGGATAAAATAAGAAAAGAAAATAATGTGATAATACAGGGAATGAAAATAGAAACTGCAGATAGAAGAATACTAAAAGAAGTAATAGACAATTTTATGACAAAACAACTAAACATAACATTAACAGAAGCAGTGAAACTAGGAGATAAAACATGTTTTGTCAGACTGCCAAACAAAGAGGAAAAAACAAAAATTATGGAAAACAAAAGAAAACTTAAAGAAGTGAAAAAAGAAAAAATATATACATATAAACAATGATCTTACGACAGAGGAATTACAAATACAGAAGGAAATACGAAGAATAGCAAAAGATGAAATTAAGAAAGGTAAACGTGTCCAAACTAAAGCCAACCACCTTATAATAGATGGTCTAGAAAGGAGATGGAATAGAAACACCAACCAGCTGGAGGACCATCATGGAGGTGGTTCAAAAAACTAGCAAGGGATGAGAGGATGCATTATTCGTTGACGGACGAAGCAAAGAAACAGGAAGTGACTGCAGATAATCCCTGGTACAACAAAAGTAAAATAAAGATAGATAGAAAAGAAAAGAAAAATAAAAGACGAAAACAACAGAACAAAAAAATAAAGAGATAAAAATAAGCACATGGAACATAAGAACTATGCTAGCTCCAGGAAAAATGCTAGAAATAGGAAAAGAACTTAAAAAGTATAAAATAGATATTGCAGCACTGCAAGAATTACGCTGGGAGGAACAGGGACAGATTGATAAACAAGACTTTACAATGTTATATTCAGGAGGAAAGAAGCAAGGGCAGAAATGCGTGGGATTCATGATTATAAGGCACCTATAAGAGAAAATTATAAATATCAAGCCAATATGCGAAAGGATGGCCTATGTTAGAGTTAACAGCAAACCATTTAATATATGAGTCTTGAATTTATACGCCCCCACAGAAACAAGCAATGCAGACGAAAAAGAAATCTTTTATGATAGTTAGAAGAGGAGATAGAAAAAATACCTAAAGAAGATGTCATATTTGTACTAGGAGACTCAACGCCCAGATTGAAAAAGAGGACTTTTTACAACAAATTGCAGGAAAGCATACAATACACGAAAACACGAATGACAATGGGCAAAGACTATGTCACCTAGCAACAAGAACAAATTTGTTAATAAGCTCAACAAAATTTGAACACCCTAAAATATATAAGGTAACATGGAGGTCACCAGATGAGAAAATATAAGTTGATCACATAATGATTAATAAATGAAAACAATCGTCAATAAAAGATGTAAGAACATTCAGAGGTGCGTGTGCAGATTCAGACCACTACATGGTCACAGCCACTATAAGACAAAAAGTTAAAATTAAAACAAAACAAAAAACCAACATAAAAAGTGGAATGTCAATAAAATGGGTAATGAAGAAGTACGAAAAAAATGTGAAGACGCTGTAACAGTTCAAATAAAAGAAAACTATAAAGCAGAAGATATAAACATATAAAAAATTAATAGAAGAAGGTAGGTATATATGCAGATATATGCAGAAAAAGGTTCAACCAAGAATGTAGAGAAATAACAGGAAAAAAGTGCAAGCCAGAAATAAATGACTAAAAACAGATAAAAGGGAAGTCAGAAAAGAATATGAAAAATTTAAAAGAAATGATAAGAAAGCGATAAGGCAAAATAAAAGAGAATGGGTAGACAAAAATACAAGAAATATAGCAGGAAAGAACAAACAGAAATACGAAAAGTTTTTACAAAAAGATTAAAGAACAAAACAAAAAATACAAGGGCAAAACAAACGGAAAAAAAATAGAGAGGGAATAGTGATAATAGAGGACCAAAAATACAAGCAAGTATAAAGAGATTACTACACAGAGCTCTTGACGGAGGAAACAACAGAAGAAGAAATGCATAACGAGGAGGAGGCGCACGAAGAAGAAGCAGATGAAGTAGAAGAAGTGGACATCGATATTTCAAGAGAACCAACATTAGAGGAATTGGATAAAGTAATACCGAGAAGCAAAAATGGTAAAGCCCCTGGTAAATATGAAATTAATATGGAACTAATAAAATACGTGGGAAAGGAACTAAGGGAAAAATACTGGCACTATTAAAAAATATATGGAAAGTAGAGAAAATACCAGGAGACTGGGAGGTAGGGCAGATCATAACAGTACATAAAAAGGGAGACCAACAAATCTGTGAAAATTATAGAGGAATAAATTTACTAAATACAACATATAAAATATTGACATCAATAATAAAAAAGAGGTTATCAAAATTCACAAAGAAGACAGTAGGACAATACCAATGTGAACTTACCGAAGGAAGATCTACAATAGATGCAATACACACAATAATACAAATAATGAAAAAAGCAAACGAGTATAAATTAGAATTGGAAATGTTATTCATAGACTTCAAACAGGCATTTGATTCTGCTAATATTTGAAAAAATATTAGCAGCGAATAAAGCTTATTTTGCAAACAAAAGATTACTTAAAAGCAAAACACTGACTAAAAAAAGTAAGATAAACATTTATAATACCATAATTATGCCAATATTATTATATGGAGGAGAAATAATGACGATGGTTAAAAAAGATGAAGAAGAGTTGAGAATAGCAGAGAGAAATATTATGAGAACCATACTAGGACCAATCAGAACAGAGCAAAATGAATATAGAAGCAGAACAAATGCAGAAATTAAGGAAGAACTTAAGGAAGACATCGTAACTAAAATAAAGCAATGCAGAGTTAGATGGTTAGGTCACATTTGGTGAGCAGGCGATGAGGCAGTGACATACGCAATGATAAAATGGAATCCAGGAGGAAGAAAGAGAAGGGGAAGACCAAGATCAAAGTGGCTGCAAGAAGTTGAAGAAGACCTCCAAAGGACAGGAGTCAGAGAATGGAGAGGAAGAACTAGAGAGAGGAAAAAATGGAGAGATATTGTCAAGAAGATAAGATAAATAAAAAAGACTAATCCACTTAACAAATAGGATCTAGAAAGCATTTACGGTTTAACCCCACAACTGGGGTGTATAGCCATTATATATATTATATAATATATATATATATATATATATATATATATATATATCAAAAATGGCAGGACGGAATACATTGTATGATACGTACCAACAGAGTAAGTATTGATTTTTTAATAGTGAATTTTATGGTAAACAACAACCTGGATAGGTACTTCAATTTTCTATGTACTTTTGTTTGGCTATAAAACACGATAATGAGTTCCTTTTTTTTTCAGAGTGGCATGTTACTTTGCAGAGTTTGGCCTGTCAATTAAAGTATAAAGAAGCAGTGGATGTTGCAAAAGCATCACTTACTATCTTGCTAACAAGCATCGGATTTAAATTTAAAAATGATGATAATCGAGGAACAATTATTGAGGAAACTACACTTGAGTGCAAACTAATCGACTCCAAAGCGATATTTGAGATTACATCTTCTGTTGCACTGTAAAAAGTATAAAAATAAAATAATGTAATGTGCAAACAATAAGTTTATTACTTGAACTTACAAAAACTGTTACTGTATTATTTGGAAGACGCATTATAAAAACAATATACAATACAGAGTTTCCTAAATTTTCGTCATTGGAACTAACGCAAGAAAGACGTTATTAATATGGAAATAATCAAATAAAAAATAAATTTCTTAATTATTTAGTATTTAATATTACCATCCCCACACCTAATTACACGTTCCGATTGATTTCCCATGGATCGGACGGCTTTTTAAAAAAAATTCGTAAGGCATTGATTCCCGTTTATATTAAGCGCAGCTCTCAATGTTACTATGCTCTTTGGTGCATGATTTCTGTGATGGACCCTTCATTTAACCTCGTCCCAAATGTGCTTTATTGGATTTATTTACAAGCTTAAAGCGGTCCAATTTATCCTAGGTATACAGATCTTAAAAAGATAGGTGGTGGTAACTTAACGCCTCTTGTCGTTGCCATGTAGGCAGATCTTATTTTCATCAGAGAATAATACCTGACTCCATTGATAGTCGTTCCAATCCAGATGTTCATAAGCAATTTCTAGTCGCCTTAGCTTCTAGGCTGCTGTTAGCTTGGGACCCGTCGCTGCCCTTTTTGGTCCTAGGTTGGCTGATTTAAGTCTCCTTCTGACTGTGTAAATGCTGGTAACTACACCTCGGACCTCTCTTAGCTCTTTTTAGAGTTTAGCACCACTCAAATGTCGATTTCTTAAGGATTTCGATTTCGCAAAAAATCGATCATATCTCTCCGTATTTATTAATTTATGGCCTTCTCCTTGTCGACGGATGTAATCAGCAGTATCTTGGTACCGACAATACATTCAAGACAGTAGATTGGTTTAAATTTAGTCGATTTACCACGGCCCTCTAGCTCAGGACTTCTCTTAATAATGCTACTGCTTGAGTTGCGTTGACGGATGTGGTATTCATTTGTAATGCAGTTTCGAACCCTTTTAAAGTCAAATTCAGATCCCTTTCTACGTACTGTATTTGTATTTTTAATGCGTCATTAAATTCACGAAAAAAAATTTCATTTGTTCAACTCAATAATGAGGACAATGGTTGTATACTAAATATTTTCAAAGTTATACTTTTTAGATTGAGACAGGATACGTATTTTCGCAAAATAATTTTGAGTCAATTATTTTGCACTGAAGTGTAGTATTTTTGCTCTAAGAGCCAGATTCCTTTGTAAAAATATGGGAAATCTTAAAAGTATTTACAAGAGAAGTTGTTTTTTTTTTAGATGAAATTTGGATTTACTTCAAAGGAAATAAAACAAATTCTTGGGAAGACAATAGTGCCAAAAGTGTTCCAAAACTAGGAGGTTATGATGGAAAACGTTTTGTAATTGTTCTCGCTGGTTCACGCATAGCATTTGTTTCATGGGCAAATGTATTGTTTTGTTCAAAATTTAACATAGCTAATTATCATGAAGAAAATAACAACGAACTTTTTACTAAGTGAATAAGAACATAATTAATATCTAATTTAGAAGAGCCTTCATTGATTCTAAGGGATAATGCTTCTTAGCACAGTATACTTTTAAATAAACAACCTTCAACTACTTCAAGAAAAGATAAAATTATTATTGGTTAATAAGAAATAATATTAAATATAAACCACATGAATTTACAAGAAATGCGAAGAAAATGTCGGTGAAATGCAATTCTCCGCAATTCCATGGGTACACGTGAAGTACTTTTCACCTTAAAAGTCCTACTTCAGAGATGCTGCGATATCAGTTGTGATGTCTATATTTGTTTTGTTGACTACGCCAAGGCATTTGACCGTTATCAGCACCAGAACATGGTCACCGCAATACAAAGAGTAGGATAGAATAAGAAGGACATTCGAATCATCATGAATTTATACTGGAACCAGCGTGCTCAAGTCAAGGTCGAAGACCAGCTCACCGACCAAGTGAAGATCATGCGAGGAGTAAGGCAAGGATGTCTGCTATCGCCGACTCTTTTGAATATATACTCTGAGGAGATTTTTAATGAAGCCCTCACAAACCTGGACATGGGAATCCATGTGAACGGTGAATACATCAATAATATCCGCTACTCCGATGACAATGTGTTACTAGCAACCATCCTAAACGATCTGCAGGCATTACTAGACCGAGTTCAAACTGTGAGCGTAACATACGGACTGAACCTCAATATTAAGAAAACTGAATTCATGGTTGTCAGCCGTACACATTTAGATCCAGAGAGTCGACAGATTCACTTACCTCGGAACTACCCTCAACGTACAATGGGACGACGCTCAAGAGATTAGATCCAGAATTAAAATGGCACGGTCTACATTTATTAAGTTGAGATTCTTGCTGTACTGCAGTGATCTCAGTTTGGGGACCAAGATGCGGATAGTGAGGTGCTACGTTCTTCCAGTGTTACTATATGGAGCTGAAGCCTGGACACTGACGCAAGCCACTGAAAAACGAATCGAAGCCTTCCAGATGTGGATATACAGAAGGATACTAAAAATATCTTATGTGGACCATGTCACCAACGTTGAGGTCCTACAGCGCATGACAAAAGAAAAAGAAGTGCTTAATTTAATTAAACAACGTAAGCTTGTGTACCTCGGCCACGTAATGGGGAACGAAGAAAAATATCGAATTCTTCAACTCGTTATGCAGGGTAAAGTATTTGGCAGAAGGGGACCGGGACGCCGTCGTATCTCGTGGTTGAAAAATCTCCGACAATGGTTTGGGATGACCTCAGCGAAGCTGTTTCGCAGAGCAGTCAACAAAACCATGATAGCCGTGATGATCGCCAACATCCGGACCGGATAAGGCACTGAAGAAGAAGAAGAAGATAAACCACATTTTTATAAAGCTTAATTCCTACAAATAGCGAAAAATAACAGAAAAGAAAATATATGTGTAATTAGATTGAATGCTCTAATAAATGAACTTTGATCAAATTAAAGGCAGATATCGAGCACAGTTTTATTAATTTAATCTTGCTAAAATATTTTCGTTCCCTAGTAGGTTAGTTGAAACCACAGTCAATGGGAGAACTATAAAATTAATATATCAAAGCATTACTCAAGACCAACTGACCAATAGTGGGAGATGTTGAAATATTCAACTGTGGAGATGGTATATCTAAATTACAAAGAGCTGTGAAGAGTGTAAATAACGCCAACAATAGATCAATTAAACCTGAGCAAGCTAGTTTTGTAAATTATTGAAGAATAAAATACTAACGTTGATCAAAGTATGAAATTAATAAATTCTTAATGGATATACTCAGTGCAGTTAGTCTAAACAGCCAAGCTGGGTTCCCTACGAGGTGAAGCTGTAATAAAGTTTTTAAAAATAGGTTTAAAGTTAGTCGAATTTAAATTAATTTGAGTGTTAAGAAAGTGAGAGTTTTCATTTGTTTTGTTTGTAATCTCCAAATCTTCCAATAAATCCAACTCCAGATAATTTGTCTTTCTACTAATGTAAGGTAAAATAGATGAACCAGTATTGATGTTAAAATTGCGTTTACTGAATAAAAGGTGTTGTGAAACTCTAGTGGATAACTTTCTAATGGTTCTACCTACATAATATACATCAGAATCATCACATTTTAATTTGTAAATACCACTTTTGTCAAGTGTGTTCAACCTTTCTTTGGCGTTGATTAAAAAGGAACCTGAAGTGTTGTGTGACTTGAAGGAAATTTTGATGTTTTCAATTGTAGAAGTAAAAAGTTTAATATGTTATTGGAAATGTTGCTAATATAAGTGAAGAAGAAATATCTTACGTTATTTGAAGCATTAGGTTGAAGTTTAAGCAGTTTAAGCCCCGCTGATTTTTATTTCAATCTGAACTTCACAGTACACAGTATCTGAACTTTCGAACGTGCCTGTGTCAGTATCTATTCAGGCGTACTTTAGCAAGTGTTCAGTGTATATCGTTTACTAGGAATGTTGAATATTATATACGATTCGGTCCCACAAACCGATGTTATAGTTACCGTTACATTTTAAGGTCAGACTGATTAGTTTGATTTTTGTTTACAGTGCTGATTTATATTAGATTTTACGTTTAAAATGAATTACGAGAGGAAACAAAAATGGCTGTTGCGGCTACATGGAGAGGTTTTAACTGATTCAGAGACAAAACCAGATGATGATGTGAGTTTGATAAATGACCATATTACAGAAACGATTGAGGATACAGACTCAAAAAAAAGTTTGAAAATGGACAAAAGTTGTTACTTATATCAAAAAATTTATAGAATTGCAAGCCTATGACAGTTGATTTATTAGAAATAAAAGCATTATTGGGACTTTTATGTATTTCTGGTGATAGTAAAAATAACCGGAAAAACGCTGAAGATTTATTTAGGACAGATGTAGTAGATGTGGACATATTCAGACTTACTAAGTCCCCGATACGATTTTAGTTTTGGTTAAAACATATTCGTTTTAACGATAAAGCTACCAGGCAATAAAGAGTACAAGTCGACAAATTAGCTCCAATTAGGGAAATTTACGATGAGTTTGTATCCATTTTTTTTTCCATTACAATATCTCAGCATAAATCACGATTAACTAAAAACTCAAAGCATTTCGGGCTAAGTGTCCTTTTAAAATTTCTGTGCCTAAAAAACCGAATCGTTACGGAATAAAAATATATGCCTTAGTAGTACATATACGCCAAAATGTTTTATACTGCGAATTTAGTTTTTGCGAAGTTTACATGGGAAAATAGTGTGCCGAACCATTTCAACGGGATCATCCGTATTTGGCATTAGTGTTCGTCTTTGTTGACCCATCTTAGGATCAAATAAAAATGTTACTCTTGACAACTTTTTTACCAGCTTACCCATGACGGAGATACTAAGGCAACATCGTATTAGTACAGTTGGGACATTACGTCAAAATTAACGTAACATATCTCCTCAAATGTTATACGCTAAACCAGAAATATCCATTATCTTTGCTTTTAGAAATAAGTATACGCTCGTTTTGTATTCTCCAGAACGAAAACGAAATGTCCTGTTAGTATCAACTATACATTACGATGATGTTGTTGACGAGAAAACTGGCAACCGGAAATAATCATGAACTAGAACAAAACAAAAGGAGATATTAAGGTTGTTGATAAAATGTGCGAAGCCTACAATTGAAGAGTTTGCTGTAAGAAGGATGAAGTTCCATATTTAGACCATTTTTTATGAAAACATATGCCATAGCTAAAAACAATTAGCGGATTGACTGCTATAAGAGCGATGCAGACCTGATAATAAATAAAGGAATTATACGTCTTTATGGATCGATACACTCATTTGGTACAAGCAGGGTCCAGCTCCGGACCTGCATCCTTTTTGCACAAACGGTTGTGAATGTTGGGTAATTTTCGTGAAAAGCAAGGTAATCTTCTATTGGTGCTGGACCAACAGGCCAGCTGATTTGTTTCGACTTCTTCTGACTTAGTTTGACTTGTCGCGATCATTACTGCGTAGCGTTCGTTTTCATGCAATTTAGTTGTTCGTGAAAAAATTTAACGTTTTGTAACAATAAGTAAAAGTAAGTTAGATCCGTTTAGCGCTTGTGAGTCAGACTATAAACCCACAAGCTCTGATGAAAGTTGTTGACCTTCAGCTAGGATGAAGCATCCCCTCTCCGGGGCTGTAATTTCTCCTGGACGCTGGTGAGAGGGCCGAGTAATTGGTCGTGCTCCCTGAAATTTTGTGAGGGGAGCACGATCAGTGAAACCAAACACAGTCCCGGCGTCCAGTGACTGTACACCGGGTGGGCGCCGGACACCGCCACTGGACGCCAAAAGGCGCCGCAACTGAGGCGAGCATTTTGCGACGCCTTCTGCCTTCAGCAACAAAACTACCCTCCAATCTTCCTACGGCTACCCAATCCCAATTATTCTAATCTCGTTCACCCCCAAAACACAAAAATTACTCAACACATCTCATAGGAGTAGCCGACATGTTTACCCTATCTATTACCCTTTCCATCATACGTCCTATTTTTAATTCCCACGTAACAGTGGAGGCAGCAGTTACGTGGAAACTCCAAGTAGCCTGTTCACACAGACTGTTACTGCGTCCGGAGGCAACCGTGACAAAAGCCTAGAGGAGTAAACCTCAATAAAAGATCCCCACTATCACGGTGGAAGGCATCGTGCTAAAGATATGAGAGAGCATCATAAACGATCCCTTCAGGATACCTGGCGACCTCCTGAAGTAATCCAGCCTTAACGCGGTAAGGGCGCACTGCCGTGTCAGACAAATAGCACGTCCCGACTCGTGGGAATTCATATGTATCAAAATAAAACCAAAAATGTAAAGATGAAAGGCGAAGACGACCAAATGCAAACTAATAAGGATAACGCTATAGATAAAAACGTAAATGGGGAAGAACAGTCGCAAGACGGCAAAATAGAAGAAGAAGAAGAGCAGAGAAAATTTGAACTAGAACTATTGAATTGGCATAGCAAGCAGCCAAAAATGAACAGGTCGGGTGCCCAAAAACACTCGACACTGGTAGGGGAAGAGATTCTAGGGGAAACAAATAGGGAAGAAAAGGAAAAAGAGGAGGGAAACAAAGGAGACGAAGGTTCCTTGGCAGAAACAGTAAAAAATGCGAAGGCAGAAGCCAAAAGAAAAACAGAAAGCCAAGGGGAAGCAGGATGGCAGGACACAGGAGAGAGCATCCTGGCAAGTTTCCTGTTCGATGAGGGGGAAAGAATTGAAATGCAACAAGTAAAAAAAAGAAAGGGGGATAATTTGGAGATTAACGAGAAATTTAAGAAAGAGAAATTAGAGGAAAGTAAGAAATACCCCGAAGAAACGGACAAAGAGAGGGTCCAGAGAAAGATAAGGGAGATGCTCGATATCCTGAACATGGATGGATCTATAGAAGAAGAAAGAATTAGAATGAAGAAGCTATTGGGGGAAATAAACACGATTTAAAATAAAACCAGCCAAATCCAAGTGTCAGAAGAAAAGGAAGAAACGGAAAAATGCGAGCAATGCCAATTGAAGATAGAACAGGAAAGGCAGAGGAAGGAAACAGAAAAAATAATTGGGATCCTAAACAAAGGAGGAGACTCAGCCGCCTTTAGCGAAATCTATAAAAAGAAATGGGAAGAAAAGGTCTTTGAAAAAACTAAGTGGGAACAGGGGGGCCTACAAGAAACAGTAGAAAAGAAGGAATACCTAATAATAACGAGAAAAGAAGTAAAAGAGGGGGGAATAGAAAGTGTAATAAGAACATATAGGGAAGAAGTCTTTGAACTTATAGAGGGATGCAAAGAGGGGAGTATAGAGTACATCGAAAATGCTAAGAGAAGCTCTATGGCTAGTCAAAAAAACCAGTGGTACACATACGTCACAAAAATAAAAAGACACGGAATGTATGAGATGGCCGAGAAGGCCATCAAGCAGATAAAAGAAAGGGAGAAGCAACCGGAAACGGTCAGAGTAATCGTCAACAACGATATCAACAAAGACGACGCTCGGAAGTCACTAGAATTCGTGGGTCGGTGGGAGAATATTACTTGGGAAATTATAGTAAGAGGAAAGGAAATGGATAAAGGGGTGAAAAACGAACAAGAGGAAGCCCTCCTAATTAAAACGGGAGTAAAAAAGTATACGGAAGTTTTAAAAGAAATGAATCAAAAGATAGATATCGGGAAGATAGGAATAAAAGTGGACAGACTAAAAAAAAACAGAAGGAGGAGATATCCTCGTAAAATTAAAAGGGAAGGGAGCCGCGGAAAAATTGAAACAAGAAATGGATACGAGAATGTCTGGTATGAACATGGCCATCCGTAAAAAGGAAATCCATTTTACAATAACGGGGTTGGACCCTGGCGTTACAGAGGAGAGGCTACATAACGCCATAAAGTCATACACAGTTATCCCCAAAGACGAAATAGATATAAAAACGTTAAGGACCAGTAGGTACCGGGAACAGTTGGCTACTATAGCCGTACCCCCAACAAAAGCCGTAGAATTGAGGAAATATAGTTCAATCATTATAGGCTGGGTGTCATGCCCGATCATGGAAAAGCACACGCCAGTAAGATGTTACAAATGCCTCTTATACGGGCACAATACTTATGAGTGCAAGGGGGAAAGCAGGGTAGCATGCTGCTACAACTGCTTTAAAAGTGGTCACACGGCGGTGCAGTGTAGCGGCACTGCGTACTGCCTTACGTGTAAAGAAGAAGGGCATCGCATGGATCGCATGGCATGCCCAGCCTATAGGGCGTTGGTATACGGCAGGGGAGGAAAAAGGGAGCCCTTAAAAAAAATGTGTAAAAAAAAGAAAAAAGAAAACGAAGAGACGAGAGGTGATCTCTTGGAGAACGAGGGTGAGCCCATATACAGTCCACCAGTGAAACAGGAGACCACCTCTCGCAGAATCTGGTTTAAAATAACTAAGAGGAAGAACAGATTTAACCCATTTTTATTTACTTATATTTATTATAATATATTTTTACTTATTTATTTTTATTTAACGAAATATTTTATTTATACAAACGCTATTTATTTTATTTACATTTTTTATTTAATGAACTATTTTATTTATACTTATATAAATTGTATTTATTTATTTTATTTATCTATTTTATCTATATTTATTTATTTATTTATTTTAGTTCGTAGTTATTTTAACTTATTGACGAGACGTGATTCCGACGCAGTAACGACCTCAGGTAACTGAACCAAAACGGACCTCAAGGATCAACCTGGTATACGGATATTGCAGGTGAACGTGGGCAGAGCGCGCCGGGCACACGACCTTGTCCACGCAAAGGCCTGCAATCTAGAAACAGACCTGCTCATCGTCCCAGAACCAAATAAGAAGATTACTTCAGGTGGTGGTTGGGTTCAGGATGACGGAAAAAACGTGGCGGTGCTCATTAGAAACAGGGATGTGGGAGTGCGGAGCATCGTCGGGGGGGGGGGGACCATATCCTCATTAGGTTGAGGGATTTCTGCCTCCTGGCATGTTACATATCTCCTAATATCGCTATGTTAAGGTATAAATCAATCGTAGACGAAATAATGAGCGTCGCCACGAATGAAAATGAAATACTGATCGCCGGGGACATAAATGCGAAATCCATGTTATGGGGTTCCCCCATAAATGACAAAAAGGGGGAACTCTGGAATGAATGGATAGCCCAGGCTGGCCTCCAAGTATTAAACAACGATAAACCAACCTTCGTGAGGGGGGCCAGCCAAACACACATTGATGTCACGATCGCGAGTGAAGGGCTGTCCAGAAGAGTACACGGGTGGGATGTCCTCGACGACCAATTATTCACCTACCACCGGTACATAAAATACGATATAAAGGTAAAAGGGAGAGTAAGGCGGCCGATAGGTCACACGGAAATCTATTTCAATAAAACCGCATACCTATCGGAGGTCAGAAATATCAATGAGGAAGAGATTTCTGACCTTGCTCAACTGAGAAGAGCACTAGAAAACGCTGCAAAGTTGGCCACCGTGAAGAGACAGGAAAATAAAAAATCCCCCTACTGGTGGACGGATGAGATAGAAAGTCTACGGGAAAGATGCCTCAGAGCTCGAAGGAATTACACGAGAAGCCAGGGCAACCTCGAGCTGAAAGAAATATACAAAGATCTAAAGAGAACCCTAAATAAAAAAATAAGAGAGGAAAAAAAGAAAAGTGGCAGACCCTGATAAAAGCATTGGAAGATGATGTATGGGGCGACGCATATAAAATTACCATGAAGACGTTGAAGGTTATGGCTCCATATAAACTCGACGAGGACCAGCGGATGGAATCAGCTGAACTCCTCTTCCCCACCAAAGAAATCCAAAATTTTATAAAAATCTTTCCAACAATGGTAGAGGAGTTCACAGAAGAAGAAATACGAATTGCTGGTCAGGAAATGAAGACAGGAAAAGCTCCCGGCCCCGACGGGCTGCCACCAGAGTCAATTAAGATTGTAGCAACTGAGAAACCAGGTTTGATCAGAAGAATATGTAACGACCTACTGCAGAAACAAGAGTTTCCCAGGGACTTAAAGGAAGCGAACCTAGTTCTACTCCTAAAGCCTGGGAAACCCCCCGATTCAGCATCCTCTTATCGGCCAATATGCCTCCTGGACTACCTTGGTAAGTTCTATGAAAGACTTATCAAGAGGAGGCTGGAAGGCGTGTTGGAAGATATGAGAGTGTTATCAAATCAACAGTATGGGTTTCGTAAAGGTAGATCGACAATCGATGCCGCGACCTGGATAAGGGACGCGGCAAAACAAGCAAGAAAAGATGGGTGGTCCTTGTTCTGTTGGACATAAAAAATGCATTTAATTCAGCAAATTGGGGCCTTATAGTAGACAAAATCGCCGAATGGGCTCCAGAATATATGTCCAACATAATAAAGGACTACCTATCTGACAGAACCGTATGCATATCGAAAAAAAAAGGAAGAAAGAGATGACCGCGGGAGTACCCCAGGGGTCAGTCCTGGGACCCTTACTATGGAATATATTATATAACGGGGTACTAGAAACAAACAAGGAAAGTGGAGTGAGAGCGATTGCATACGCGGACGATCTAGCTTTACTAGTCGAAGACGATACGAATTGGGGAATA
The DNA here is from genome assembly GCA_918026665.1 of Diabrotica balteata. Classification (NCBI taxonomy): domain Eukaryota; kingdom Metazoa; phylum Arthropoda; class Insecta; order Coleoptera; family Chrysomelidae; genus Diabrotica; species Diabrotica balteata. The sequence continues at coordinate 76,130,607 of OU898280.1, read as the reverse complement.
ATAGGAAAAGTAAATAGAGCAATACGAAAGACCGCGGACTGGATAGAAACAAATGACCTAAAGCTAGCAGTAGAGAAGACGGAAGCCATAATCTTGAGTGGACCGAGAAAAAGAAATGATATTTTATTTGAATACAAAGGCTCCGCAATAGTACCCCAAAAGACAGCGAAATATTTGTGTATAATATTTGACGACAGGATTACATTCGGACAACACGTACAAGAAGCATGTCGAAAGGCAGAAAAAAGGACCTCCACACTAAATAAACTGATGCCAAATATAGGAGGACCGGGATCCCAAAAAAGGACGGTGATATTACAATCAATCCTGTCCATAGTGTTATACGGTGCCCCAGTATGGCACGAGGTCCTTCGAATGACAAAATATAAAGACATGCTTCTTAGGGCTCAAAGAAAACCTCTGATCAGAGTGTGCAGCGCGTACAGAACTGTATCAACCATTGCCTTACAGGTGGTGGCTGGTTCTGTACCGGTGCATATTCTGGCCGGAGAAAGAGTCCGAATGTACCGAAGGGGCAATGGAGCAATAGGTTCAGGACCACAGGAAAGGGCGAGAAGTCTACAGACGTGGCAGAGGGAATGGACAACCGAAGTCGGGAAGGCGGCCTGGACGAGATACCTGATTCCAGATGTGGTGAGGTGGTACGAATGCCGGCATCGGCGCGTCAACTACTACTTTACACAGTTCTTGACGGGGCATGGATCGTTCAGGAAATTTACCCACCGTATAGGAAAGACCGCGGACGATCTATGTCCCGAGTGTGGAGTGGTGGATGACGCGCAGCATGTTGTGTTCGTTTGCCCTGAATATCATGCGGGGCGCACCGAGCTACAGCTGCGTCTTGGGTATTCTCTAGGCGAGCCTCACGAGTTAATCGATAAAGTTGTCGATAGCAAGAGAGACTTCGACCTGGTCATTGCTTTTGTTACTAAGACAATCAAACACAAAGAGGAGAAAGAGAAGCGTTTGCAAGCGGGATGACCGATCGTTACTATTTATTTTTTAAACGTGTTTATGTCACGTAAGGCAGTCAGCGGGGGAGGACCCTTTACATCCAAACTACGTTGACTGTCCTTATTTTATTTTATTTATTATGTTTTATCTATTTATCTATTTATTTATTTATTTATTTACCAATTTTTTTTTTTTTTATTTAAACAAATATACCCGCATCAACCACTAAGGGTTATTAGCAGGGGGACATACACAAACAGTAAGATACATATTGTTACATAAAAAAAAATATTTTTTACAATCTCGTATACAGTTTAGTCATTTTAAGAAAACTTAATAAAGCCTGTAAATTTGACGTTAGTACACTTTTTAAATTGTCACTAAGGGCACACGCGATTCTTTCGTTCTGGTACACTGGACACTCAACAATTATATGTTTCACTAATAACTGAGTGTTGCACTTGTTACACATCGGAGCAGGCTCCTGGTTGAAGATATGCTTGTGGGTAAGGAAAGTATGTCCTATTCGGAGTCGGTTGATGATGACTTGGTCTTTTCTACTATTTGGTAAGATGAGTTTGGTTCCTACTTGACTTAGACATTCTTTAAGTTTGTTGGCAGTATGATCCCAAGTAGTTTGCCACTCTCTGTACATGTGGGTTTTGATATTAACTTTGTGATCAGTCCAAGGCATTTGATTGATGATAGGAATACTTTGGTCAGTGGTTGCATTACTTGCCAGAGAGTCCACTTCCTCATTACCACTTATTCCCATATGGGAAGGTACCCAAATGAAGGAAATATCTTTTTGTTGACTCTGTAGATTAAATAACTCTTCTTTGATCTTGAGTAGTATGGCGTGAGTTGTATATAGCTGTTTTATTCCAAGTAATGCGCTCATTGAATCGGTGATGATAAAAAATTTGTTTTCATTGATAGAACCACATTTTTTCATAGCCTGGTGAATTGCCGTAAGTTCTCCGGTATATATACAACAATTTGTTGGGATTCGTATCGTAGACTTGACGTTTTCGTAGATGTAGGCTGCAGCATGTCCTTCATCACATTTGGAAGCATCAGTGAAGATTTGATGGGTTGTTGGGTATTTGGATATTATATTTTTATAAGCTTGCTGTATAAGGAAAGGATGTGTGGAATGTTTCGGAAGTTCTTTTAGAGACGTGTCGATTTTTGGAGATTTGATCATCCAAGGAGGGACATTTACATGAATAGGCATAGTAAAACTGAACTGTTCTATATTAAGACCAATATGTTTTATACGTTCAGGAAATGGTAGTTTTTTTATTGCAATGTTTTTGTAAAGATCGGACGATATATTTGTTCTGCTTAGTATTGTTGAGTAGGTTACGTTGCTGTTGTTTGCTGAAATTCTGGCAACATAATTTAGTGATAGGAGTTTTCTTCGTTGGTTTAAGGGCAGTTCATTAGCCAGAGCTTGTAAGCTACTTACTGGACTAGTTCTTGTTGCACCTAAAACTAGTCTTAAGCACATATTTTGAATGTAGTCAAGTTTTTTTAGAGATGTTTTGTTAGCAGTATCGTAGCATAAACAGCCGTAGTCTAGTTTACTTCGTATTAATGATCTATATAGAGTAAGTAAGGTTGTTGTATCTGCCCCCAAGAGGTATTTGACAGCATTTTTAGTAGATTAATTCTGGATTGGCAAGAACGTTGCAGATTGGTGATGTGAGTTTCCCAGTTTAAGTTACGTTCAAAAGAAAGTCCTAAGAAATTTATTTCTTCTGCTTGTTTCAGGACAACTCCATTTAGTGTTAATTGAACATTAGGATAATTTTTTCTTTTGCTAAAAATTAAATAACGTGTCTTTTCACTAGAGAATATAAAACCCGTGTTTTGCGACCAGCTTTCAATTGTGTGTAAGGTAGTTTGCAGTATATGTGTTCCCAGAATTACATTGTTTGTTCTTAGATAAATGACTAAGTCATCTGCATATAGGCTAGTAAATACAGGTAGTTTTATTTGATGTATAATACTATTTATTGCAACTAGAAAGAGAGTAGGACTTAGAGTAGATCCTTGTGGAGTGCCGTTTTGAAGTACTCGTCTGGAAGATGTAAATCCATTGGTTCTAACTCGAAAAGTTCGTGCTTTTAGAAAATTTTTAATAAAGAACAACATGTGCCCTTGAACATCCCATTCTTGAAGTGTTTTCAGTATAAGATATCTCCATGTTGTGTCAAACGCTTTTCTTATGTCAAAAAATACGGCAATAAGTTTTTGGTTGTGCAGAAAGGATTTATGTATACTGGATTCAAGTATTATTAGATTGTCTGTTGTGGATCTACCCGTGCGAAATCCACTTTGTCTGATACTTATCAGGTTATTGTTTTCGAGGTACCATTTAAGACGATAATTAAGGATTTTTTCTAAAAGTTTGCAGGTACAACACGTAAGTGATATTGGACGATAGGAATTTGGATCGTCTTTTGGTTTATTATATTTAAGGACTGGAATTATAGTTGCTTGCGACCATAGATCAGGAAAGTCATGGTGAATAAAAATATTATTAAAAATATCAACTAATATTAGCTTTGCATTCAGAGGAAGATTTCGTAAGAAAAGAGGATGGATATCATCAGGACCTGGACTAGAATTTTTAGCAATTAAACAAAATTCTAATTCTTGAAGACTTACTGGTTTGTTTATTGGATTGCCGCTTTCTGTGATTTGTATATTTGAAGACTCCGTTAGTTTTTTGTGCTCTAAAAAGGATAGGCTGTAATTGGAATCACCAGAATTAAGTTCGTATATATCTGCTAGTATTTCTGGAATATCTTCTTTGTTTGAATGCGTTTGGTTATTGTATGATAAAGCATCTATACCTCGAAAGTATTTTGTCCCTTTTATTCTGCGGACTTTGTTCCATATGTTGCCTAAGGGAGTGGAAGGATTTATTGAAGAAACGTACTTTTTCCAACTTTCTCGTTTTGCTTTTTTGATTAATTGTCTGCTTTGAGCTCTGAGATTTTTAAATATTAAAAGGTTTTCGACAGTTTTATGTTTCTTGTAAACGTTAAAAGCGTGTTTAGACAAAGTGAGTGCTTGTGCAATTTCGTTATTCCACCAAGGAACTGGCTGCCTTTGACTCGATTTTGTTTTTCCCACTGCGATTGTTGCTGCAGAAATAATAATGTTATTAAATATTTCAATATTTTGGTTTGCGTTATTGGTTAAATTAAATTTTTTTGTTTGTTCTTCAATCAGTGTTCGATATAAATTCCAATCAGCTGACTTTATTTTCCATGTCTGGTGAATTGGAAAAGTTGCTTTATCATTAGTGTTTGTGGTTATTGTGATAGGGAAATGATCACTATCATATAAATACCCCAATGTGTCCCAGTACAATAAAGGAGCTAGCGACGGACTGCATAAAGAGAGATCTATGGCAGAAAATGTACCATTGTATGAATTGAACCTAGTAGATTTGCCAGTGTTTAGTAAAACTAAATTTAAATTATCAATGAGATTATTCAGGAGATTACCGCATTTGTCGGTTTTGCTACTTCCCCAAGTACTGTTGTGACAGTTAAAATCGCCTAATATTATTTTTGGGTGTGGAATTTGGTTTAAAACATTGCTTAGTTCAGTTATGTCTAAATCAGTAGGATGAGGTAAGTATACATTGCAAATATTGATTTTCATTTTGTGGGTGACTGACACTGCAACTATTTCGAGATTTGTTTGCAGTTGTATTTCAGTTGACTCTATATCATTCCTTACAAAAATTGCTGTTCCACCGCTTGAGTGATCTGCAACTCGGTTTCTTAGAAAAGGAACATAATTTTTTAATGTCACATTTTGGTGCTTGAAATGGGTCTCTTCTAGGCATATGACTAAAGGAAGATATTCGTGTATAAGAAGCTTAATGGATTCTATATGTGAAAAATAACCGTTGGGGTTCCACTGTAATATGAATGTGCTGGCCATTAACTCTTTATGTGTTAACTAGTTATTGTTGGGAACTTGATTCATAGTCAGTTTCGTCAGTAGAAGAAGGACTGTTGAGAAGCAGTTTCTTCTTCAATCTGGTGATATTGTTTTTTAAAGTTTTATTTTGTATTTGAGAATAAATAAAGTTTAAAATTTCTTTTATTTCTTGGCTTTCATTTGAATAATTTTTAACAATATGTTCAGGATGTTTTGAGTAAAGGGAATTTGCCAGAAAATCACATATTTCATGAAAAGTTAGTGTAAAGGAAGGGTTTCTATTTTCAATTTTTTCTTTAATTTGATTTAGAATATTTGGAATATCTACTTGGGTTTTGGGCTTTTTCTTAGGTTTTTGAGTATCGGGAGGGGGTAGGTCATTTTCAAGGATTTCAGGAGAGGAGATTTGTCTTTTAGTAGCAGGAGTAATTTCAGTGGTTTTTCTATCGCTTTCAATTACTAAGGAATTATCTTGGAATATTTTTGGCTGATTCAAAATTTGTATTTCATTGTTTGTTTGTGAGGAAGTGGTTTGGTCCTTGGTAGCTGATGCATGATTTTGTATGGTATTAGGTTCTGGTTCCATTAATGTTTCGGTATCTTCTTGGTATTGGTTTCGTGGTTGATCTTGTAGCTGATTATATTCTTCATGGGTAGAGTTATGTATATTTACGTGGTGGTCGGTTTCCATTTGATTAATTGATTTACTAGATGATGATAAGGAAGGACAGTCAGAATCGTGATGTCCGACAATCTTGCATTTGGAGCAGTTTAAACCATCTATGGAAATGTATAGTCGATATGATGTATTGTCGAATGAGATTAAAAATGAGTCAGGAATTGATGTATTTTCTAAAGGAGTTATGAACATTTGCCTCCTAAAGCTGAGCACGTGGCTGTATTCTGGGTCTTGTATGCCTACTCGTAGAAACGTCATGTTGGAGGCGGATTTTATACCCATCGTTTTTAAGTGCTCTTCAATTATGCTATTAGGTATAGTAGGGCATACATTAGATATGATGAGTCTCTGGGCAGGGGTTATAAGTCTTCTTACTTCAATCTGGTTACCATCAATATTTATATATTTGTAGGAGCTAAGAAATTGATCAACTACAGATTTAGAGGAGAGGTAGATGCAGATGCGGTTGTTTGCTATTTTGGATGCCCAAACAACATTTTTGGGCTGTACTATTGATCCAACAGCTTTTAAATATTCGAAAACTTTTATTCCTTGTATGGTTGAAAGTATAATACCTTGGTCTTTTGAAGGATATTTGAAACTGTTTAATGCATTGGAGTAAGATATATGTGACGTAGTGGGTATATTTCGTGAAGTAGTAGCTGATTCCGGTTCATCCATCTTCCCGCTGAGAATTTTCGTACATTGGCACAGAGGATCTGAAGCCGGACCTGGCCGCTTGATAAAATTGGGCAGCAGCCTAGCCTAATTATTACTTGTTAAAAGCAGGAACTAGCAAAAAGTTGTTGTCGATAATCGATAAGTTAAATTGAAATCGATAAAATATTTTGCCTTTTAAACTTCTGATTTTAAGGTTATTAATAATGCAGTTTTGTACTCACAGAATTCTACGATTTTCAGTGCACTGTCACATTTAACTTTAAGTTGCAAACAGTATTAAAATTAAATTATATTTTTAATTTTAACTACTAGTAATTAACAAATTTGTCAGAACCGATATTAAGCTGTATGATACGCTAGATATCAGGGCCGGACCTTGTTTACCAATTTTATTTATACATTTTACCGTTTTTACTATAATTTTATTTGTGCACGTCTTAAGAGACATTCAGTAAAGAAAGGACTTTTACACCCGACTCAGACTGAGTGCTTCTTGTGTTTCTTGTTTTGTTTATGTTTTGATTTATGTTTTCCTTGTTCTACCCGTATACGTCCTGGGGCAGTTTAGCGGGGGAGGACCCTTTACACCTAACCTAAGCCGACTGCCTCCTTGTTTTAAATGTTGAGTTTTGAACGAATGTGTGTATTGAATAAATGAATTGATGAAAGGAAGAATGTTTGGCGTTACTCGTAACTGCCAACTGGTTCTGTCTTGCTAGTTCCATCATAGAGGGAGGGCATCCTGGTCGCCCGAACCGCGAATGACTTGCGCTGGACGGTCGCTTCACCGACCAGTCTGGCGCGAGGCTTTTGCGGAGGTGGCCGCCAAACCAATGGAATGCACGCGAAAAGTGTCAGAGGGGAGTTAAGAGTAAGGTCGGCGGGTCAGACATGCAAGCTAAGTGCGGTTCCAGACCCGTCGGTTGGAGAAAGAGGGGGTGAGTTTAGTCGGTAGGAGGTCTCAGCACGCGGTGAAGCGTGCCGGACTGAATCCGACACACCTGGGACACCTTCCCAGATGGTCTTTTGAAGATTCTCACCTCCCAAAAAAAAAAAAAAAAAAGGATGAAGCATCCAAAGAATCTGTAAAGCATCTGTAAAAAAACACATTGAACTTGTTGTCAACATGAAGCCCACGAAAGAGTCCCCAGTTGTTCCTGTAACCAAAAATAGAAAAAGTGCCAACGCCACTCTTTTGAAAGGAAATATGGAAAAAAAAGCCATTGCAGAACGGAAAATGTATACGAACTGGAAAGGAATATGAAAAGAATCAAGAATAACTGGATCAATTTGCAACTGCTGGTACAAGTGTTAACAGAATATGGGCGAAGAAACAAGAAAAGTTGTCTTACAAAAGTTTAACAAAATAGGCGACAAAGATTTGCAAAATACCCATTTGGGAGGGTTGATTCAAACTACTACTATTTAAAAACTGACTTCGAAAAAAACTACCGAAAGGCAAGACCGTACTTGTTCGCAAATACTTAATAAAGCTGGATAGGCTATCCAAATGAGTTTGTAGAAATTTCTCAAAAATATGAACATGTACATCCAGAGCTTTCCAAGGCGTGAATCGCATTATTGTAGAAGCAAATTCCGTCGATTCTATTTATCTTTACATCTAAGTGTAAAGAAGATGCATGAACTTTATTTTGAACTTTACGAAGCACTAAGTGTTAGAAAGCCTAAATATAAATCCAAAGTTCCATATGACTTCCACTATCGATACTTCAAAGAAAACTTTAATCACATGTTTGGCTCACCTCGATCAGATACGTGCAAAAATGTGATGTCTTAGATATTACACTCAAAGATGTGACCCTCGAAGAAAATGAACGAAAAGTTTTAGCAGCGGAAAAGAAGTTACATAAAATTAAGGCCGATTTGGTTTTTAGGGAGCTGAAGCTTCACATTGTGCAAGCATACCGACGAAGTGAAGGTTCTTACCTTTGACTTTCAACAAATTCTTCCCTTTTCAAAAATTTCTCCTGAGAAAGCTTTCTACAAACGCCAGTTGTGGACCATTTTGGTAAGACAAATCAAGCCCCCTTCTATATGTATTAGTTTTATATGTATCATTTTAAAACTAAGGCTCGAACATCACTAAACTAGGTAGTGTCATTTTTGTACTACTATATAAAAAATAAACTCGCTAAAAATGTTAAAGTTTTATACCTTTTCTCCAATAATATTGTTGCGCAAAACAAAAACTTAGTAACGATTTAGTTTCTGTATTTGCTGGTGAGAACTAGGTCTATTGACAAGATAGAGCACCGTTTTTTTTAAACCAGGGCGTAGCTTTTTTTCTGTGATAGCTGCTTTGAAGCTATTGAGAAGTTTTTAAGTCAGAAGGACTACGTTTTAAGCCCGCAATGCTGATTTTGTTAAACAATCATCCAAACAGTTTATTTTCATTTTGGTAAAACAAAATATGATCCTGAACTTTAGTGATCACTATGAAGGACATTTTAAAAAGTTATCTCGGATGCAGAAAAACAAAGATTCCAGATTTCCAAATACTGAATTTTTCAGTTCAGCAATGAACATTTATATGGTATTAAAGACAGTATATTTACTAGCCCTCCGAGTTTTCAATTGTTCCAAATCTTGACAAACCTTGACAGCGACCTCTCAGTTTCTTCTGATATTCCTGTTTATGGCAACATGATTTGTTCCTATGGACCACATGGCTTTCTACACCCGTCTCACAAGTGACGCAGACATGGCACAGAACCAGAAAACCGAATCATCTGGAACCGATGATGACGATAAGGTAGATAATGAAAGATGTGTTTGCCCGTGTGTTTAATGTTTTATTTTTTTTTCTGAATGCTATTTTTTTGACACCAACCTGTTTTTTTACAAATTTTTTCGTATTTGTGTAGTAGGCAAACCATAGTTATTGTTTTTGTTATTGTTTGTATAACGATTGTTGTAACCGAATAAAAGAGTTTTTGTTGGGAATTTGATTGTCTTTAAAAATGATGATTAAGAAGTGAAGAAGACATTATTTCACGTGTTTGAATCAAGAAAGATGCAAGTCAAACTTTTTTTACATTTTTTTTTCTTATTTTTTCAAAATTTTGTCTACTTGAAAATTACTAAATCTGTTTGTCATTGATTAATATTATGCCTTTTGGACAAAAATAAAAAAAACAACATTTTAATTTCCTAACAATTACCAAATATGGAGCTGCATCCTTCTTACAGAAAACTTATCAATTACGCTCGCGCCACTCGTCGTTGGTCAATGGTTATTTTTTATAGTGCCATGAATGTTGCTGAAATAAATAGTTACGTCATTTATACCTCGAATACCAAAAAAAAATTGATTGAAGAAAATTCTTAGAAAATTTACGATTTCAATTATTTGACCCACATATTTAACTACGAGCACAAAAGCAAAACATTTCCAGGATAATCCGGTTGTGTCTTTCTGAAATATGGGAAATAGAAACTGAGAATGTTGCTCCCCACGATAAAACTCATGAACGATGTACTTACTGCAGCACTAAAAAAAGTTGAAGAACAAGATATTCCCGCACAAAGTATAGACAATTTTTGTGTCTAAAAAATCTGACAGGATTTTAGGAATTGTTTTGAAAATCATGATGCTCAAAATTTGCTTTAGATCTAGTAATCTGTATGAATTTCGAAAGTAATTGTTTTATTTTTCCCGTTTATTAATATTTAAGTAGCTGTTTTATGCTTCAGTGGAACCAGATTTTTTTTGTTGGAATTATTTTGACTTTATTAAAAGCCCGTTCATAAAAATGGCACTGTTTTTAATACCCCTTAAAATTGTTAAAATAACAAAAGCATTATAAATTTCATAATATGTGTATAGACAATAAAGTACCCAATTATATTATTACAAATATTTGTCACCTGCATCTAAATTTCTATTTGTTGTTTTATTTTAGAAAACGTTGTTTAGTTAGACCGAGATTATCAACAATTTAAATTTTTTTCACGTTATCTGCGGAAGGTTAAGATAGGTAAAATGCTCTCACTCCCAGAATTCGGTTTTTTTTCACTTTTTTAAATTTTATGTGATTCAAAAATAAGGCAAAACTTTCCTTTTTTTTTAGGTGGAACGCAATCAATTTAAAAAATTTCAAAACATTTACACGCGTAGTTGAGGCCTTTACAAAACTTATTTATTTTTTATAGATCCGTATGTTGAGTGAAAGATTTTTAAAAAACTTTTCAGCACAGTGCGCCATCTTCAAAAATACGAAAAACTGTATATTATTGGGTTTGCAGTATTTCTAGGGAATGACTTAAAATACATATAACCTATACAAAAACCTTAATTTGATCTATTTTAAAGTCTATAAAATGAAGAAAATCCCCCAATACCATTAAAAACAGTTTTTCGACTTCTTTAGGATAGCGTACCTTACTCAAAGATCTGGAAAAATCAGGGATATTTATAAACACACCAATACACAAAATAAAAAATATATATATAAATTTTTAGGATATATACACTCAACCGATAGGTCTATGAAAATAGAAAGTCAGTAGATACAAAGTTAATTGAATGCTAAAATAATAAAACCCATATTAGGGTGCTGTCTTATAAAGATAAACATAAAGATAAAATAATATAAATTACAGTAATCATGCCAATATTACATGTCTGTGGTTTTTAATAAATATATTTATATTATATATTTAAAAAATATTTTTAATAAACTGTTTAAGCAACAAAGTAAGATCCACAAATTGGTATCAAATAGTCTATTGAATTGCAATAAATTAGTAAATAAACAAAACATTACTTACATGCCGGTACACGATTTATTAATGGTTGGGTGAACATAGTTCAAACTAAAGGTCGATTCAGACACATCAGTCACGTCTCGTCACAGTCCTGGCGCCGAACCGAACAATCCGTCATAAAAAATATTCTTTAATAGAAATATGGCGCTGGCATTCACATTCATCAGGCGACGAATAGTTTGATAGCTGTCACATAGTTCATAGTTCTGTGACCAAACAGGACCGGTTCGGCGTCGGGACTGTGACGGGACTGATGTGTCTGAATCGACCTTAATTGATGGATTCGACCGTTACTTGATGGAAATTCATTTTATATAACAATAAAACACTGAAAACTTTGTTTTCAAACTTGCACAAAATTTTGTGGAAGTTTGAAAACAGAGTTTTCAGTGTTTTATTGTTATATAGTTCAAACTATCCTGTAATTGCTGATGATGCGCATCTTCAGTTTTTACTATTGTATTTGTTTGATCACATTCATGATTTGGAAAAAAAATTAATTTTGGGTGAGGGCATTTTGCCGATCTCAACAGGGGATACACTTATCGGCTAGCAATTTGTGTTTCTCTAGAGACATACCACAATTTAGCAGGTACATACCCCTTACGCTCCCACGCCTACGTTTTTTTAATTTGCAGATAAGATTGCATCATTATTATTCGCCCGTTTGCTGGTGGGTTAAATATACACAAGCTTGAAAATATTTTTCTTCTGAACCTTTAATTGGATTTCTATCACTTTTATTTCACATTTCAGGTCTACCTATTTAAAAATTACTGTACGAATGTATTTTCAAAAACGCTTACGTTTTATTCATATACAGGGTGTGTAAAAAAACGTATTTTTCATCTTAATTTGCAACAGCCTGTGAAACTTATTAGCAAAAATGCTACATCGTATTATTATTGCAAATAGCTTTATCTTTTCTTTATATTTTTGCAAAAAAAATTGTCTCTGTATTCTTAAAAAATATAGGTTCAAACACTAACCTGATTTTATTAAATTGTAATACTTAATACCGAAATATATGCAGATAGTTAGCTACAAAAAAAGCAAAAAAAAGTTGCCAGGACAGTGTTATACTGACAATTAGATACAATTTCATAAATTAACGATCACGGGGGAAAACAAGGAACGTACATGTTTGTCTTAAATTAAAGTACCAATACCATCTGACAGAGAAACTAGCAAAGTTTGTGATGCACAAGTTATCGGTAGGCAATAACAAGCGATGTCAGTTGAAAGCTGACCATAAACATTGATTATACTTGCTAAGAACCAGAAATGTCAAAGCAGAATTGCAAGTAACAAGGATTGTCAGTCTCGGGCACAACGCAGCCGGTACGAGACACGTGTTTTTGTTTTGTTGTTTATTCTAGCTTCTGTTGTTTTAGAGATTATTGTCTGTTTTATTAGTTTGATTTGTGTGGCTTATTTACTGTGAATAATAAAGTAATTAGGTGTTGAAAATGTTAAGTAGTGGTGAAGACGTAGAATCACCAAACAGAAGGAAGAATCTAAAGGACGATTATCAAAAGGCTCTAAGTTGCTGCATTATCTAAAGGCTCTAAATTAAAGTGACAAACAGAACTCCCATATTGCGAGTCTAATCTTGATCAAAATATTTGCACATATACTTTCTCGGCAGCCCAATTCCGAGACAACGAAACATCACGGATGCTCTTTTGGCTATATGGTTAGGGTTTTAAGAGATGCAAAAATGCTAGACATACCTGTTTGTTTTAAAGCGTTTTGATCAATCCACGACATCACTAAAAAAAGTTGAGTATATTTATAAAGGGATTAAAACGAATGCCGCTGCACCCTCTGATCTAAGAGGTAAGCACTCCAATCGCCATATAAACTAAACATTATTACTAAAGATTCCTTAAGAACGCACTTGAGGCTAGTTAAGGGCAGATTAAGCCATTATAGTAAAAAAAGATATCTAAACTTTACTTCCTAAAGAGTTTATTGTAATAAAATATGCAAATCATTTCAAGAAAAAATCCTCAGGTAAAGATTGCATATTATGTCGATTGCTATCGACAAGAATTTCGTAAATTTACCGTTTCTTTTGGTTTTTAGAGGTTATATATATGCAGTGAGTGCGATAAATACTTGGCTGAAGTTACTTGTCTACAAAAACGAGAACACAATATCGATGTAGGAAGCAAACTAAAATGTTTACACACAGAAAACAAATTGCACAAATCAAAGGCTTAGGTTTCTTATGACCGAAAGAAGGCAGCAAAAAGGTTTGCTAGATGTAAAAAGGTATATGAGGTTCTGGCCATGGACTACCAAATAAATGTTTTACTTCCACACATCAGCACAAACTATGTTTACTAATATTCATGTGTCTTCTACCGGTAAATCTATTTTCTACACTTATCCTAAGATCACAGCATAAAAAAGGCTCAAACGAAGTTAGATCTTTCGTAAATCATTTCATCATGAATCAGTTCGATAAACAAGTAAGAACAGTAAACACTTTTTATGTGAATCAGCACAGAGAAAGAATAAAAATTACAATATGTTTAAATATCTGCATTTTCTTGTTCATACAAGATCCTGCTATCGTTAGAGATTGGGCAAACTTTCTAGAAGCAATCTCACTATATAAGAAGAATATCCCTTTCAAAATTCAAAAACTAAGAGAAATCTTAATTGAAGCTTAACATAAGTTTATAAAACACCGGCCATCCTATAATTGGATGACTCTACAAATCCGTCGTATACGCGAACAAAAAATCTGCTAAATAAATAAAAACTTTGAGTGACGGAAAGTTTTACCTACCAGATAAAATTCTTTCTATACCACCGATATAGTTCTTCTTTTTAACATATTTTATATTTTGTTTATATTTTCAAATGTTACTATACAGTTAAAATTATTTTTCCTTGCAGATTTGGTTAATATATCTCAAGAAGAGTTTAACGACCTACAAGTTCTTAAAAAATTCTGTGGAGCTGACACGAGACGTTTCTACGAAAGCCTTAATCACGAAAAATTTTTTTTATGTTTCTCCTTTCCAATTATACCTTTTAATAATTCTAACATATTTTATTTCTACAATTAGTAAAAACGAGGAATGTCATGACATACCTTGGTTTTTACGACTATAAAATACTTCTTTTTTTTCAATGTAAATATTGGTTTAGCTAAAAGTAAAATAAATAACTTTTTAATATTTAACCTCAGTAAGAAATACACTAACAATAAAGAATTAAAAATATATCGCAGGTTTTTCTTTAAAATAATAAGTTACACAATTACAAAATATTAAACTTCAATTTTCTTTTTCAACTTTGAGGAATACTCCTTGTTATTCCGCCAAGGTCTTCAATTATTGTTTTTTTACTTTGCGTATGTTGGTTAGTTCACATGGATCGTATTTCAAGAAATCTGAGCCGTGATGAATATGTGCAGGGAATTACTTTAGCTAATATAGTATTAATATTTTCTAATCATTTTACAATATTATGAGTCATGCAACGTTCCGAGAAACAAACGACCATACGAGAAGGTCGAAGTTTACTAATAATGATACGTTTACAAAATAAATACAAGTACATATTTTCATATTATTTAAATTAGTAAGAATACTTGACAAAGGCGTGTCGCTAAAAAAGATATACATGTAATGACACCGACCACAGGACAAATATTTCAATTTTACTTACCTACTTACTTACTTAGTCCTAAACCTTTCTACCGTTAGGTGTAAGGCTGGTGAAGTTAGGTTTTGCACTGTTGTCTCCATGCTTTCCGGTCTTGTGTTAGATTTCGTGCACTTGCCCATGTCAATCCTTTCTTCTCAAATTCTTTTCTAATTTCGTCTACCCACCTACCTCTTGGTCTTCCTCGTTTGTTTATTCCTTGCACTCTCGTTTTGTTAATCTTTCATTCGGCATTCTACATACGTGCCCAAACCATCTTAGTTGCCCCTCTACTATTTTCTCGTTTATTGGTTCTAGTTTTAGGTTTTGTCTGATTGGTTCGTTTCGTATTTTGTCTGTCCTTTTTCTTTTTTTCCCCAAAATTGTTGTTTTCATAGTGTTAAATAGGCTTCCTGTTCGTCCCATTCTCTCATTTATTTCCATATCTTGTTTGATTCAATTATTACTCCTAGGTATTTAAAATGTTCCACTTGTTCTAGTTGTTTTCCGGTTAATTGTATTGCGTGAGTCTTTCTCTTATTTGAAATTATCATTGTTTTTTGTTTTCATAGTCATCAGGAAGCTTTGTACTTAAATATCTCTTCCATTTTTTTTTTGTTCTTTATTTTTCTTCGTATTTCGCCTGTCCACCATTTAGTTCTCCTCATGCTAGTGTTTGCTATTTTTGTCTTCCCGCAAGTTTCCTCAGCAGCTAAGCTTAAGATGGTCTTGAGATTTTCCCACTTTTCTTCTATACTTGCAGTTTTCCTTTCAAAAGATTGTCTAATTTTTCTTGGAATATCTTCTTATATCTTTCTTATTTTAATTTGTAGCTTTTTATTTTTTCATTCACTACCTTTCTCTTCTTTTGTTCCTTTTCTTTTGCTGTTCTCATTCGCATTATTACTAGATGACGATCACTGCCAATCTCTGAACCTCTTTTCACTTTCGTGTCTTCACTCTTTTCCATTTGTTGCTATTTATTGCTACTTACCAAAAAGTAATCTATAATTGATTTTTTATTTCTACTTTCTTGTACTCTCGTGTATTTGTGTACTTTTTTATGTTTAAATTATATATTTGCTATAACAAGTTTATTCTCCATACATATTTCTACTATTCTTTCACCATTTTTGTTTAGTATTTCTTCTCCTTCTTTTCCCATGTATTCCTAAATTCCATTGTTATTATTTCCAAATATTTCAATTTTAAAGGACCTAAAAGTCAGCTAATGGCTATCCAGCAAATTTCTTGACCAACAACTAAAATACTTTGGACATGTTATAAGAACAGACACAGAAAACATGTAAAGACTTATCATCCAAAGATAAGGTAGAAGATCACGAGGATGTTTCCTAACAAGATAAATCGGTCAAATTACCAAAATCACCTGAAAAGTTCATTGTAATCTTGAATTAAATATTGGTGACTGGGAGCATCTAATGTCTGTATTTAAATTGAAGTATTGCTTATATAACTCATAAAGACAGCCAAGATATGCACACTGCAACATCGTCTACGAATGCATCCAATGGAGAACCTGTAATAGTTTGGGGGAGGGGGTAGGTCCTACAGAGTGAACGAACAGGTTCCATTTGATTTATAAAGAGATTCCTTAGAATTCATACGTTGTATATGTAGTCCGTGCTGATTAAGACGAGGTTGGTATACAAACCAGGAACTAGTCACCCTGCAGTCATGATTTGAATTACATAGAAAATTTGTAAATTATTATAGATTGTCAACTTAGGAGTCGTTAGGAAGATCTTGCATAGACCACATATGTACACTCCAACAGTTAATTTAAACAAAAATGGCAAAATATAGACCAGTACACATGGCATTCACAGATTTAAAAAAGGCAAATGACACGGTTTTCAGAAAACGACTATGGAACATGACGAAGACAATCAGAATAACTCAGAGGTTAATAGAAGCCGTAAAAAACCTTTAAAACAACAAAAAAGTAAGAGTTAAAGCCGGCAATAAATACTCAAACGAATTTAAGACCACAAAAGGCCTAGTGCAGGGATTCTCTATATCTCCGACACTGTTCAAGATATTCCTCGAACAAATATTAAAACCAAGAAAAAGGAAATGTGAAGGGATGGGAATACCAATCCGGGAAAACTTGCTATATGCTCCAAAAATTAGAAAAGGAATACACAAAAAATGGAGTGGAAATAAACCCAGAAAAGACCGAATGTTTAACAACCGAGCAAGAATCAGTGAGAAACTTGGAAATGAACGATGATAGGGAAATTAACGGCACTGAAAAATTCAAATATTTAGGATTCATACTTTAAAAAAATTGAACCACCGAGCAAGAGTTCATGAGAAGAAGCTGCAGAGTGACAAAAATAGATCGCATCAAAAATGAGGAGATAAAACGAAGAATAGAAGTGGAACAAGATATCCTCAGCTACGTAGAAGAAAAACGTTTAATTTGGTATAAACATATAAGAAGAACAGATCATACAAGGTGGATAGCAAAGATTTCGGATTGGAGCCCAATATGAAAAAAGAAAAAAAGGTATACCCCGAAGATCATGGAGGGATGAAGTGGACGAGACCATGGTAAGACGAGACCTTAGAGATGGAGAATGAGAGAACATAAAGGACTGAAGACGTTGGCTAAAAGATGAAAGGCGGCGACAGCTGTAAAAATCTTTATATAGATAGATAGAAGTTAGGAGCCGACAGTAATGAACTGTTCTCTCTTGAAACACTTTTTGACACAAAATTCTTAGTCAACAAATTTCACAAATTTGGGAAGAAAGACGATAATTTGACGAAAGAGAAAAATGTAGATTAAGGTAGGAAAGGAATTTCCTAAGTGGTAGTCATCACCACCATACAGAACCATACAGTTTAACGATGATGTCGATAATAATGTTTGATTGGCCCCATTTCTATCAACCACAAAAGATGCACCATAAGAAACACCTATACCAAAAAATTTGCAGTTATATGTGCTAATAAATAAGAAGATACGACAAATACCACTAGCGCTACGCTAGTAGGAGACAAATATAAGCCAAATCAGTCAATTACTAGTTACAACATACCAACTAGCAAACGTAGCTATTGGTTCAAATAGAATGAATTGGCTTACATATTGTGTAAGACGCAGTAATATATACTTTTTTTTTAAACTCTGTTTTTCATTGCAATAACAATTCTGTAGACGATGTCAATATACATAATATATGGAAAATCATGCAGGATTTGACTTTCATCGTCAACTCGAATTTTCCCAAGTTCTTAATTATGGTCGTCATACCGTAAAAGATTTTAAACAGAAAAGCCAATTGGGTTGGCTTCAAATGCTGGGCTTTACGTAAGAAACTGGATACTGATACCACTTTTCATTTTCATAACTAATGAAAAAGGACAATCTAAGTTCCCATTAGGAAGAACGATAGTAACCGACGTGTTGCAAATAAATAAAGAATTTGAACTCTATGAAATACAAAGATTTTTGGAAAAAATATGTTTGTAAATTAGTGATCCAGCAGTAAAATAACAAAAATAAATACAACAGAGATAGTAAGTTACTTTAATCATAACAGTTTTCACTATTATCACTATTATCAAATATTACTTCGGATAACCTACAAAATCTAGGACAGGTATACCAAACCTGTTCGACTACAGACTAAGAAGGTTGTTTGCCAGGACCGTACTCCAATTATAAATGTTAAATAAAAATGGATAGTTAGTTTTATTCAATCTGAAATTACTACAACTAATAATACATCAAAAAGCTCCTCATCTAATCAATTTAATGGATCACCTACATATTCTTCCGTAACGAATCAAACACCACAATCCAATACATTTCCATCACGAAAACAAGTAATTATTTTTAATGCAATTGAAAATACCAAACTAGGTTATTTGAGCGGTGATTGGTAAGCGGTGGCTCCGCTCTGAGTGGTCTGATACAACCAACTCAGATCATCTTCTGTTCAAAATTATCAAATAATACAGTATATGTATTTGTTTAGCAAACGAAAAACTAGCTGACAATTTTATAAACAGAAATGAAAAAATTCATATAAACCAACAACTTTTACAAGCTCGTAGACTAATTAGTCCCAGTCAGCTATTAGTATTTTTCAATGTCTGTCCCTCAGTCCCACACTCAGTCCTAATATTTGCATTAAAATCACATGGATTACATCTTCTGTCACCTATAACATTCCTAAGAATAGGCACATTAATACTACAGTTCCAGCATATTTTGAGTTTCAGGCGCCAAACATACATATCTCCACTAAATAACTAGCCCTTACATGATTCTGTTCTTATCACATATGAGGAAAGGACATACAGGATTTAAACCAACTACTTAACAAAAAATTGCCCAATGTCTACTGCGATTACAACAGATAATTCAGTATTAAATAATCCAGTTCCAAATGTAGACCCAATTGAAAATACAACTAATCTATCAACTCAAAAAACCCAGGGAAACACTAAACAACAACAATCAAAAGTAGAAAGCATACCACAAGAAACCCAACCACAAACTACCCAACAAGAAAAACCACACATGAAGACAATCAAAGAATATTCAGAAACAACAAACTACCCAAAAATAGATCTAGAAAATAAGGCAACGCATATAAACACAGGCAAAGCACAAAACAAATGCACAATCTCCAAAATGTCTCCACCAGCTACTACATCTACAGAGGAACCTACTTTTATTACACGAAAACACAAAGACAAGAAGGTAAAATCAGATCAAAATGTCAAACCACAAAAAATACTAGAAGAAATGCTAAGATACTGTAAAACTTTATTTAAGAACCCAAATTCCAACTACCCTATAACTTACGAACAGTTATTAGACTTTTTGGAAACTGTGAGAACTCACCAGACCCGTTAAGTATCTCCAAAATGTATACAGAAGAAACAGCAGAGGTCACATATCTATTAACTTATATATACCCGTACCTAAAGTACCGAAAAATTAAGGTCAAATGCACTCGAATAAAAACTAAAATATTAAATCAAATCAACGTAGACCTTCGAACGACTTAGAAAGTGACGCATCAACAGAAAATTTATAACACAACATTTTCAACTCTCTAATTAAATGGAACATAAATGGGTATTATACCCATTTAGAAAAGTTAAAATTATTAATTTTAAAACATAAACCTAGTATGATGTATTTACAAGAAACCAACTTCAAAAACAACAAATCTCATGAATTAAAGAATTTCAATTGTTTCTTTAGAAATCGAGAAAATTCGAAAATTGCAAGTGGAGGGGTAGCAATCTACATAAAAAATAGCTTTGACGCTAAACCAATTAAACTCTCAACAACTATCGAAGCAATTGGAATTAGAGTCACAGACACAATTTCTTTTTTAATTTGCAATATTTACATTTCCCCCAATAAAGAACCCGATTCAAAAGAAATGTCAAACCTATTAAATTAACTACCTGCTCCACGGATAATAATTGGAGATTTCAATGCACATAATATGTTATGCGGTTCAACAAAACTAACATTTCTAGGTCGAAAAATAGAAAAAATAATCGAAGAAGTCCATCTAAATATCCTTAACGACGGACAACATACGCGCTTTGACATAAGAACAGGTGAAGGCTCTAGTACAGATCTATGTATTTGAGAACCATTAATTACACATACTCTAACGTGGGATGTGTTACCAGATCTATATGATAGTATTCACTACCCTATCATAATAAGCAATGAACTGCAATCAACTACCACGCAACATCTCAAATGGAATTTAAAAGGCGCAAATTGGACAGAATTTAAAAATTACGTTGAAAACAATCTGCAAAACCTAAATGACAATGTAGCTATAGACGAAACAATATACTCTCTGACAAACGTAATCACAGAATCGGCAAAAAAGTACGTTGGAATAATTAAGTACGATAACAAAAATCAGTCTGTACCTTGGTGGAATTAAGACTGCAAAGAAGCATTTAAGCAGTCGAAACAAGCTTTTAATAAATTCAAACAACACAAAACTCAAGAAAATTCAATAGAAATCAAAAAATTAAGAGCGGTCGTACCATCAAAAAAGCCGATCGTGACTCTTGGAGAGAAAATGTCACCACAATACATAGTTCAACTCATATAACAACTATATGGAAAAAAGTCAACAAAATGTCTGATTCCAAATCCCATAAATCAATCCACTTTCTAACTCAAAATAACACTATTTATAAAAGCCCAGAAGTAATATCCAATATACTAGCATCGACCTATGAATATAACTCAAGTAACTTAAATTATACTTCCAATTTCTTAAAAATCAAAATAAAAAAAGAAAAAAATCCTATAGAATATTACGATCAAAATAACGATCTCGTCGTTCAGATGTCAAAATCTTGTATCTCAAAATTAGTGTATTTTGGGAAATCACATAAAACTTCCCATGGTAGAAAATATAACTAATAAAGTTATTTTTTTTTCTGAAATGTGGGTAGTTCCACGAAATGAATTATTTGTGATAGTGATTAAACTCGAAAAAAATTAAGTTAGACTTTTTAAAAAAAAAATCGTGAGATACGAGTTTTTGAAATTTAATAGTATTTATTTTTAGGTCTTACGAGGTTTTGGTAGCATATTTTCAGCCCTCTTACTCCTTTTTACACGCAAAGAACAATATTACAGAAGAGAAATAAAATGTTTATTCTTTAATAAGAAATAAAACAAACATGTTACATAAGTACTCTGATATAAAATAAAATAAACACAACTATTTTCCATATTTTGAAAACAAAAAAAAAATTAGTGCTTTAACGAGTAATAAAAAACATGATAATCTGGGTGAATAACAGTCTTAAGAGACTGCAAGTGGAGAGAAACATTTCCTTGCAAACTGAAATTACGATATTATCTATTTTCAAATGATAAAATAAACTGAAATTACGCCTTGATTTATTTTTTGTTCTTTTTTGCACTGTTGGCTGTTTATTGACTAGCGTACACACAAATATCTTTCGTTGATGCCAATCCATCTCACACCAAAACTCATAAAGAAATCTTCCTTCGTTGCTTATCAGTTATCATTGAACATCTCCTTTTTTCTGTTGCTGCTAAACACTTTGCTGAAATACATCTTGGTTTCATTTCCCGGAAGTTTCTCTTTATGGTAACTATAGATCTATCTTTTTTCTTATTTTTTGCTCTATAGTCTTTGCCACGCATTCTTAAGCATTTTTGTTAATTTCTTTCCCAAGTAGACGAATCTGCTTTGCCTTTTTTGCTACGACTTCTCTTCTCATTTATTTCTTCTTGGACAGCGTCTACTTCTTCAGGCGTCGCTTTAATTTTTTTTGCGTCTGGCGACATTTACATCATCTGCAGAATCCGACGAAGTGTTTGGATGATGACTTGACTCTGATAAATCGAAGGGTTCTTCAAATTCAATATCGGTGTTATAGTGTCGATTTTCTGCAGCTTCACTGATATTTTCTATATTTAAAGTTAGATCCCTACTGACATTCTCCACCTGAGTACTGTCCTTGATATCAACATTTATACCATTATCTTCTATATTAATACTAGCCAAACATCTGCTTTCGGTGTCATTTTTTAAACGAGATCCTGTTTGAATAGAAATACTTTTTGGGTTCAAAATAATATAGGAATGTACTAGAATGTTTTGTGAACAACCTGATGAAGAAGCAGTGTGCTGGAAACTCAAGTATTCTTCTCGAAAGATCTTATAAACTTGTTCAAAGCCTGTACTTGTTTTTTATTTCAATCTTCTACATGAGAGCTCTTAAGTTCTGCGACTTTTATCTCTTCTTCTGCGATCTCTTTAGTATGTGAATTTTGATTGGTAGTACTTTCATTCTGCTCAATATCAAAATCCGCTTTTAGACTTTCTAGTGCTGATTTGACCATTCTCAAAGCCTGGCTTGCCTAAAAATAAAACAAAAAATACTTATTTTGTTTTCAAAGAAACCTCGTAAATTAATATTGTAAATACTGGATTATATTTTGGTAGGTAACAAAACCTCGTATCACAATATTTTTCACTTAAAAATTTACTGTAATACATTATTTTGGAAATTCTTGTACCAACTGACAAGTTTTTGCTTTTCCTTAATTGATTTATTATAATTTGTTTTAGTTGATCACTTAAAATATAATAATTGAGTCATCATAACCTTAAATTTTTTGGAACAATAATAGTTATGTTTCTGTTTAACGTAAAACAATGCCTCTAAGTATTATTAAAACAAAGTATTAAGATGTTTTCACTTACCATAGCTTCTAATAAACAGTTATAATTCTTATAAACCTATATAACTGCACAAAACTGTACAGTTTTTAACAATTTTTCAGACACGTGTTGACTTACGTTGTTTCGTGTACAACATGTGAGATACAAGGTTTCTGAATTCGAGTGTCGGAGGTGCAATGTTACATGCTTTGTAATAAGAGGTTTCTCAATCGATGCAGCTTGATTTCCTAATATAGACCACACAAAAAACGCAAAACCATCGAAAATTGAGATACGGGGTTTTGACATCTTAGTTGATATCTTTGACGATATACGAATAAGAGAGGAAGAATTAGAAAATATATTTTAGAATTCTAAGAACACTTGTCCTGGACCCAATAATATACAGTTTATATTTTTTAAAAATTTAGGACTTCATTCTAAAAACATCTATTTAAAATCTACAATAGAATCCTATCCAAAAACGTATTTTCTAAATCATGGAAAAATTCAATCATAATACCTATTCTAAAACCAACTAAACCAAAATCAGATCCACAAACATATCGACCAATATCACTTACATGTAGCATAGGTAAAATATTAGAAAATATAATAAACAATGGGCTTATGTGGTATTTATAATCAAACAATCTTATTACAGAACAATGTGGTTTCCGAAAACATCGCTCAACTTTAGACAACCTCGTAGACTTAGAATCAGAAATCCACGAAGCATTTGCAACAAAACAACATTGTGTTGGAATATTTTTTGATAGCATATTTTACAGTTTGGACATATTCAATCATTAAAACACTCAGCAACTGGTTAATAAGGGATAAAATATTAAAATACATTTCAAATTTTCTTGAAAACAGACAATTTCAAGTTCGAGTTGACGGAACATATTCTCAAACAAAAATTCAACAAAATGGTATACCACAAGGATCAAATTTAAGCACAACTTTATTCTTAGTAGCAATAAAGTCGATATATTAACAGAAACTGAAAACCCCGTCAAAGCTAGATTATACGCTGACGACGTAGATATTTTCTGTAGAGGAAAAAATATAGCAACCATTTACAATCACATTCAAAACGCGTTAGCACACATTGAGAAATGGTCAGCTACAAGTTCACTTCAGTTTAACACTTCTAAAACGAAAGAAATCTGTTTCTCAAAGAGAAATCAAATCCAAACAAACGAATTATATCTACATGAACAGAAACTAGATTATGTAGAAGAAATCCGATTCTTGGGTATGACGTTTAATAAAAAATTAACTTGGAAGACACATAATCAACAGCTGAAAAAATCCTGTCTACCTGGTATAAATTTACTACGATCACTTGCCTTTAAAAACTGGGGTGCCGATTATTCAAGTTTAATATTTATTTACAAATCCATAATTCAATCAAAACTTGACTATGGAGCCATCGTCTACAACTCCTCCAAAAAACACATTTGAAGTCACTGGATATTATCCAAAATAGATGTCTACGTATTTCTTTAGGTGCTTACTATACAAGTTCCATTCAAAGTCTCTATTGGGAAGGTGGAGAAATTCCTCTTTCTTTGAGAAGACAATATCCAAGCCTAACATATGCAGCGGCAGTGTCATCAAACCGAAATAATCCAGCACTGCATAACTTTGCTGCTAATCGATTTACAAATAAATTTCAACAAACACATCAAATTGATCATGCTTTTTACTTTCGTATACAATCATGCTTATCCAAATTAAATTTTCAATTTCCAAAAACCTATGATACCTCATCAATCCACAACCCTGCACTATGGACAATATCTATTAATGCTATCGACAAGAAAATCAGAGATATCATCAACCGTCAATAAACAAAAGTTTCATACACTATTAAACAGATATGGCAATACCTACAACGTATACACCGATAAGTTCATTATCCTCACTGACTCAATTGTATTGTTACAACCCCCTTTTACTTGATATGAAAAAAGAACTTAAAAACATTTCAAATGAGAACATCCAAGTGTACTTTTTGTGGGTGCCTTCTCATGTAAGAATTGAAGGTAATGAAGCTGTAGATAAACTGGCTAAAAACGCACCAACTAACAAGATGTCCGGATAAACTAACATAATGGTACAAAACGGTTTAAAACCATACTTAAAACAAAAAATTAAAAAATAATAATAAAAATAATAAAATGGCAACAAACCTGTAACAACACTCCATCAAGGCTATACGAAGTCAACAAACACTCACATTTTTGGAAACTAACAATAAAAGACAGAAGAAAGCAAGTGATACTTACCCGTCTCCGTATCGGCCATAAACGACTTAGTCATGACTTTTTATTCCAGTGCAAAAACAAACCAGTGTGTGAAGTGTGCAACAGTGTTCTAACGGTAAAACATTTTTTAATACAGTGTCCCAAATATAACAGTAAACGACTCAAATATAGCATACCCAACTCCCTAAGAGATGCCCCAGAAGAAAATACAGATACCCGAAAAATATTTTCCTATCTTAAAGACTGTCTACTTCTTCAAAAGATCTAAAACGTACATTTTAACACATACATATTGTTATTGTTCCATACATTTTTGAAATCAACACAAAAAGGAGAATCTAAATATAAAATAAAAAAGGGGGAAGTAATTTAAAAAAATAAAGGGTTGATACAGGGGGTGAAAGGGTGCATTTCCCAGCAACCTTAAATATGATATAACGTCTCCCCCTTCAAATATTAATTGACGTGTTTTTGCGTTTTTCCAAAAAATTAGAGGTTCAAAAGTTATTTAAGGTGGATAGTTTTATCTGAAAAGCACTGTATATTATGTACTTTACCACAAATCTTTTTGGTAGTACAAATTTAAATTTTAATTTAAAACGCGTCGAAATAGACTAAATAATTTTTGGAACAACGATACTACGTATTCAATTATTTCTGTGTTCAATATACCGCTTTAACTGTATTTCCGTTTATGTTAATAAATTAAAACGTCACGTAAATTTTATTCTGTAAAATAGTTTTATTTAAACCATACTTTAAAATGTTTTATTTAAATACATGAATAATATCAGGTAAATAGATCAATTCTGTATATATGCAAATAAGCAGAGCGTGAATTAATTAACCAAATATTTAAATAAACATAATTGAATAAAGGCAGAAAATGTAAACGGCTGTCTATTGTATATTATATTTATTACCCCTTTGATCATATTTAGCCGATACATTAAAATAAAATTCAATATTGTATGTGTAAGCGCACGAGTAAGCCGCAGGAGCTAATAAATGAAAATATAATACCATTCCAATAAGCAAGGCATAATACATATACAAACATTTATATATATATATATATATATATATATATATATATATATATATATATATATATAATATATATATATATATATATATCTATATCTATATCTATATCTATATCTATATCTATATATATATATATATATATATATATATATATATATATATATATATATATATATATATATCTCGAGGAAAGGAGTAGGACCGTCAATCCAATATAAATTAAGGATCACTCGGAAGAGTGGTGGGTTTTTTTCGGTCAAAAGGTGGAGAAAAAAGACAATGGCTACTTCATTTATTTATTGAAGACGTTTCGCTTTCTTAATCAGAAAGCATCATCAATTCATCCTAAAAGAACAATATGAAAAAATCACACAAGTATGGAAAAGTTGTTACATGTGTTACCTTAAAAAGAGATGTAGCAGTCAGTGATATTAAAAATGCGAAGACGCTTAAGTAAATGGACATTATACGATTACGATGTATAAACAATAAATTGAAATAAATACAGTTAACAATTTGTTCAAACTTAGCACAGCAAAAGAACATGTGGTTTTTTATATACATGTATAAGTAAAGAAACATTAATATGAGATTGAAGAACTAAGAAAATCAAAGATGCACTTCCAACGACATA
The DNA here is from genome assembly GCA_918026665.1 of Diabrotica balteata. NCBI lineage: Eukaryota > Metazoa > Arthropoda > Insecta > Coleoptera > Chrysomelidae > Diabrotica > Diabrotica balteata. Next base: position 76,103,664 of record OU898280.1, on the reverse strand, counting down.
TCAATAGTTATGATTTAATTTTAACTTAAGGTAGCAATATTAAAGTGATTAATATTGAAATTTAATAATTTAATGTATAATGCAATTACCACTCCAGGCTTCTTGACTAATGCCGGTAAAATGGCGTTAGATTAGAACAAAAGCGCCAACAACGTGAAAAGACAGTAACCTTAAGATCATGAATTATGACAGAACACCAAGGTGAAATACCAACCCTAATAATAGAGCCGATTATTTAAAGAATTTGATGAGTTTGGGTGACAACCTCTCTGTACAAGGAACCAAAAAATGAAAGAAATAGGCGGTTAATAACACCAATTTCCGCCCAGTGATCGGTTAAGAAAAACGAACAGACAAGTGAGGTCAATCCAAAACTCATATATACATCGTCAACGTTGTGGCTGGTTAATCAGACACAAAGCTGGAATATTTCGGACATGTAATGAGAGGTCCCAAATATAGATTGCTACAAAATATCATGCAAGGAAAAATAGCAGGCAAACGCAGTCCAGGACGAAGAAGAACCTCATGGTTGAAGAACTTGCGAGACTGGTGTGGTGTAGATACAAGCATGCTATTTAGGATGGCAGTGGATAAAATTAAAATAGCTATGATGGTAACCAACGTTCTGAAAGGACATGGTACATGAAGAAGAAGAAGAATCAGACACAGGTGAAGATTGATTATAATTTCCAACAGTCCAGGGTTCATCCACTTGGAGCTGCAAATGATAAGGATTCTATAAATCAATTCAATTATATAACGTATTATTCTGTATTCTGTATTAAAGTATTTGAACAAAAACAATTAATAGAAAGATATACAAATACAAAGATATACAAATATACAAATACAAATATAATATAGTACAAATACATATAAACATATTATTTTAATATGTTTATTTATATTTAAAATTGTTTAATAAGAAAATATGATAAACTGTACACCATAAAAGACAGTAATAAAGTAAATAGATTATTAAGCCTAATTCTACAATATAAAAGCATGATATATTTGGCTCAAGTTACTAATGACTGTTGTCTTATTGAGAGCGTTAGGACATATAACTATAATAACAACTTTAATATTGTTGATTCTTTTCACTTTAGTGATTATTTAATTATTAATTAAAAATACATATAAATATAATTTTTTATAGACAAATATATATATATATATATATATATATATATATATATATATATATATATATATATAGAAAAGAAATTTAATCTTTGCAGATAAGTTAAATAGTAAACTCTTAAATATTGGGGAAATCTGCAAAAAAAAACTCTAATGTGTATCAATTATTTCATCTAACGTTTTCGCCAAAGAGAATTTGGCTTCTTCAGGGCTGAAAGAGAATAAATTATAATTAGCTACCAAGAAACGCAAAACGACATTCATATCAAAAGAACTACTTGTAATTGTTTCGGCGCTTACGTTTCTATGAAAACAGAAGCTCACATTCAAACTTTACAACAATTAAAAATTTAGTTATTGCCGACAATTCAAAGAATTACTTCCTTTAAATGTAGTTACATTGGGTTTTTCGATTGTCCTTGGGTAAACCTTTGCGTTTTAAGTTCAAAGCTACCATACATTTCCAACGTTCACAAATAAACTTTTTTGCACATAGTAACAAAAAAACACCACTATGTTGTTACTAGCTAAAGTTTTTTAACATCATAACTCGACATTTCTAAAATTTCACGGTAAGGTAAATGTTTTTTATTAGATAATATATGGTAGCTAATTATAATTTATTCTCTTTCAGCCCTGAAGAAGCCAAATTCTCTTTGGCGAAAACGTTAGGTGAAATAATTGATACACATTAGAGTTTTTTTTGCAGATTTCCCCAACATTTAAGAGTTTACTACATATATATATATATATATATATATATATATATATATATATATATATATATATATATAATATATATATTAATAAAGTATTCAACTAGTGAATTCAGAGGTTTATTCGGTCAGTCAGGTTGGCAAAATAAAAAATAGAAGTCAACTACTTCATAAGTTTATCGAAGACGTTTCGGTTTATATTTCTAAACCTTCATCAGTTCTCTAAAATACAAAGATGACATAGAGTTTATAAGAAATACAGATCTAACAACTCAATATGTAGTATTAAAGATGTTATCGTATATGTACTTAAGTTTACTCATAAATTTAGAACTAACTTAAAAAAAAATTTAAATAGAAATATGCAAAAAATAACATTCGCAAAAGCGAAGATTTACAAAAACTTTAAATGTACATTTGGCTTCATTTAGAGATGGTTCTCCAATGAAGACAAACAAAACACTGATTTATTGCAATCTACGCAAAACGACGTGGCGCGATACCGAAAATGTTTTTCAAGGGCCATATGTTCAACAAATTCCAAGGTTTGAGACAATTATGAACTTCTACGGGGGTCATTGAAAGAATAGTTGGACGGGTGGATTTGTAACGGAAAAATTTGATATGATTTTTTTTTTTTTGTAATTTATGTTTTAATGAAACTTAGAGATTTGGGATGATTATGTTATTGTTTTGAATGGAAAATCCGGCTATTTTAAATTATGAATATTGGTATTATTTATTTCGTAAGATGAGAGAGTGGTAAACCTGGCTCAAATTGTCAATATCGGTTCTTTTGTTTATTGCAGATGGGTTTTTTAGTATCTCACACATTTCAATAAAGGAGCGTTTTTGATGGTTATTTTGTTTGGCCAGTATTTTAGTATTTGAGAAGTCAATGTGATGTTTGGTGGAAATGGCGTGTTGTGCAAGGGCACAAGAGGGTTTGGAAAGTCTAATGTCGCTTTTATGTGAAGTTATACGCCCTAGAAGTGAACGACTGGTTTGGCCAATGTAGCAGGAATTGCATTCAGAACCGGGGATTTGATAGACAACATTAGTGTGCTCTAACGAGCTTAGTGGAGTTTTGGACTTGGAGAATAACTTTCCAATAGTTTTAGTGTTTTTTAGGGATATTTTGACGGGTAAGTTTTTAAATAGTTTAGTAAGCTTGTTCGTAACTTGTGGGAAATATGGAAGAGAAGCATATTTTGTGGCTGGTTTCGGGGTTAGCGGGGAATTGTCAGTCTGTAAGCTATTGGATATGGAGGCTAGTATTGCACCGTTAGGTGCTTCAGAAATAGAATGACCGTAGCTTTTAGAGAAAAGATATCTGTTGATGATGGATATGGAGTAAGAGTTATCAATGAGGATGGATTTGAGTAAATCCAAAGATTCCCTCTTGTACCGCGTATGGGTCAACGTGTGTACTCTAAAGCTAAGAGCTTGTACAAGGTTAAGTTTGTATCTCATCGGGTGTGTAGAGTGGTAGTTTAAGAACCGGTTACTCGCCATTTCTTTCCTGTACCACGTAGTGCCCAATATGTTGCTATGTGTGCGTATGATTCGCATGTCCAAAAACGGTATGCTGTTATCAGCCTCCAATTCACATGTAAATTGAAGGTGAGGATCAACGCTGTTGAAGACTGATAAGGGGCTTAAAATCTTATCAGGTGGTGTTGCTAGGATCAGGTCGTCGACATAACGCTTTACAAATCTAATCTATATATATATATATATATATATATATATATATATATATATATATATATATAATATATATATATATATATATATAATATATATATATATATATATATATATATATATATAATATATATATATATTTATATATATATATATTATATATATATATATATATATATATTTATATATATATATATATATATATATATCTACGGCATAAAGTGAACTCCGCCCATGTTAAAATTCAGGTTTAAGTGAGCTCCGTGGTCAAGTGGACACCGATATACGGTGCTCACTTGTCCATTCCATAATATTGGCTCTGTCGATTCGTTAAGATGTATAGTTTCATAATTCGTAAAAAAAATTTTGGAGCTCATAAGTACCCCTGTATCATAAATGTATTTCGCTTAGTTCACGTGTATATATTATAGGGGTCGTTCAGATCTTTTTCACTGTATATTGAAACTATAAGTATATCGGTTTAAGTAAGCTCTGATAGTTTGGCAACTATGCACTTAGGCCAGCGTTCTTGATATATATATTTTATATATTTTAAACGGTTCATACGGACTCCTTTTCATACGCATTACAATATGTAATCTTCTTCTTCTTCTTGATGTGCCTATCCGTTATGAATGTTGGCGATCATATTGACAATATGTAATAGATATGTATAATACCAAATACCTGTTTTTGGTAGGTACCTGCTATTCTAAAAATAGCTTTATAAATACAAAAGGATTTCATTACCAAGTTGGACGTGTTTTTTCATATGCGAATATTTTCTAATGTATTTTGTTAACATGAATATGTCTTTATACGTTTTATTTAAGAATACGATTAATAAGAACTTTTTAATCCATTGTTTTACGATATATTGTATACAGCTTCTTTATTATTTTATTTCTGGTTTTATCTGTGTACTACATAAAATTGTGGATAGGTTATCTTAAAATAAATATTTAAGTGCAAAAATAGATATTTTTATGTAAAAATTGGTAGTAGTGCACAAAAGAGGAAGAATGCTTAATTTATATAAGAAGAATGTACCAGTTCACCAATATTACATACTTCTAAATGTTTTATCTGCTATTTAGGGGTAATATGTAATCAATAAACGTGGAGTTAGTGTCAAATTTGCAATAATCTTTGGTCAGTTTTTTTCTTGATTTTAGTCATAAATTGAGCTGGTATTCGTTGAGTGGATGTTGCTATTCTAGACTTTGTATCTTTTATTCTCTAGCAGTCTAGCTACTTATCTTCGGATATTAGGTGAATTGATAGCTACGATATTGTAGAGCTTATGTATGGATGTGTGTGTGTCTTAATATTCGCTGAATTTGGCTGTCTAATTTATAGCTAAATCTACGTGTTAAATATGTGTTGGTGTCATCCATACTTGCAAGGTATATTCGGTAGCAGAAGCATAGAGTGCAAGCGTCTACGTTTTAAGGATAAAAGGATGCTTCTCATTTTTAGCTGACAAGTTTGCAGAGATTATTTTTCTGGTCCTCAGTTTGCCTTTTAGTTTTAAACAATGTTCTATGCATGACAAAGTGTGATACAAACTATCTTCAAGGTATTTATAGCAAGTCCAGAGTTTAAAAATTTCATGACACTATTGGATGTTTAGATTTTTAAAAGCATCTCTGTTAGGGACATTAAAGCAGGACATCTGACTTTTTCTGAGGTTTGGCTTAAAATTGATTCATAGTCTATTTTTATTGTGTTTAAAGTATGATTTAGATTTTTCTATACTTCAGCAACAAAAGTTTTTGGTTGTGCAACAATATAGATGTATCGTCTACATAATAGAAGTCCTAGTATTTACTGGTATGGGTTGTGTAAATATTATACAGTGTAGGTACCATTACGCTACCCCAAAGGAGACCGTTCTTCTACGTTTTCCATCTGTTATTTTTACCATTGAATGATACGAAAAATCTTCTGTTGTGTAGGCATACCCGGACAATACAAGCCATTGTTGTATTTTTGATCCAAATTTTAGAATTAGTTTTGTGCTCAGATCTTTAGTCAGGAGCCGTAATATTGTTCATTATATACGTAGATAGCAGATCCAAGCTCAACACCGTTGAAAGATTCCCTTAGCTGACTGGTTTTGTCCCCTCTCATTTTAAGTTTTTCTTTTCTTGTTTGCCTATGTTTGCCTATACATATTTTATGTTTGGCCCTCAATGTGTTTCCTGCACTAGAAGTACGTCACATTTGTGTTAACCGCATATGTCTGATAAAGTTAAGTAAAGTAAAGTACCTATCTTTATCTCTGGATATTCCCTTCTCTAATATTTATAGACATAATTAGGATAGTTGGCATTAAAAAGGCCGACTTGGTCTTTGGGATCTTTAAACCCTATAAAATATGGCTAATCTTTTACTTCTCATTAAAAATTTTAATTTTACATACTGTTACTTTTAGACAATATTTCGATCAGATTTGTATAGTAATAAATGTAGTTAATATATGTAGAGTCTCTGTGTGAAAAATAAATGAGTTTGTAATATCGGTCACAACTCATATATGGATAATAAGGAAATAAACGGTTAAAATAGGTGTACAAAATTTTAACTACATATATCGGCGCCATTGTTCAGGAGTTGGGTTTATCTCAGAGATCAAAGGTTACGTTACATGCATATTCCAGGTTCTATTTACGTATTTTCATTCCTAAAAAAGTATATTTATAATAAAGCCCTGAAGTTACCTTTAGATTTTATGAAAAGTAGAATCTATGGAAATTAGCAAATTAAAAAATAAAGACATAATTTTGAATGGCCAACTTGAGACAAACAATTCTCCCGTCCTTAACTTATTCAGTTGCAAACTATAACGTGTAAACGCATACATCTTTTATTGTTAAACTAAACTAAAAATAACAAACTAAACTCTAAGAGAAAGAGTAAGAAGTGAAGAAATACGAGCGAGATGTGGTTTAGAGGAAATAAACGCGTGGACCAAAAGAAAAAAGCGGAATGGAATCAACACTTCGAAAGAATGACAAAAAATAGAATAGTACGAATAGCAAGAGACAAATCGCCAAATGGAAGGAGATCATTGGGACGACCGAGGAAAAGATGGTCAGACAACGTCAATTGAGGCTCAAAACCGAAGTAAAACAGGCATAAGCCTATTTATAAAGAAGGAAGAAGAAGAAAAAGATAATAAACTGGAGTAGAGCACTTGGTAGATAATATTTATTTGTTTTTGCGTATACTTATTTTACAACATAGTACATAAAATAATAAATATTTGTGTGCTCAGTTTTTTGCTCTGAATTGAAGATTTTATCTCAAAATATGACTGTACTTTATACAAATATTATTATTTTCTGAGATACCGGTATAAATATAAATTTTGAACTTCGCAATGATTTTTTAAAATTATTTTTTTGTGACGTTATGTCAGTGTTTAAGAATAATGCTGGGAATAAGGTTAAATAGGTTTTTATATTTTATTTGACGTTTAAATATTTAAATCTGAGTTCATTTTTCGAAAAATTATAAATTTGTGACAACAAATTGCTATATAACAGTACGAGGCAATATTCTTATGCTGTGACAAAATCATCATATTATTATTTGCTTTACATTGCCGTTTTTCCTGCCGTATCATATTTTAGCATAGTCTTCTGATTCATTTTATAGACAAGCGGTAATGGATATCCACAATTTGTCTAATAATATTAAGTTTTAAAAACAGCTGTGCTTTTATGCTCATTCGTTTACCTTTTGTAAAGCCAACTGAGTTATGAATAACTACTTTTTTGTATTTTTAGAAGACATACTTCTATCGGGCATATTTAATGTGTGAATATTAGGGATTTATATAATCTTTTTGTATATATAATTTGTTTATTGATTTTACATTTTAGATAAAATTTCATAATTATAGTTCTCTTCCGTTTATTTTCTATAGTAATACATATACAAACCCAATTCGAAATGGAGAAAAACCTGCGAGTTCTAGATTGAACGTAGACATTCGTCTCTCTTTCTCCCTATATGTTATATAAAGGTCATCGTTATCATATAGTCAGAACGCAACAAGATTCTATTACCTTTTCTTCTTTTTGTCTCCTCATTACTATTGAAAACTTAGCCACGTAAATGACGTTGTAAAAATTTATTTCCCTATTTCTGAAGTGCCTTTCCTGGGATAACTTTTTTAAGTCTAGTTCATTTGATTACTTGTAATTGATTTGATAATCCCTAACAAATAAGTTGTTGATTGTAGGTAGGATAGCATGTGATTGAACAGGGATGTGTTGATAAGATGTAGGTAGTCTCATTATTCCTAAATTTGACCATATTTTACTTCCCTCCTTCATTCGTGGACGTCCTAAGGGCATTTTTTTTTCTCGATCCTCCCAATTTAGCTTGACAATGCAGTTATTAGAGAGCCTTTGGATATAGCCAGTGCAACTTTGGCGTTGAGATTTAGTTTCTTGTACGACGTTGCTACCTTTGTATATGTGTTTGACCTTGGCATTAGTTCCGTTTGGTATTGGTTAGTACTCGGACCTATATAGGTTGGAAAATACTTCTGATGACATTTCTAGCAATCCTGATCTAATTACTAATTGAGTTTTACTTACATTGTTTTAACAGTGTTCTCGTCAAATATCCACACAGTAGCACTGATTTAATTATCTTCTTATATATCCTCATTTTATAGATTCCTATTAGACTTCTGGATTTAAAAGTGTTATAAGGGTTATAATATATACATCAGTTAGCTCCCTAAATATTCATTTTTATTTCTTATGTGAGAACGTTATCTACGATATACTAAATACTGCAATGTCTTAAAATGATATTGGTTTATTGTAACATTATGCTTTACTCTATATCATCTTTTTTTGCATGTTAAAGGACATTTATTTAGTTTTTTACTGATTATCAGCAAATTTTTTTGGTGCTAATAGCATTATTTTATAGCATTCCAATATTTATTCTATGGATTAAATCTGGATAGCAAATAGTTATTCTTCATTTTCTCGGAGAAATAATATTGCTACTAATTTCAAACCTATTTTAATACATGGATACGAGTAATAGCAAATGACTAAAGCAAGTGAGGAAGAACTCCGAATATTTGAAAAGAAAATAATAAGAGACAACGATTTGAACCTTCGTCGAAGCTAGATTTATTTAATTACCAGTCTAATCGCACCTAGTTTTTGTGCTTTTATTTATATCCAGTTAATACTAAAAGTGTAATAAATTGTTGTGATACCGTAAATAACAATGGAGAAAATCGGTAAGGAATTTTAATCTAATTAGATACTTACTTTAAAACAAGTTCATATTATTTATATCACCCGATGTCATTAAACAACGAAAATGGATGATGTTAATAGGCCAGTGGCGTCGAGGCCCCAAACGTTATTGACATCATATAAAACTTCTTCATATTCTGTAGCGTTAATCAATTCAATTCCAAAATTCCAATATCTACTTGCACTGTGAAAGATTATAGAACCAAGATATATACATTTTTTCATCACGAATTTCAAATCACCGTATTTGTATTTACCTAGCTAGTGAACGGACTAGGGAACTAGTCCTTCGGACTAGGAACTAGAAACGAGAGAGGAGAAAGGCTCATAGAATTCTGCCAAGAAAAGAATATGGTAATTGCCAATATTTGGTTTCAGCTTCCTAAAAGAAGACTATATACATTGTCAGAAACCAGATAGACTTTATACTCGTAAATAGCAGATATAAAAACTCTATAACCTCAGTTAAAACTTATCCTGGAGCAGATATTAACTCAGACCACAATCCGCTAGTGGCTGAGGTGAAAATAAAATTAAAAAGAATTGAACTCAGAAAACAACAACCAAAAATTAACGTAAGAATGCTACAAAACGAAGAAATAATATAAATATAAAAAACGAAATAAAAAATAATGTGAATGTTAATATGCAAAAAAACACTAACTGACAACAAACAAATTATGGATGTAAATAAAAAGTGGTGTAATATAAAAAACACATTACTGAAACCAGCTCAAGAAAGTTTAATAGAACATAAATCACAGGCTAAAAAACACTGGATGACAGAAGAGATACTATTACTGATGGAAGAAAGAAGAAAATATAAAGGAAAAGATCTACAGAAGTATAAAGAAATACAACGAATAAACAAGGAAAAAATCAAAACAGCTAAGGAAATCTATTTGATGAAGCAATGTAAAGAGATAGAAGAACTAGAAACAAAATATGATATGAGAAATATGCACAAAAAAATTAGAGAAGTGACTGGAATGGGTCGAAATAGACAGCAAGGACACATAAAAGACAAAAAAGGAGTACTACTAGTAGATTTACCAAAGAAGTTAAGGCGATGGGAGGAGTACGTTAGAGAACTTTTCCAAGATGAAAGAGGTGAAATGCAGAAAATACAAGAATTAAATCCTTTAGAGATACAGAAGATCACGATAGATGAAATCAAATATGCTATCAAAAACTCTAAAGACAATAAGGCAGTTGGATTAGATGAAATACCAGTAGAACTCTTAAAACTAGTGGAAGAGGACAACTTGGAAGTATTGGCAGATTTATTCAACACGGTGTACGATACGGGAATAATACCACAGGAGTGGCTAAAGTCAGCATTTATAACCATCCCTAAAAAACAGCAGCAAAAGAGTGCTCTGATTATCGAACACTGAGCCTCATGAGTCATACTTTAAAAGTTCTGCTAAAAATAATACATAAGAGAATATACGAAAGGCTAGAGGAGGATACTAGCGAGACGCAGTTCGGGTTCCGAAATGGAATGGGTACTCGAGAAGGACTATTTGCCATCAACATATTAATTCAACGATGTCGGGATGTGAATGTTGATCTACACTTGTGCTTCGTTGACTACGAAAAAGCTTTCGATAAAGTAAGACATGAAAAACTAATATCAATACTTATGAACAAGCGCATTGACAGTAAAATCATAAATATAGTGCAAACATTATATTGGAACCAAAGTGCCATAGTTCAAATTGATGGACAACACTCAGAAGAAATGAGGATCTGTAGAGGAGTTAACAGGGATGTGTGTTATCACCACTTTTGTTTAACTTATATTTTGAAGAAATTTTCCAAAACACGCTCAATAATATCGAAGCGGGAGTCACCGTTAACGGAAAATTAATTAATAATTTAAGATATGCAGACGACACTGTGATCACAGCAACGAGTATAGAGGATCTACAACATCTTATCGAAAGCTTGAGTATAAATAGTGCTGAGATGGGAATTACTATAAACGCCAAAAAAAAACGAAGTACATGCTGATTACAAAAAGGCCACAAAACATACATCACCTATTGACAATAAATGGTAACGTGATAGAACAAGTAGAAAAATATCAGTATTTGGGAACTTTGATCAATGAAACCAATGATCATACTGTAGAAATAAACAGACGAATAGAGATTGCCAGATCAGCATTTATACGAATGAAGCCACTCCTAACGTGCAAAAATCTCAATTTGGAGATCAGACTACGTACCATTCGCTGTTATATATTTTCAATATTATTATATGGAGCTGAGACTTGGACATTAAAAAAATGTAATTTAAAAAGAATCGAGGCCTTCGAACTCTGGTTATACCGCAGAGTATTGAAAATATCATGGACTGATAGAATTACAAATAAAGAAGTACTGGAGAGGGTTGGTAAAGAAACAGAACTAATCACCACTATACAAACCAGAAAACTGGAATACCTAGGCCACGTGATGAGGGGACCAAAATATGAAATTTTGAGACTGATAATACAGGGAAAGATTCAAGGAAGAAGATCTGTTGGCCGAAGGCAGAACTCATGGTTAAAGAATCTACGTGATTGGTACCAATGCAGATCGATTGATTTGTTTAGAGCAGCAAGTTCTAAAATAAAAATAGCCATTATGATTGCCAACCTCCGTAGGGAGACGGCACTCTAAGAAGAAGCTAGTGAAGAATTAGAAAAAAACTGTCATGAAGGCTGACAACGAAAGAATAACTATCAATCATCAAATAATTTATGCTGGACGCTTAATTACACCAAATGAAAGATTACTGATCTCTAATGTTTGTCCTAGTATTTATCACACTTTCATAGAATATGAACTTAAAAAATTAGGCCTCAATTTATTACCTCCAATTAATTTTTACGAAGAGGTACAACAAACCCAGTATATAGATATATATTGAGCTTTCCAAGACATACATTTATCTTTCCTTTGAAAGCTACATTAATTTCTTCCTCAATTGTCAGAAACCACGATCAAACATCTAATCGTATTTTCTTATCTTTAGAAAACAGATCTGTTACTATTGTAAAAAATCTGACCATTTTGTAGCAAATTGGTCATTCTGTACAAATCCAAATCAGAACTTTACAACAACAGTGCCAACTACTACTATAAATATAGTAATTAATACTCTTCCACCCTTAATCACCCTTAACATTATTCCCAAGTTCTCAAACTACATACACAGATAAAAATATAACAACTACCCAGTTATCAACAATACCTAATATTTCACAACCTCATATATCAATCCCAAACTATTCCTCAACACTTGCATACCCTATCAATAACATATCAATAAATACTGTAATTTAAAAACTAAAATTGCGTAGCCAAGAAAAAGTAGTCATAACCCAAAGTGCTTTAACAAAGGTGAACGAATTATTAGCGTAACAGCTGTTTTGAAAACTAAATATTATGAGACGAATTGGGATATTGTATTACAGGAAAATATGATATGACAGGAAAGACTAATGACTCTATAGCTAATTGCCACATAAATATCAATGTAACGCAAATCGTATGATTTTGTATATAAGACAAATAATATTATATTCTAAATGATACCTATAGAGATACAAATAGTAAAACAAACATAAACAACTATTATACAATATAGTAAATATTTATTTAGATAAACGTAAAGGTTAAAACATGTTTTTTAATTCGCGGTAAAAGATTTATTAGAGTTTATCACATAAGATAAATTCGTAACAAAATTCATATACCAGTAAATGGTACTCGTTACAGCAGCGAAGTAATTTTAGCAACAGATATGTAGGCTGACCCTTGACATATAGCAACCACAAAAGAATCGGCGATAGCGCAAAGGGCAGCTACCCCTTAACCAAGCCACGACTCTCTTGTTTGGCAGATAGCACTTGTCTCTTCGACGACTAGGCAGCCTTCACCCCTACTGGATAGAACGACTGTCTTTGATGACTAAGCAGTCTTCATCCTTACTGGATGGAATGATTGTCTTTGATGACTGAGCAGCCTCCACTCTTATTGGATGGAATGACTCTCTGTTAATGGGCTAATTATACGGGAAGAATTAAAACATGAAACATGGACGACGAAAAAACAAAATAAGAGCCGATTGTGCATCGCAGAAGGAAGAATTATTAGAGAAATATATAAACCTGTTATCGATAATATTACAAATCAATACCGATTGCGAAACAACCGCGAACTAATTGATTATTATGACCAACTAGATAAAGTAAAAACATAAATAACATCTTATACGTAATTCCTTGTAAAAATAATATTGTACATTTTTAAGAACGAACTCCTATTTGAACATTGAAGCGTCAAATAAAATATGTAGTACATAATAAATATTATAAAAAAAAATAAAGTCAGACATATTGAGATGGATTACTGAATACTATTATAGCATACAAGTAGTTTGAGCTACCGGATATTTAAATACATTAAAACTTGGTGTGAACATTTTGGTTAAAAGAATAAATTTGATTTTTATATTACACATGTAGTTGACGTTTCTTTCTCCAAATTCTTTTTTAGAGTTCTTTTCTAGACACGTACTAAACAAATTTTGTTTATATTGCAGTTTCTTCTTTTTGTAGATTTAATAGTGATATGAGGATATCAGTTAGCTACATATACATAAAATACAAATAGACTGACTGTTGCAATACAGGTCCGTTTTCCCAGTGCGACAGAGAAAACTGGCGAAAAGCAGTCCCTGCATCTCTTTCTAATTTGCCAGGTTTATCGAACGCGTGACCTAAATGACCAATGAGAAGGTCACGTGGTCGATAAACCCGTCCCATTAGAAAAAGATACAGATATTGCTTTTCGTCAGTTTTCTCTGTCGCATTGCGGAAACGTGAATGTATGGCAGTATTCAGTCTATTTGTACTATATGTCTATGGTTTGCTACATGCATTTTCGCTTTTATCTTTTATGTGACAAAGTTATCAGCAATATCTAAATAGCTCCAATCCTTCAAAAGTATATGGTTTTATTGTTACATTAATGCTCCATTCTATATCATACCTTTTGTCTGTTAATGAACTTTTACTGGATGGAATTTCTTGTTATTGACTATAACACCGTTTTTTTTTATGCTAAAAGCATTATTCAATATATTATAATGTGTAATTTCTCTGGCTGCTGACGAACAGAAGTTTTTATTAACTTTTCTTTAATATAATTATGTATGCAGATTTGTATTTTGATCTTCTCACGGTGCTAAAGAGCAAATGTAATAGTTTATTGTAGTTTTCCATAAGATTTCTAGTTTTTCACTGTGTCGTGGCTCCTCTTATTTCTTTTCCTACGATTTACATTAATTCATTTAATTATTATTTCTGAAATTTCAAGTTTATACACAGTTTCTTTTGTTCCGCTTATTTATCTAAGATATGTTATTCATTCTTATCTATCTATCTATCTATATAAGGATTTTTACAGCTGTCGCCGCCTTCCTTCTTTCAGTAAACGTCTCCAGTCCTGTCTGTTCTGCCATTCTCCATCTCTAAGGTCTCGTTTTTCCATGGCCTCGTCCACTTCATCCCTCCATGATCTTCGGGGTCTACCGAAGATCATGGAGGGATGAAGTCTTCGGGTTCTTTTTCTCCTTCCTATTGGGCTCCAATCCAAAATCCTTGCTATCCACCTTGTATGATCTGTTCATTCTTATCTATAGATGTGCTTATTCCCTATCAATTATCTATCAATATTTGAAGTCTTTTTTTATTTGTTTTAGTCATTGTAATGATTCGCATCCGTACATAAAAATAGGTCTAAAGCTTGTATTATGCTCTAAACTCCTTCAGTGGTAGTATTACCAACTGCGATTATTGTTCTATAAAGATATTTAATGTCTTCCATACTTTAGAAATTGAAATTGTTGACTTTAACGTTGTATCTAGATTTACTGACAGTCTCTTATGTTTATGCGCTGGTATTTGGTTTTCACTTCGTTGATTTTACTTGAAACTTTTTTCGTACTCTCTGGACTTTGTTCAGTATGTCGTTTACATATTTATAGATGTAATCATCAGCATAACTAGGAGCTGCTTTATACCTTGGGCCGTTAATGGATTACATCGTAAATCGGCACTGTTTCTATTTTAATAAATTGTTCTTTAATTTTTTGACTATTTAAATCGAGAATCTGTATTTTATTCGACTGTTTATTAAGGCAGAGTTTCTTGGAGCCAATTTCTCTCTCAAGGTTTTTGTTTCCCGTATCAATATTACAACAATTTTGCTGGATGCCGACATAGGAAACCCGTTGGTATATACTCTTTCGATATCTTTTTCTCTCGTTATAAAGTGAATATTAGTTTATTAGGAAATATGATATTGTCTAATAATAGTTAAGTTGTTTTGCTTTGCTTTCTCAGACTGCTACCGTCGTGCCTTCTGGTATTTGATATTTCAACCGTCAAGCAACAATTCCTATATGCATTAACTTAATGCTGATATCCTGCTTCCCCAATCCAGTTAGCAGTCCCGAAACCAATAAAATTGCTACATTCAAGTTTTCTATTAAGCTGCCCAGAACTATAGGTACGCCTTATTATCTTACTGATGTTAGTGCTGCCCCTTATAAGTGAATAAAATATGAAAGGAAGGTTTTGGTAATTTAATAAGATCCTTGTGTTACAATATAATGTCTCAGAGAAAGTAAAGTAATATCAAAACGCTATTCGGATTTAATCCATAGCTAAAATATTAGAATGCTATAAAATAATGCTATATATTAGCATTAATAAGTTTATAATGGATACTAAAGTTAGAAAATAATTAGAGCAAGTAATTTAAATTATCAAAGTGCTTATTAAACATAAAAATAAAATAAAATTATATTAACAATTTATATTATAATATATTTAAAAACAGTAGCCAAATATTCTTGGAATTCCTCGACGACTAACCTGGTGGATATTTAAATAAATTTTAAGTTCTAAAATATACCTGCTCTAAAATTTGAAAATCTACGACTAATACAACTACTGGCAACATCGCAGGAGCTTAGTTGTGTACGCTAAAAGCTGTATACGGATCCCAAAAATGTTTTATTCAGTTACGGAGTCCATTTGATCCGACGTGTTGGTCGGAGTCTACATAAACCGCTACTCAGATAATAATATACACGGCGTATATTCTCCTGGAGTTAGTATAATACCGTTTTAGTACGGAGCCCACATTAACCGCTAGAAGTATATATATATATATATATATATATATATATATATTATATATATATATATATATATATATATATATATATATATACTGAGATAATAATAAATTACTTAGAAGAAATAATAATATTATGAGTTTTAATTAATAAACTTAAATAGTGATTAAAGAAATAATTTATGAGTTATTATAGACTAGAGAATATTATAAAAAAATATTTATATGAGGGTATTTTTAAGAATTTAGAATAATAATAAGTGTAAAAAGTTTAATTTTCAGTCATATTTATTTTATAGATATATTTAAGTGATCCACGTGCATATGTAACCAAATATACACTGTATTATAATGACAGAAGAATAAATTTCAACAGAAAGTGACATTTTAATAATAGTTACGGATGTAAAATAGTGTTAGGTATTAATCTAAGTTGCCCTATTTACATATAAGTGTATATTCTGATCTGAAAAAGTATAAATGTCCATTAAATTATTCACAGAAAAATTAAGAATTTTCTAGAGCATTTAAATAACACGTCAATATAAAATAGTTAACCCTATTTGCGAGGTAGACTATTCGAGAACCTTCAGATATTGATGGAATAGACAATTCGAACAAGGTTTATTGCTAGAATATTCGGGAATGATGAAAATATATACATACGATGTAATTTGGAGCAAGGATTTAGTAACACAGTATTCAGTTAGACAGTATGAGAGTAAATTAGAACAATAATTAAACAGTTAATAATTAGGACAATGGGGATTCGACAGTGCAAGATTGTATGGAGTTAGTTAATTAAAAGTTAAAGAGTTAAACTTTTTCATTACGAAAGTTACAGTTGGACAGTTAACAGTAACAGTAAGACAGTGCATTCACTAAGCAGTCAATCATTTAGTCAGTTGATCAGTAAATAGTACAAGCAGATAGTATACAGTGTATTTAAAAGCATATTTGAAAGTATATTAAAATTATAATATCTATATGGTGATTGGAGATTATTAAGAAGAAAAAATAAGATTATAAGTAAGAAGCAAAGAAAAAATAAATAAATAAAGAAGAATATTGTGCCCATTTATAAATGCTATTAAGAAGAAAAACATTTTAAATTATATTTGAAGAAGCCATTAATATTGAAAGAAGAAGATAAATATTTGGAAGAAGCCATTTCACAAAAACCAGGATATATATTAAAAATAAAAAATAAAAATAAAAATAAAAACGTTTATTGCCTTAAAAATATATGTTCATGTCACACTTAAATAAAATTTTAGCCTTGTTTCTTCGGCGTACCGCTTTTGCACCGCCAGTGTTTGTTGCTTCTTCCTCTCAGCTTCTGGATTTTCCTCGGTGGTGTCCTCGTCTGCTTCTGTAGGTACTTGTATCGGAAGTATTAGTTTTCTAGTTGTATTAGTTGGAACTGTTGGAAGGTCTGAAACAAAAATGTTATATAATATAGGTGATAGAATGCTGCCCTGAGGCATTCCTTCCTGGATTTCTTGGATCGTCGACATCTTTTGGTCAGCTGAAACTTGGAATGTTTTATTGGATAGATACATGTCGCAGATGTTGATGAGGTAGTGTGGAAGTCTAGCCTTGTCCATCTTGAAGATAAGTGCCTTCTTCCAAACCGTGTGTAGCGTTTACGCTACTGACTAGTCCAATTTAAACCCCTCAAGAAATTTTTATTACCCGCCTACGATCGATTTTAAATCGACATTTTTCCCCACGCGCTGTTATCGCTTTGAAAGGAAGATCGATTTTATGCGGAAGCGAAGTTTCAGTTTTAGTCAGAACTCAACGCAGCGACGTCAACCGGTGAAATTTTTCACCTTCAAAGTGACGGAATTGGAGCAGAAAAATAATTTGGGGAAGAATATAATTCATTAATAATAATATAAATAAGTAATTTGTATAATAAAATCAATATTCATTTATGAGTTCCACATAAAAAGGAAGATTTTTTTGGCGTGCTGCAGCTCCATGTAAGTAAATCATTTCATACGTATTATCTCTTTATCATACAATCAAATTTATCCTTGCAGTTTAGTATTTCTTTAGAGATTTATTTTTGAGTTCCGAAATAATTTAAATATAAAATTTCCTTGATTTACTTGCAAAGAACATAAGGTCATTTTTTTTATATAGTCAAACTTAAATTCCGATCTATTTCATATCTTATCATTAAGTTTTTTTTTGGTTCCCTTTTATCTAACTTTTTTGGTGGAATATAAAAAGGTTCTACAAATGTGGGACAGCCTTCTGTATTCTGCGCATGTTTATTTCATGGCGCAAGCCTGTCATATCTACGAAGCAACTTCGAAAATTCTGACATGTTGACATAACCTAATGTTTTGATGTTTTGTTTTGGTGCAGTCAATCCATGCTGCTACACCTATTGAATTGTATTTATTAAATTAAATAATAATTTTAGATTCCGTCACTTTACTTGAGGATATTCTCTTCAGAATATTCCCTCAAGGACTCAAGTAACTAAATTTCTTGAATAGTTAGCAAACCCGTGGATTTTGCTGTCACCCAGAGACCAGTGACTGGTTGTGGCTTTTATGACCAGGATTCGTCTTTACAGCCATAAACTGATGTAGCCGTGCCAAGAGGAGTTTTTCCTATGGACTTATAGTGCTGTAAAGATAAGTTGTTTAACTATGTGACCTTTTGTATTACGTATTACTTTCTATTTACTGTTAACTTTTCATATGCATATGATCAAGTAACTACATTTTAATAAAATATAATTTTGATATTATTGGGAGAGGGAAAATATATTACCTTTTTTTTATTAGTTTTTTTTAAATAGGATTTTAAGAGTACTGACCAAACTCACTTTTGCTATAATATATTTTTTTAATACAATATATTTGATAAAATAGGTACAATTTTGATATTGGGGAAAGGGAAATAAATTTCATGTGGTTTTTAAAACATTGTATAAGGAGTATTGAAGACTCACTTTTTGGATGTAATATATATTTAATATAATTGTAATCGAGATTTATCAAGTTTGATATCTTTACAATATTGTCATTAGTACCTCATTTTAGTAGAACTAATTTAAATTTAAATGACTACCTTTTTGTTTTAAGACTTAGGCTACCCTACGGACTATTCTTGGTTTATACTAATATTTCATATTTTATTTGGCCAGTGGTAGTGACTATTCGTTTGTTGAGGGGCTATTAGGTCCCATTGTATGTGTACACCATCCACTACCACTGTTATTTGGCTTTGCATTATATGTAAATTGTTTATACACATATACCTATATACATTTTTTATAAATATATTTATTGTTACTATTTTGAGTTTTATTTCAGTTCTACTAACCAGTATATAACATAGCAAAACAAGATTATTATTTAGTATTTTTGTATTTCAGAGTATTATCTCCAGATTCATTTGTTACTTCAAAATCTCAACTATCGTTGAGTTGGCGCCCTTCTTTTCTCTTCTTATTGTTCTCTTTCTATAAATTTATTCCCAGTGACCTTCTTTAGTTGTATCACGTTTGATATTACCAGGTCTCATTTCGTTTCTTGTCTCATTAGCTCAGTATCCTTGCTATCTGTTTAAATCTTTAAAGCCACAATCCAGTGCATTGAAGCTAGCCCGAACACTCACTTGAGATTTAGTGTCTCTTTGGCCATTTAAATTTGTTTCTCTGAGCTTAGCCCTATTTTTAGTATTTTCATCACCTCTCTTCCAGTTCTTCTGGAATTTGGAAGTCTACAAGTCCTACACTTCCAAAAACCCAATACTCCCGGAGTATTGAGAGTTTCAATTGGCTAGACCCAACGTGTGGCTTCTTTTCCACTTCTGCCTTAAAAAAATATATATATATCTCCTTTAACTTTTGATTTTGATCTTGGGTTGTTGTGGTTTTCACTAGTTGTGCTTTTAGATTTTCATTTTAACGTTTAGTTTTGTTTTTTCAATTTTTTTTTGGACATTACCTTATATCTATATCTTAAATCGACTTGTTTTGCTATATACTGTGTAGACTGAATAAATTGCTTTGTTTTTGATTGATTAAATAACAATTTTAGATTAATAATAAATTAATTAAAAATTTAAATAACATAAAGTTAACTATTTCACATATCTTACAAGTCCGGAGTAGTCAATAAGTTGAGTCATTACCTTGAAATAACAGTTTTTGAAATTTTAGGTTCCTTAGGGTGTTGTAGCAGTATATTTCATTGGATTTCATAACTGGACCAAAACAATTAAACATTACTGGTATAGGTATCCCTTCAGAATATTAATTTGAGGACAGAGAGTAAGTTAAACTTTACCTACTTTTACTCATTCTCTTGTATATTTCTCAGTTGTGTAATATGTCTGCGTTCAAGGTAGAGCATCTGTTAGCTCCTGAATTAGAGTATGAGTTGAGAGTCTGTCATCTAACCAGTCCATTGTTAAAAAATGTTGTACAGAATGTACCAGGTAAATTTCCTGATTTTAAAGTTGAACATGGTGTTTTGTATAAACATGTCTTAAGTTCCATAGATTCCCTTACTGAAATGTCGGATTGGAAGATAGTCGTTCCAATTCCTAATAGAGCAGAGGTTTTGGCCACTTTTCATGACCATTCTACTGCAGCTCATTTTGGTTTCTACAAAACTTTCCGTCGAATATCTGAACTTTATTACTGGCCGAAGATGCGTCAAACTGTACGTAGCTATATCGCTTAATGCAAATCTGTGCTACATGCAAACCGACAAATCTTCCCCAACCAGGTTAAATGGATAGTTATTGACGGATTGATTTTCCATTTCAACTTATATCGTTAGATCTCATTGGTCCCTTATCACTTCTGTACCAGTTTGGTTGTTTAAGATCTGATTATCTATTTTGTTTACCTGGCAAAAAAACCATAAGTTGTGTTATTTTGCCTTCTGTTTTCTTTAATCTTATCTTAATGTTGGTTATTATCTTAGTTTATGGACTTGCTAATTTTGTTGTTTGTTTTCGCTTAAAAGTCTAACTGCATATCATAGGAGTACAGGATGGATATATGGGAATTTCCCCATCTTGAGTTCTAAGTTGAATAGATATTTACAGGGATAATTCGAAAAACATTCCAAAGATTTTCTTTTAATAGTATTGTATGGTTTCGTGGATCATGGCCACGAAGCTTATGCATTCATATTCACTTACTGTGTCGGTGTTTTAGCGTGGGTTCAGGATTGATCACCCTGGATGTGTGCCCTCACTTGGCTCAGAAATATATCAATACATATTAGTTGTTCCTTGAGTGTCTCTTAGGTTGAAATTAGAATGTGTCATTTAGAATTGGATCGTTCTGATATTCAGCAGTATGTAAGTCTGTTTAACTTGGTTTGTTATCTCCTATGTTATTACCTTCTCAAAGTATTTGAGTTTTAACATATCTTATTGTATACTGTTTGTTTACCTGTCTCTCTACTAGTGATATGGATTGGTAGGTGTGAGTTATCTTTATCTGTATCTTAATTGAGTTTATCTGTACCTTTATGGAGTTTATCTCATACCTGTAATGGAGTTTATTTCGCATCTTTACCTTAAGTTTATCTTGTACCTTGCCTGAGTTTATCTCGTACCTTTACCTTGAGTGTATCTTTATCTTTACCTTAATTGAGTTTATCTCGTACCTTTACCTTAATTGGTTTATCTCATACCTTTACCTTAAGTTAATTATCTTTACCTTTACCTGGATAAGGTTATATCTTATCTTTATCTTGATTATAGAGTCCTAAAAATCTGTCCTTTACTGTTCTTGTCGTGAGTAAAGAATTGGAACACGTCAATAGTACAGTTTAGGTATTACAGTTAGGATCTCTTTTATCTTTCCTTCTACCAAGTGTATAGCTGGTAGAAGTGAGTTTTGTGCATATCCTCTACCATGAGTAGATCTGGACGTGCAATTATCTTTTACCTTTTGGGCATATCCTTTACTATGAGTTGGGATTGCATTTATCTTATTTACCGTTTTTTTTAGCATACCCTATACCATGAGTATAGTGGGCTTGCTAGTATCTAAGGCACTAACAACCTTTACCGATTGTGTGCTTTCCTACCGCTGCTAGAGCAAGTAGGTGTATTGTATTATCTTTTACGTTGAATTTTCAATATGTTGTTGATATCCCGAACCATATATATGTTTCGGTTTTGTAGTTTCAACTAGTTCTGTGTAATTAGGCCCTCATTGAACTCTATGGTGACGAATAGAATCTGGTCGCTCTAGTATCAACGTTGGGTAAAGTTCATAGGACTTTGTTTGAATTTCGTTGTTATGAATGGTTCTTGGGGATATTGTGTTAGGGGTTGTTAATACACATCTACAATGTAGTTTTAACGATGGTTGTTTTTACCAATACTTGAGAATGTAGATAAGTAGTGTTAAAAGTTAACTTGATCTGTAATGTTATAGAATTAAACTTAAAATGTATATTTTTTTTTATCTTTGGTTTATACTAAATTAACATACATTATTGCATTAAAAAAAAATGTATGACTTCGTCTCATATTCTTCATTCCATATTTTTATTTCGTCCTTGATTTTGTTCCAATTCCTGAGCAAATGGTTGACTGGTGACGATAATGTTCAATTTTAACGTATCAACGTTCATTGTCGACCCAGCGTTAGATCGTTCTGCCACAAAAAAAAAAAAAGTTCCTTTTTTTTTTGTTGGAGATGAGGGAGAATGTAGCGTTTACGCTACTGACTAGTCCAATTTAAACCCCTCAAGAAATTTTTATTACCCGCCTACGATCGATTTTAAATCGACATTTTTCCCCACGCGCTGTTATCGCTTTGAAAGGAAGATCGATTTTATGCGGAAGCGAAGTTTCAGTTTTGGTCAGAACTCAACGCAGCGACGTCAACCGGTGAAATTTTTCACCTTCAAAGTGACGGAATTGGAGCAGAAAAATAATTTGGGGAAGAATATAATTCATTAATAATAATATAAATAAGTAATTTGTATAATAAAATCAATATTCATTTATGAGTTCCACATAAAAAGGAAGATTTTTTTGGCGTGCTGCAGCTCCATGTAAGTAAATCATTTCATACGTATTATCTCTTTATCATACAATCAAATTTATCCTTGCAGTTTAGTATTTCTTTAGAGATTTATTTTTGAGTTCCGAAATAATTTAAATATAAAATTTCCTTGATTTACTTGCAAAGAACATAAGGTCATTTTTTTTATATAGTCAAACTTAAATTCCGATCTATTTCATATCTTATCATTAAGTTTTTTTTTGGTTCCCTTTTATCTAACTTTTTTGGTGGAATATAAAAAGGTTCTACAAATGTGGGACAGTCATATCTACGAAGCAACTTCGGAAATTCTGACATGTTGACATAACCTAATGTTTTGATGTTTTGTTTTGGTGCAGTCAATCCATGCTGCTACACCTATTGAATTGTATTTATTAAATTAAATAATAATTTTAGATTCCGTCACTTTACTTGAGGATATTCTCTTCAGAATATTCCCTCAAGGACTCAAGTAACTAAATTTCTTGAATAGTTAGCAAACCCGTGGATTTTGCTGTCACCCAGAGACCAGTGACTGGTTGTGGCTTTTGTGACCAGGATTCGTCTTTACAGCCATAAACTGATGTAGCCGTGCCAAGAGGAGTTTTTCCTATGGACTTATAGTGCTGTAAAGGTAAGTTGTTTAACTATTTGACCTTTTGTATTACGTATTACTTTCTATTTACTGTTAACTTTTCATATGCATATGATCAAGTAACTACATTTTGATAAAATATAATTTTGATATTATTGGGAGAGGGAAAATATATTACCTTTTTTTTATTAGTTTTTTTTAAATAGGATTTTAAGAGTACTGACCAAACTCACTTTTGCTATAATATATTTTTTTAATACAATATATTTGATAAAATAGGTACAATTTTGATATTGGGGAAAGGGAAATAAATTTCATGTGGTTTTTAAAACATTGTATAAGGAGTATTGAAGACTCACTTTTTGGATGTAATATATATTTAATATAATTGTAATAGAGATTTATCAAGTTTGATATCTTTACAATATTGTCATTAGTACCTCATTTTAGTAGAACTAATTTAAATTTAAATGACTACCTTTTTGTTTTAAGACTTAGGCTACCCTACGGACTATTCTTGGTTTATACTAATATTTCATATTTTATTTGGCCAGTGGTAGTGACTATTCGTTTGTTGAGAGGCTATTAGGTCCCATTGTATGTGTACACCATCCACTACCACTGTTATTTGGCTTTGCATTATATGTAAATTGTTTATACACATATACCTATATACATTTTTTATAAATATATTTATTGTTACTATTTTGAGTTTTATTTCAGTTCTACTAACCAGTATATAACATAGCAAAACAAGATTATTATTTAGTATTTTTATTTATGTATTTCAGAGTATTATCTCCAGATTCATTTGTTACTTCAAAATCTCAACTATTTTCTCTTTCTATAAATTTATTCCCAGTGACCTTCTTTAGTTGTATCACGTTTGATATTACCAGGTCTCATTTCGTTTCTTGTCTCATTAGCTCAGTATCCTTGCTATCTGTTTAAATCTTTAAAGCCACAATCCAGTGCATTGAAGCTAGCCCGAACACTCACTTGAGATTTAATGTCTCTTTGGCCATTTAAATTTGTTCCTCTGCGCTTAGCCCTATTTTTAGTATTTTCATCACCTCTCTTCCAGTTCTTCTGGAATTTGGAAGTCTACAAGTCCTACACTTCCAAAAACCCAATACTCCCGGAGTATTGAGCGTTTCACGTGTCGTATGCTTTTTCTATGTCCAGTATGGCTAATTCTGTCTCCTGTTTCCTGTTGAATTTTATCTTCGTGTCGCTGATTATTCTTGCTAGTTGAAGTTCGCAGTTTCTTCCTTTCCTGAATCCGATATGGTCTTCTTGGATAATACTTCTTCTTTCTGTGTGCTTCACCAGTCTCTTGTAGATCATTTTTTCCAAAATTTTTCCCATCGTTTCCTGGAGTGATATGGGCCTGTAGCTTTCTAGTCTTCTTTTATTTTTCCTTGGCTTCAGAAGAGGTATGATCTTTTCGTGTTTCCAGTTGTTCGGAAAATGTCCTTTTTCCAGGCAGTTTTTGAAGATATAGTACAGCTATACTATGATCTTCTTTGGAAGTTCCTTGAGGGTGATGTTATGGATTCCTTCTTGTCCTGGTGCTCTGCTTCCTTGCAGCTTCCTGATGATTTTAGCAACTTCGCTTGGGCTGGTATGGTCTTCCTCGTCTATTTGGAACTCGTTCCTTCTTCTGATCCTGTTGTATTCTTGTTCGACTTGCCTCCTTGTTCTTGCATCCGACATATCCTGGTTTTGTCTGTGTGTGGCTGCCATCTTCCTTGATATTGCATTTACTTTTCCTTGGGTGTCGTAATATGTTCCCTCGTTGTCCATGATTTGTGGCATCTTTTGTTTTCCTCTTCTTCTTGACTTTAGCATTTTCCAAACGTTTCCACGGTTTTCTTTAGCTCTTCTGATGTTGTGCCACTGGTTTTCAGTAAGACTTCTCAGTCTTACTCTTATTTCTTCAGATAGGATGTCTCCGTATTCCTTGAATTCCTGTCTTCTAGTCCTTTGGAATGTTCTTCTGGCCTTGTTTCTGTCCTTGATGATGTCCTGTAGTTCTGTTGGGATGACCAGTCCTCTGTTGTTCGTTATGGATTTTGGAATGTTGACTTCCATGGCACGTTGAATTCTTCTTGTGATTTCTTCGATTTTTTCCTCTACTTCTTCTGTTGATTGGAACTCTCTCTTTATTTCCATTTGGTTGATCTGTCTTCTGTAGTTAGGCCAGTTGGCATCTTTTATTCTCGATCTTTCCACTGGTTCTATCGTTGGCAAGTCGACTCTTAATGTCATCCTTCCTATTACTGGTTTGTGATCCGAACTGCATTCGAAGTAGGCCCTGACGTCTTCTATTATTACATCTTTGGTGATGAAAATATCCAGTGTTGAGTTTTTGTGTCCTCTTATTGGGCTGATCCTTGTTGGTTCGTCTGGAGCGAATAACATCCTATCTCTGTCTTTACAGTATCTTAGTAGAGTTGTTCTTGGTGCTGTATCCGTCATACATCCCCATGCTGTGTGTTTGGCGTTGAAATCTCCTACTACGATCACGGTTGGTGCAGAGTTGAGTAAGGCATCTAATTCTTCTATGGCTAGATCTTCTGACTGCTTCCTGTAAATTGAAAAGATGTTAGTTATACCTACTTTAATTCCAACACTTTCAAGTTGGCGTGTTGCCATAAAAACTTGGTTCCATTCTATGTTGTTTTTAACGTAAATGGCTACTCCTCTGTCGTTTGGTTCGTGTCTTCTTCCGAATCCATCCTTGGAGTGTCCGTTGTGTAGCGTGTTTCAGACAGGCCTATGACATCTGGATTATGCCTTATGACTGCCTCTCGAAGTTCGCTGATCCTTAGCCGTAGTGATGCTATGTTGAACTGGAATATCTTCAGATGCTTAAGGTTCATTGTAGATGTCCTCGTATTTCATGAAAATCATTGCTTTTTCTGCGAATGATTTTGCTTGGACTAGTTCTTTCATATCTTGAAGTATTTTCATCATCTTCTCGACGTTGACTATCTGATTTAGTTCTGCCCAGGTACTCTTGATTCCATCTGACCTACTTGTGGATGCTTTTTGTCCTCCTTTACTTGCTTGAGCGTAGGATATTCCGCTGGTAGTTGTCCTGAATGTGTTTTGTTTCTACTTCTTGGTTTATGTATTTGTTTATAAATAATTATATTTATATGTATTTTGAATTAATAATTAAATATTCTTACGGTTTTACGTCATTCAATCACAGAAATGCAAAACCAATACTCAAATACTGAAATACAAAAATAAAATATAACCGTGTCTAAAAAAAATCTTACAATAATGATATGGAACATAATTATAGAATATGGGCTATTGGAAGAAGCAAAAAAATAAGAGAATGAGATGAAACCACCAACGATAGAAAACGTTAAAAAGGTAAATCACATTGCAGAAAACTAACAAGGTACCTTATTAGTTGTGAGAAAGAAAAATAACGAAAAGTATATATGATATTACACCGAGTAAGAGCAAAATCGGTTCAATCTATAAAAAGGGCGATAAACTTTTTTATCAAAACTGTACCGGAGTGACCTTGCTGTATTGTGAATATAAAATATTTACCAGTATACTTCAACCATAGGCTACAACCCCTCGCAGAGATCATCGGACAATACCAGGCAGGATTTAGGCAAAAAAGATCAACAATCGACCAACTTTTTACGACTCAGCAGGTGTTAACCAGGCATGTGACTCAATTAACGTGGTACACTTATAAAAAATAATAAGTGAATTTGAATTACCGTCCAAACTACTTAGGCTCATCAAAATGACGATGATAGACAAAGTGATTCAGATAGAGATACAACATGAGATACCCATTTAAAATAACACAAGGATTAAAACAGTATATTGGACTAGTAATTGTTTAATTTAGCACTAGAATACATAGTTCAAAATAAAAAAAAAATGTTTGTATTTTGGGAATTATTTCTTATTTTAACGTTCAATTGTGGGTTATTTCCATTAAAATAGAATAGTCATTACTTACTAGAAAATTAAACCTCTATTTTAAATATTCCATTTTTATAAAAATATTACTATTTATTTAAAATCATAGTTGTACAAAACATTCGTAAAGCAGTAATTTAATCATCCTGCCAACAGAAGTAGAAATAAGGCCAGAAAATAATGAATTGAAAGTAAACAATTCTAAAGCTAAAGTTCTAGCTGAAAATGTTCATATAAAATAATCTAGAATTATGTATACCGCAATAACACTCACCATAATTAGGTTATTCCCCGAACATTATTGCGCCCCTAGCATACATCTAAAACTTGCTGGCAACTGTGCTGACTAAGAGCTGTTTTATATCAATTAGTATTATTAAGTCCACACTGCGGTCATTTGTACAGCAAAGGTTTCTATTTTGCTTCTAGTTGTATTATTTACAAACCGTGGAAGCACACGATGTTAGTAAACGCATGAAACAATTTTAGTTCCATTCCAGATAATTGCAACACATTTGAATTATACGAGTAATATCGAATTTTAGATATATGTTAGTGTATTCTGACATATAGGTTTTTATTTCGTTTACGAGCTAAATTCCTCATAAATTTTACAGTTTAATTTAAAACAACTAAAAATAAAAAATAAAATACAGCAGTCTATATAAAAATTACCTAAAGCAATAAAACTGTCATATTTTATTTAACCATTGGTCGACATACACTAAGGCTACGTTGTTGCATTCCATTAAGTTTGCATCATAGCACTCTTGCTTATATTTTACTAGACGACGCGCTACGCTGCAATAAGTGTCTAATTGACTAGATGACATCTCATGTACATAATGTCATCTCTCTTAATATATTCCCAGAATACCATAATTTTTTTAATCTCCCAACATATGTACGCAGTCTACTCAGTGTATTTCACCTTAGCCAGTTAAGTTTTGCACCTGGTGGAAGTAGTTCTGAAGTCTTTGTGATATTTCCTTCCCACATTGTGGATCTCGTAAATTTTATGTTGTGAGATAAGGGGTCGATTATCTTAGTGAATGATATTCTTGATTTAAGACATTTATGTTCAGGAATGTGATAATATATAGAGAGATAGTTTTCTGCTAGTTCCAATAGAATTATTATAAAAATCTACAGCATTTTTCATATAAAAAAGCTTGCACGTCATTCAGGATTTACGTTGTCAGAACCCCACAGCGTTGCCAAAAGATCAGAATAGTTAGTAAGTGAGGAATTTTTAAAATGTCAAATATTTGTCAAACTATTATATAAACAGTAAATTCACTTAGTTTTAAGACTGCTGCAACACATTAAGATACATAAGAAGACATTTAAAAAATATATATATATTCTAAATTTTAAACTTACCTCTTTTAGGGCTTTAATAGTAAAAACGTCCCGCTCTTATTTCTTGTTCAAAATAATCTATCTTATGTGAAAACTTATCAGCTTTCTACAGACTATTTATTTGTTTTGGCATATCACAATACACAACAATAATCCGTTTTTAAAGCTATTAATCTAAATTTAATATAAATTTATAAATACAATCTATTGATGTATATCATATTATGTTCAAATTGTGTAAGAAATCAAAACAAACAAAATTCTTACTCTAAAAAAGCGGCAACACTTTATACACTTTTGCCACACGCTTAACTGTCAATAAAATTTGAAGTATTTCCATATCAGTTGCGTACAGTTGTCTAATATATTTAATTAAAATTATTATTTTGTGGAATATTAGACTTAAAGAGTTATTTCATAAAATTTATATTATTAATAATAACAAATGTTTTTGGTTATTTAATCAATATAATTCTAAAATTTCCAATATAATGATAATTACATTTTTCTGATTATTACACCATTTTGACGCCTATGAAAGATCGAGCAGTTCCGTATGGGTTTCGTATTATTAGCTGTGTTAGGAAAATTTGAACTCTAAGGTTGAGGTAATTCCAGCAATAATCGACACAAGTCGGTGGGGTCACCCTCTCCGATTTGGCTGAAATTTTACTTGCCTGTTGTACTAGACAAAAAAACATGATTGTCAAATTTTCAGACCTTAATATTCAAAATGGCGGTCGTGATGCGCTATTGAAGTTTCACGCTTTTTATAATTTTTTTTTCGTGTTTCGCCGATTTTTTTGGTACAGCGAGCTAAATATGCTTAACCCATGAAGAACTGGAGTTGCCATATGGCAACACTGGTATTGACGTACGAATCTTATTATTTTGAGGTTATGTTAGTTTTGTTTCCGAGAACGTGCCGGTCTGCAGAAAATAAGTGATTTGAAGATACACCTAACAAAAACTTAATTCGTTGATGTTTGTGAGATTTTATGGTCACCGTTTTTGATAGTTCTAAAAATGGATATAAGATTTGTGTAAGTAGCTCAATTTGTCAATTACTTCTGAATAACTATTACATCTAAGTGGCTAAAGTAACAATTATGCTCTGATAGAAAGGTCATTTTCCCTCTGTAAATATTTGACAACCCTTGAAAAAAAGCGATCTTTTAAAATATTTTGTTTTTATTCATCGCATTGCCATATGGCAACGCTAGTATCTACAGGCATCTTGTTTTTTCAGGCGGGGTTTCTCTCTACAAGAAGCTTTGAACATGGTTTACGAAGATGACGTCAACGTTAGATATATTTATGTAGAGCCCCCAAATATTGGAGACCTCACTGATGAAGATTCTGGCGAGGAGGATGGGGAAGGATTCATCGACAATCTGTCTAGAAAACAACTGGAAGCAAATGTTGAGGTGCAAATGTATGGCGAAGAAGCAGACAAGGAGGATGACGACATCGAAGAAGATGTAGTTCAAGCGATGGATATTTCCCAGGAAAGCAGCGGAAGTTTTATCCCACAAACTACTTCTCAAGTGAAGAAAATTGAATACGAGTCCCTAAATTGGATAACGAGTGATTTGGTCGACAATGCCGCTAGGTTCCCAGAATATAGCTACGAACCATTTAATACGTTGACACCTGTCGAGATGTTCGAATTATTTTTCGACGAGGATATAATTAGTTACATTCTCAACCAATGCACGAGTTATGCACTACAGAAGAACTTTCCCGACCCCAAAATTTCTGCAGGAGAAATGAGGTGTTTCTTTGCCATTTTGATTCTATCGGGGTATAATTGGCTCCCGGGAAAAAATTTTACTGGGATACGAATGGCGATATGGGTAATGCAATGGTCATGAACGCTATGCGAAGAGATCGGTTCCTTACAATTTGGCGTTTTTTCCACCTTGTAAATAATGAAGCCATAGATGAAAGGGACAAATATTACAAGATCAGACCCTTAGCTGACTATTTACAGAAAAAATATAAAGAATATTACGTCCCTGAAGGCGAATTAAATTACGACGAATCTATGGTGAAATACTTTGGACGCCACTCATGTAAACAGTTCATAAAAGGAAAGCCGATTCATTTGGGATACAAAGTTTGGTGCCTCAACACTAAAAGTGGGTATCTTGTAAGCTTCTACATTTTCCAAGGAACCGATCCCAAAGCAAATAATCATTATTATAAAGTTTTTGGAGCATGTGCGGCTCCATTCGTCACAATGCTCGATGAACTGCCCAATGATAAATCAAGATTACCCTACCAATTTTTCTGCGACAATTTATTTACGAGCCTCCACCTTTTAAAACATATAAGCGATCGTGGCTATAGCCTTACCGGAATAATACGGGAAAATTGCATTCCCAAAAACTGCCCTATAGAATCGAAAGTCGTGTAGCGTCAACATGTTATGGTGTAAGTGTAGCGTCAACATGTTATGGGGTGGAACCACAATCACTCGTGAAAATATATTCACAAGCTGAAAAGAAAACCATCCATGTTCAAAGTTCATGCCTGATTGGTAAATATAATAATGCAATGGGTGGCACCGACCTAATGGACGAAAATATAAACCGCTTTAGAATAGGAATGAGGGCAAAAAAAATGATACTGGAGCTTGATTACCTGGATGCTAGATGCGACTATACAAAATGCGTGGGTGCTACATAAAAAATCTGGCAAAAGTTGACACAGTTAGAGTTTAGGCATGAAATTGTGCAAGCCTATCTGACCAAATACGGAGTGCCTGCAAAACAAGGTGGCCGAACGTCTAGTTCACTCTCAAGTCGTTCCTTTCATAGAGTATCTGATGATATTAGATACGATGGAATTGGGCCTTTACTGGAACCAATACCAAATAAAAAGAAAATTAGGTGTGCAGGTGAAGAATGCAGGTCGATCATGAGAACAAGATGCGCCAAATGTGAAGTAGGTTTGTGCACAAATTGTAATGTTAAAACAGCTATAAAAAGTTTTTTGCCGATTATCTCTCAATTTCATAGAATATTTTTTACTTTTATTTCATTCGGTTAATGTAGCCATAGGAACCTAGCGTTGCCATTTGGCAACAGGCAATATTTTTAGGTTTTAATATATTGAATAATTATTTTTGTCTTTTTCTAAGTAAGTTTTGTCCATTCATAAGAGTTATTTGTATTATTTATGTAAAATAAAATTTTTCGAAAACTTCGTCTTTCATGGGTTAAACAAATATCCACTATGTTTTCCAATGTAAAATTTCCTGCTAAACACGATCCCGGTGTCAGAATTGTCATATGACGTCATATAAAAGCCACACAATGCGAAACAAAGCGCTTTTTTTTGAAAAATTCATATCTCTAAAACGCCCTCTTTAATTTTTTTTATTAAACTTTTACAAAAGACGACTTAGTACAAGTACTTTCGAATAAAAGTTGTCTTACATATCCTTTTTATATGTTTGAAGCCGCTGCGCCCTATAAAAGTCCAAAAAACGCGATTTTCCCGCCTTTTTTAGCGCTTTTCCTCCGTTTTTAGCTTCCAAATAACTTTTAGAGATTTTATGACAACGAATTCGAATTCTACGGAAAATTTTACACAAAAAATTGCTATTTTTAATTTATTTGCCACCGATTTTACCGTTTTATAGGGGGCG
Source organism: Diabrotica balteata (assembly GCA_918026665.1). NCBI lineage: Eukaryota > Metazoa > Arthropoda > Insecta > Coleoptera > Chrysomelidae > Diabrotica > Diabrotica balteata. The sequence goes on along the minus strand of OU898280.1, from coordinate 76,070,976 downwards.
ACACAATATTAAACGCAGAATTGCGCGCTGTAATCAATACATATTTAGTACATATAAAATATAATAAATTATATTATAGTTATTATATCTAGTATATAGTATATATATATATATATATATATATATATATATATATATATATATATATATATATATATAAATATATATATCGGAAAAAGGAGTACGACCGTCAATCCAATATATATATAAGGATCACTCAGACGAGTGGTGGGTTCTTATATCGGTCTCTAGGTGGAGAAATAAAAGACAAAGTTGATAGGCTACTTTATCTATTTTGAAGACGTTTCGCTTTCGAGTTTTGAAAGCATCATCAGTTCATCTAAAAAATTATTACAATATGAGAACCACACAATCATGGAAACGATGTTAATTGTTACCTTAAAAAGATATGTAGCAGTCAATGTTATATATATAAATAACATTGACTGCTACATATCTTTTTAAGGTAACAATTAACATCGTTTCCATGATTGTGTGGTTCTCATATTGTAATAATTTTTTAGATGAACTGATGATGCTTTCAAAACTCGAAAGCGAAACGTCTTCAAAATAGATAAAGTAGCCTATCAACTTTGTCTTTTATTTCTCCACCTAGAGACCGATATAAGAACCCACCACTCGTCTGAGTGATCCTTATATAAATATATATATATATATATATATATATATATATATTATATATATATATATATATATATATATATATATATTATAAAAAATATATTATATTTATTATATCTAGTATGGAAGCTGAAATATCAATTTAACCAGAAATCAAACCGTGGCATCAAATGGAATAAAATTATGTTTATGCGTGGCAAGCTATAAATGTACAACTGACAGTTCCTTATAATTATATTCTAAATTATGTAACAGTGTGCGAACATAAAAATCACCAATTAGGCAGGACAAAATGTAACTTTGATCTCTTTATAAATCAGAAAAAAGACAAATAAAGTATTATTATATTAGAATAAAGTAATATTATATCACAATTATAACAGCTTTGGTGATAGTTATTTAATTATGATAATATATATATATATATATATATATATATATATATATATATATAAGCATAATATATATATATATATATATATATATATATATATATATATATATATTATTGTGATATTTAAAGTCTTAGTGCGCCAAGCAATTAATTAGCTAATTAATTAATTAATTAATTACAATTATTTAAATGATATGACTATGATTATATCACACTTTCTAATTCTCTTATCTCAGGGTTCTATTCGTGCTTCAATATCTATGCTATTACATGTGAAAGGTAAGGTCCAAAGAATACCGGAATAATAAAAAACATATAGGATCTAACATTATATATTGAAATAAAATAATGAAATAAAATTCACACTCAAAAATTTTCAATAAACAAGATCTCATATAATGATTCTCAAAATTTTGTTCTACGTACGTGAACCTTCAAAATTAATGGTACAAACAATATTAGTTTAAATCTCAAAATCCCAAATATTATTCTAAATCTCCTAATCAAAATATTTATATCTTTTCTAAAATAAGTGTAAAAATTGTGTTATCAATAAAAGAAAAACTGCAGAAAAACAAAACTATCTCTCTTTGATGATGAGTGGTCCAAATCCTTGTTCCCTGTAGTCTATACTATCTACTCTTAGTCGCTCCCTAGGTAATCAGCAATCTTACAACAAATGATTGCAAGTTTATCGTCCTTAATGATCTCCTTCAAATGCACGAATCGTTCAAATTATGCTAGCTTCTTCTTCTCTCAATAAACTGAATCTCTCGTTGGCCTGAGTGAAAAATGACTCTTGGAATATCTTTTCTTTACGATAAACTGAATCTCTCGTTGGCCTGAGCAGTGACTCTTGGAATATAAGTAGAAAATATAACTTACAATCTTTTACTTAATCAGCTTCTGTCAGATACACTAACTACACGAAAACTCACAAACTTTCACTGCTACTGCTTCCTACCTCTGGGAAACTGCCCGAGAAAAACGGCCGTTTGCCTTGCACCCTTGGAAACCAATTGCCTATCTTTTCAAAAACTAACTAAAGTCTCATTCTCGAACCAATCATCCCACCTTTTTCAATTTCATCCAATCAAAACGAGTCATCCATCTCCCATTTCTTCATTTCGATAACACACAAATTTTTACCTACAATTATAAAATTTCCGAACATTATTTAAAAACTAATCTTTTTCTACCAATTCTTAAAAACCAACAAAAACATATCTTTCTAAAATCTATTCTATTGTCCTAATTACTGCACTAATGTATTTGGAAAAACCCATGTGTTCCCATGGTGGACTGCATCAGATGGTCGGTGCGATCGTTTAAGAACCTTGGGTATCTCTTCGTCTTTCTGCATTGAATCAGGAATGTCTTTTTTGCTTCAGTCCTCGCCAGTTTTTCGTTAAGTTTGCTCCATCTCTTGAGTAGTACGGTACAGTTAAAGCCATATTTTCGTTTGATGGTCACGAAAAAACCCTCTGTATAAGTAGACATTGTAAAAACTACGACCGTCAATTTATATTCACAAAGTATTCAACTAGTGAATTCAGAGGTTTATTCGGTCAGTCAGGTTGGGAGCACTATCCAACAAATTAAAAAGAAGAGCGGATGCCATCAACACACAGGTAAGAGCACGATTATTGAACTTCCACATTTCTTCGGGTACATTCCGATATAGCATTCATTCATCGACAAATGTCAAACATATTCATCCAACTTGAACCTCTCCTACCTTCCAACATTTTGGATCAATATGAAACTTCTCTTCTCAGAAAATATACCTTCTTTCTAAACAATTCCTTATCTCACCTCCAAACAAAATTAAATAATCTAGGGTCCACTCCTTTCAGTCGTCTACCATTTCACGATAAATGGATTAAAAATCTCACAAACATCCAAATCCCTAGAAATGTCTTAAAACTTCTATCTCTCGGACCTAAGTTCGGACTACAACCCTCGCTTAACGATTATTCCGTATGCAATTTCGTAGCTGACATAGAAAACATACTTTCACATTCGGAAGCCAATGAACTCCTTGAATTAAGATCATCTGCTAATAATATTCTCACCAACTTTTCACATAAACCTCCCTATGCCAGCTCAGATATAGATGATGTCTATAAGCAAACATCCACATTCCTTAAAGAACACCCTGACCTGATGGTATTAACCAGTGACAAAGGCAATGCAACAGTACTAATGATGAGAGAGCAGTACCTAAACCTGAGCCAACAACTTCTAGATGATAATAAATATTATCAGCCACTTCCCCGCAATCCAACATCAACTTACACAAATAAAATCAATAAATTCATCACTGAACTAAAAAACAAAAAAATCATCGATGATAAATTAGCCAAATCCCTCCATAACTATAATGGCAATGCCCCTAGGTTCTATTGTCTTCCTAAAATTCACAAGCCCCAACTGAGTATGCGTCCTATATTATCGTCAATCAACGCTCCTAACACGAATTTAGCCCAATTCTTAACGGACATTCTTTCACAAGCATACAACTACAAGAACGATTTCAACATAGTAGACTCTTTCCAGTTCAGTGAATTTATCAATAATTATCAGTTACCAAGAGAATATGTCTTAGTAAGCTTCGACGTAGTATCCCTGTTTTCTAACCTCCCACTCTCTAGTGTCGTCACGTCACTCCGGAACCATTGGAATGAAATCCAACCACACAGTCCAATATCGTGGGAAACATTCTCGGAATTATTAAAACTGACGTTTGACACCAATTTTCTAATTTTTAATGAAAAATACTATCGTCAAATTTTTGGAACTCCCATGGGATCGTCCATCTCCCCCATTCTAGTTAATTTCGTACTCGACGACCTTATCAATGAGAGTATCAGTAAGTTGGATTTCCAGGTTCCCTTTGTAAAGCGTTATGTCGACGACCTGATCCTAGCAACACCACCTGATAAGATTTTAAGCACCTTATCAGTCTTCAACAGCGTTGATCCTCACCTTCAATTTACATGTGAATTGGAGGTTGATAACAGCATACCGTTTTTGGACATGCGAATCATACGCACACATAGCAACATATTGGGCACTACGTGGTACAGGAAAGAAATGGCGAGTAACCGGTTCTTAAACTACCACTCTACACACCCGATGAGATACAAACTTAACCTTGTACAAGCTCTTAGCTTTAGAGTACACACGTTGACCCATACGCGGTACAAGAGGGAATCTTTGGATTTACTCAAATCCATCCTCATTGATAACTCTTACCCCATATCCATCATCAACAGATATCTTTTCTCTAAAAGCTACGGTCATTCTATTTCTGAAGCACCTAACGGTGCAATACTAGCCTCCATATCCAATAGCTTACAGACTGACAATTCCCCGCTAACCCCGAAACCAGCCACAAAATATGCTTCTCTTCCATATTTCCCACAAGTTACGAACAAGCTTACTAAACTATTCAAAAACTTACCCGTCAAAATATCCCTAAAAAACACTAAAACTATTGGAAAGTTATTCTCCAAGTCCAAAACTCCACTAAGCTCGTTAGAGCACACTAATGTTGTCTATCAAATCCCCTGTTCTGAATGCAATTCCTGCTACATTGGCCAAACCAGTCGTTCACTTCTAGGGCGTATAACTTCACATAAAAGCGACATTAGACTTTCCAAACCCTCTTGTGCCCTTGCACAACACGCCATTTCCACCAAACATCACATTGACTTCTCAAATACTAAAATACTGGCCAAACAAAATAACCATCAAAAACGCTCCTTTATTGAAATGTGTGAGATCCTAAAAAACCCATCTGCAATAAACAAAAGAACCGACATTGACAATTTGAGCCAGGTTTACCACTCTCTCATCTTACGAAATAAATAATACCAATATTCATAATTTAAAATAGCCGGATTTTCCATTCAAAACAATAACATAATCATCCCAAAGCTCTAAGTTTCATTAAAACATAAATTACAAAAAAAAAAAATCATATCAAATTTTTCCGTTACAAATCCACCCGTCCAACTATTCTTTCAATGACCCCCGTAGAAGTTCATAATTGTCTCAAACCTTGGAATTTGTTGAACATATGGCCCTTGAAAAACATTTTCGGTATCGCGCCACGTCGTTTTGCGTAGATTGCAATAAATCAGTGTTTTGTTTGTCTTCATTGGAGAACCATCTCTAAATGAAGCCAAATGTACGTTTAAGTTTTTGTAAATCTTCGTTTCTGCGAATGTTATTTTTTGCATATTTCTGTTTAATTTTTTTTTAAGTTAGTTCTAAATTTATGAGTAAACTTAAGTACATATACGATAACATCTTTAATACTACATATTGAGTTGTAAGTAATAAATTATTAGATCTGTATTTCTTATAAACTCTATGTCATCTTTGTATTTTAGAGAACTGATGAAGCTTTAGAAATATAAAGCGAAACGTCTTCGATAAACTTATGAAGTAGTTGACTTCTGTTTTTTATTTTGCCAACCTGACTGACCGAATAAACCTCTGAATTCACTAGTTGAATACTTTATGAATATATATATATATATATATATATATATATATTATATATATATATATATATATATATATATATATTATAATGAAAACAGAAATACAATAAATTAACTTGGAAATATATACAACCAGATATGCAGTGTTGATTAGTAGATTTATTTAGATAATAATTGAAGACATAATTTATAAGTTATATATTAGATAATATTATTAAAAAATAATTATATGAGGGTATTTTTAAGAATTTAGCATAAGAATTAAGTTTAAGAAGTTTTTATGTTATTTTATTTAATATTTAATATGTTAACATGTACATATGCAACCAAACATACACTGTAGTGTCAAAGTCAAAAAGTTATTTATTTTTAGAATTTTAATTTAAAATAAAATTACACATGTAGAATAGTAAAAATATATTTCATATAAATGTTTAAGTTACATATAATAGTGTAGTTCTGATCTGGAGAGCCTAAAGTCAAGTAAATTGTTAATGGAAAGTTCTGGAAATGTCAATGGGACTGTATACATAGTACATCATAGACAAAAAACGATTCCATTTTATTCCAGAATTTTCAAATAGAAAGAATAGAATGATTCGAACATTATTTGTTGCTAGAATACTCTGGAAATAAGGAAAAACATATAAAAAGCATGTAATTTGGAGGAGGCGAGTGATGAGTTAGAGTTGGAGTCAGTTAGAGTTTAGTTCAGTTCAGTTAGAGTTCAAGTCAGTTACCAGTTCAGTTATCAGTATGATCAGTTATCAGTTAGTAAAGTTATAATTCAAAAATTTAGTTACAAGAAGATTATTAATTGAGTTAAGTGAGTTAGTTAAAAGATATTAAATCAGTTACAAGATTATTATTGAGGAGTTAGTTATAACAATTCAAGGATTATTAAGTCAGTTATTTATGAGGTTATGAAGAGATTATTACCTAGAATAAGGCATTGATTAAGTTAAATAAATTATTAAGTTAAATACAGTTGGAGATTAATTATTACTACAGTAATATAGTACAGTACAGTAGTATAGTACAGTAATATAGTGACAGTTTGAAGTTAATTCATTGAAATAAGCATTCAATAATACAACCACAAGATCCAGTATATTTCAAAGTACATTATATGGAAATTACAAGGAGTTAAATATATATTTATATGGTGAGTGGAGATAATTAAGAAGGAACATATTAAAATATTTGGATAATCAAGGCTTAGTAAGATGATATCAAGTGGTGATAATAACTTTAATTTTGGAAAAAACTTTAGGCGTTCAGTGAAAGAAGGTACCAAATTTTGTTAATAATTTAATAATTTTAAGAATTTCAAATTTTAGATAGATTGTTTTAAATTGATATTGCTTATATTAGATAGATAGGTTTGTTTCATAATAGTTATAATAAAGATAATTTAAAAAAAAAGTACTTACAAACTAATTCTTTGAGAACCGCGATAAAAACCCTATACTTACAAATATCATTCAAATTTACTCATTGCTCAAACAACAACACATCATAACAATATATATATATATATATATATATATATATATATATATATATGTACACACACCCTTGTGTAGATAGACGAACAAATATTATAATATGTATAATAATAAAAAACATAGCGCAAAAAATGTATTGATTACAACGCGCAATTCTGCGTTTAGTATGGTGTCGCCACCTATAAAACGGTAAATTCGGTGGTAAATAAATTAAAAATATTCATTTTTTGTGTAAAATTTTCCGCAGAATTCAAATTCGTTGTCAGAAAACCTCTAAAAGTTATTTGGAAGCAGAAAAACGAAGGAAAAGCGCCGAAAAAGGCGGGAAAATCGCGGTTTTTGGAATTTTAGAGGGCGCAGGACATATAAAAAGGATTTATGAGACAGCTTTTATTCGGAGTTATTTGTTTTGTTTTTTGTAAAAATTTGAAAAAAAATAAAGAGGGTGTTTTAGAGATATGAATTTTTCAAAAAAAGCGCTTTGTTTCGCATTTTGTGGCTTTGCATGACGTTATATGACAATTCTGACACCGGGAAATTCTACATTGGAAAACATATTTTAGATATTTGTTTAAGCATATTTAGCTCGCTGTACAAAATTGATAAAAAGCGTGAAACTTCAATAGCACATCACGGCCGCCATTTTGATTATTAAGGTCTGAAAATTTAAAAATCATTTTTTTTTGTCTAGTACAACATGTTTGTAAAATTTCAGTCAAATAGGAGAGGGTGACCACACCGACTTGTGTCGATTATTGCTTGAATTACCTGTTGATGTTCGGGAAATTTTTAATACAAGTGACGTCACTTTGTATAAATCGTGTAAAAGTGTAAAAAGTGTTTTACTTTGAAAAAGGGTATATACCATTTTTCAATGTAAAAACTTGCACGTCACAATTTCTATAAAGTGGCAAACATCAACCTTAGAGTTCAAATTTTATTTTTAGAGTAGTAACATTGTTTATGTATTGATTTCTTACACAATTTGATCATAATATAATATATATTAATAAATTGTTTTTATAAATACATATTATATTTATATTAGTAGCTTTAAAAACTAATTATTGTTGTGTATTGTGATTGGGATATGCCAAAATAAATAAATAGTCTGTAGAAAGCTGATAAGCTTTCATATAAGATAGATTATTCTGAACAAGAAATAATGGCGAGACGTTTTTACTATTAAAGCCGTAAAAGAGGTAAGTTTAATATTTAGAATATATAATTTTATATTAAAATGTTTTACTACGTATTTTAATGTGTTACAGTAGTCTTAAAACTAAGTGTATTTACTGTTAATATAATAGTTTGACAAATAGTTGACATTTTAAAAATTCCTCACTTACTAACTATTCTGATTTTTTTCTCAACGCTGTGGGGTTCTGACGACGTGACTCTTGAATAACGCGCAAGCTTTTTATATGAAAAATGCTATACATGGGTATTGTATTGGCTAAGATGTTCGTTAGTGTGAATATCAGTTTTTTTATTAACGCATTGATATTTATTTATGCATACCATTTCTAAAAATTCTCTTTTATTTAATTGGTTTTCACGTCTTAATATATTAGTTTCATTAAAATTAAATGAATGATTATTCTTAATTGCATGATCTATTAATGCACATGTATTTTTATTATTTCTAAGGTCACTTCTATGTGATGTTAGTCTACCTATTAGATTTCTAGATGTGTGTCCGATGTATTCCACCTTGATCTCTATATTTTCTTGTTTTAGTTCCAAATTTTCTTTTCTCAGCTCTCTGTTTTCCATTATGAGCTTTTCTATCGTTTCCTTGCATTCTTTTTGATTTCTTTTTATTTCCTTAATATCATCGGTAAGGTGGCTCATCATTATTAGTAATTGATCAATTTTTGTTGCCTCATTTTTTTTCTCTGGAGTTTTTGTTGGTGTTCTCGAGAACTTCTTGCTCTTTCTGAAAATGTTAACTTCTTCCTCGCTGTCTTTATATCTGTCCTTCCTTCTGAAAGTGTATCATCACTGTCTGAATTTTTTATATATTTTTCCATTTTCCGGCGCCAAACACTGTTTTCCACCTTTACAGTTCAGAGAAGACAGCGTTTACCTATTTATTTTATGTTTATTAACCGTTGTTATTTTTCTGTGTCTACTCCGAAAGTCTACTCACAACGGCAACGTCGCAATTTCAAAGGTCAGAGTTTCGTTTTATATGCCTTGATGTTAATTAGGCTTATCAATTACAGCAATCTTACTTTTTATAGGGCCTTGGTGTTTTCGGATGTTATTTCACCGATTTTAAAGTTTTTTCTTAGCACTCTCCTTCACTTAATGTCTTATATTATTCACTTAATGTCTTATATTATTCCCTAGATATTTTCAATAATTTATTTCCCGTTACAACTCTCAGAAATTGAGTTTATTGTAGACGACAAATAAAATATTTGTTTACGTTTTGGTTACCGTGTTGCCACACATATATACATATATATATATATATATATATATATATATATATATATATATATATATATATATATATATATATATATATATTAATATATATATATATATATTATATATATAATATATATATATATATATATATATATATATATATATATATATATATATATTATATATATTATATATATTATTGTGATATTTAAAGTCTTAGTGCGCCAAACAATTAATTAGCTAATTAAGTAATTAATTAATTAAAATTATTTAAATGATATGATTATGACTCTATCACACTTTTTAATTCTCTTATCTCAGGGTTAAATTCGTGCTTAAATATCTATGCTTCACATGTGAAAGATAAGGTCCAAAGAATACCGGAATAATAAAACACACATATGATATAACACTATATATTGAAATAAAAATGATGAAATAAAATTCACACTCAGATGTTTTCAATAAACAATATCTCATATAATGATTCTTAAAATTTTGTTCTACGTACGTGAACCTTCAAAGTTAATGGTATAAACAATATTATTTGAAATCTCAAAATCCCAAATATTATTCTAAATCTCCTAATCAAAATATTTATATCCTTTCTAAATTAAGTGTAAAAATTGTGTTATCAATAAAAGAAAAACTGCAGAAAACAAAACTCTCTCTCTGATGATGAGTGGTCGAAATCCTTGTTCCTTGTAGACTATATTATCTACTCTCAGCCGCTCCCTAGGTAATCAGCAATCTTACAACAAATTATTGCAAGTTTATCGTCCTTAATGATCTTCAAATGCACGAATCGTTCAAATTATGCTAGCTGCTTCTTCCTCAATAAACTGAATCTCTCGTTAACCTGAGTGAAAAATGACTCTTGGAATATCTTCTCTTTACGATAAACTGAATCTCTCGTTGGCCTGAACAGTGACTCTTGGAATATAAGTAAAAAATATAACTTACAATCTTTTACTGGATCAGCTTCTGTCAGATACACTAACTACACAAAAACTCACAAACTTTCACTTGTACTGCTTCCTACCTCTGGGAAACTACCCGAGAACAACGGCCGTTCGCCTTCTACCCTTGGAAACGAACTGACTATCTTTTTTGTTTCAAAAACTAACTAAAGTCTTATTCTCCAACCAATCATCCCACCTTTTTCAATTTCATCCAATCAAAACACGTCATCCATCTCCCATTTTTTCATTTTGATAACTAACAAATTTTTAACTATAATTATAAAATTTCCTAAAACTTATTTACAAATAATATTTTTCTACAATTCTTAAAAACTAACAAAAACTTATCTTTCTAAAATCTATTCTATTGTCCTAATCACTGCGCTAATGTATTTGGAAAACCCGGTTTAATTGTCTTTTATTTCACTTAAGCTTATTCACGTCATACAAATATATTTTAACAAAGAAAATAATTTATGCATATCTTACGTTTTGTTAAATACAGGTAATCCAAAATTAAAAGACTTTCATTCTTCGAAATGTTTGTAGTTTATTGTTTGACTTATCTGAATCATTTTAATGTTTTGAACTATGAAATATTTCTAAACAAACCGATATTTTCTTGATTTTACATATCATAACAATATATAATATATATATATATATATATATATATATATATGTATATATATATATGTATATTATATATATATAATATAAATATATATATATATATATATATATATATATATGTATATATATATATATATATATATATATATATATATATATGTTATATATATATATATATATATATATATATATATATATATATATATGTTATATAAGAAAATATTAACCTTGAACTAGCTTAAGTTCGCCGACTTCAGATTTCATCATTTCATTCCCATAGAAACAGCTGAGCACGCAGTAGAACTTTGTACGAACCGTTGGCCAATATTCATGGGAACAGCGATTCAGCACTTCATACCAAACCTATAGGCGATCCGATTTCTCTGTCTACATTTTTAGATGCGTGCGACTGTGCCTTTAAAATGGCCACAGGCGATCAGCGCGTTCTATTAACGATTAACGAAGCTGCACAGCTTATTAATTCTAGAAAACCACTTTCCTATACAGAAATAAAACAATTATTAAATCTACATTTCGGAGACAGTAGAGACCTGACCTCCTTAATACAAGACTTATAAAGACTAAGACAACGATCTAACGAATCTCCTCTAACTTTCTTTAACCGCTTACAAGTTCTGAATGCGAAAATGCACGCCTCGATCCAAATAGCAAATTTATCCCCAGATCAAAAAACCGCCCAATGTGACTTAATCGATACCATGGCCCTAAACACACTTTTAACCGGTTTAGAACCCCGTCTAGGACAAATTATTAGGGCTAGTAATCCAAAAGATCTCATTGAAGCAAGCAATCGTATTAGACGCGAACTTCAATTGTCATATTTTAAAGAACAAAAATCTAATTCTAGATCAACTATTCCTAAACCCTCTCAACCAATGAGAAGACCCTCATCTCAGTTTACAAAATGTACAAATTGTGGCCGCATTGGTCATCTAAATACTGAATGCCGCTCTTCACGTTTCGTAAAGCCAAACCAAACTTTTTCTAGGCCACACGGTTACCAAAACCAATGTAATAATGGACCTAATAACTATCAAAACAATCAGAACCCTAATAGGAATCAATATTCTTCCAACAATCCAAATTTCAACCAACAGAGACCTTCCTTTTCATCTCAAAATCAAAATCAAAATCGTCCATCTGTTATTCAAAGAAACCCAAACTTCCAACGGGCACATGTCTTAAACGAATACCCTGACGAAATAACGACTAACTATTATACAGATGATTACTACACAGATAATTATTATAATACCGATAACTATGAAAACTATGACACAGATTATTATACAGAAAATAATCCACAAACTGATAACTTTTACGAAACCAATAACACACAAGATTATCAAAATTTTCTTTCACTTCCGAATCAAAATCATCCTCCCAATCATACGAACCACTCAACGGATATTACGAATATCCAAGAACAAATTCAAGCACTCAACTTGGACGACTTTCATCCGGACCTCAATTTTCCCGAACAGACATTCATGTAACCCCATTTCATACAATGAGTTCCAAAAATTTATATTATATTAACGATGCTACCAACACTTTTAAACTTTTAATCGACACAGGTGCTTAAATCACTGTTTTCAAAGAGAACACAGCACGCAATTATCATAATAGATTTCCTGAAAACGTTACTATTCAAGGTATAACCGATCAAAAATTGTTAATAACAGAATATGTCCTGATTCCCTTCACTGACAATAATCCTCACAAAGTCTTTATTTTCAATTTAGACATTGATTTCGATGACATAATAGGCCTAGACTTTCTAGATCATTATGAATGCGTAATAGATCTTAAATCCCGACAGTTGCATACAAATTTTAAAACTGTCACCCTTCACAAAGTAGGACCCGAGACAAACACACCTCAAGACAAAATACCGACACACCCTACAGAAACAGGACAAAACGAACCTAAAATAAAAATTAAATCAGATTCTAAACAGGAATCAAATTTAAAATTCCAAAACCATATAAATGAAAAATACACTATCATAAAAAACCGAGATCAAGACAAAAATCTTGAAAGACCGGAGAGAAAACGAATAAAAGGAACAAACAGAATTACCATTGACAGCCGGACCGAAGAAATATGCAAATTAAAATGCAACTTATCGAATACATATGCCATATTATCAGCTCAAGAAATAGAAAAAGTAAGATTACCTCATGCATTAGTTCATGTAGACGAAAATGGAGAATTCATAACTTCCGTCCTAAATGCTAATGCAATGCCGAAGACAATCGAATTTTCAGACATTTCAATCGCACCCTTCAAAAATTCCGAGACAATCCTATCCTACAACGGAAATGATTTTGCAGAACCCGTACTAGACAGAACACGAATAATTAGAGAACAACTAAGAATTGATCATCTAAATTGCGAAGAACAAGAACTAATTCTAGATATATGTACTGAATATGCAGATATATTTTATGTCGAAGGCGACAAACTGACCTTCACAAAACGAAATCAAACACAAAATCGAAACAAACAACGCTAAACCTATCTTCACTAAATCTTATAGATATCCTCAAATACATAAGGAAGAGGTAAAGACGCAAATTAATAAAATGTTAGAAGAAGGAATAATCCAGAAAAGCGTCTCGCCCTGGTCGAGTCCAGTCTGGGTCGTACCGAAGAAATTAGATGCGTCAGGAAAACAAAAATGGCGAGTTGTTATTGATTATCGAAAACTTAACGAACTCACAGTACAAGACCGTTATCCTCTACCACAAATATCAGAACTATTGGACCAACTAGGAAGATGCCAATACTTCACAACACTAGATTTAGCGTCAGGATTTCACCAGATCGAAATCGAGCCACAAGACATCCAGAAAACGGCCTTTTCCGTCGAAAATGGACATTACGAATTTGTGCGCATGCCATTCGGACTAATGAATGCTCTATCTACTTTCCAAAGAGTAATATACAACATCCTTTTAGGAATACACAACGAAAGATGCTTAGTGTATATGGATGACATAATTATCTACTCACCCACTATTCATGATAACATGTCACGACTAACAGAAGTTTTTAAAAGGTTACGAATAGCAAACTTAAAAATACAACCAGACAAGTGCGAATTTTTAAGAAAAGAAGTAGCATATTTGGGCCACCTTGTAACAGAAAATGGTGTAAAAACAAATCCAGTTAAAATATCTTGCATCAAAAACTTCCCGGAACCAAAGAACACCAAAGAAATAAAATCATTCTTAGGCCTATCCGGTTACTACAGAAGATTTATTCCAAACTTTGCCAAAATTTCTAAACCACTTACGAAACTACTTCAGAAAGACGTACCTTTTATTTTTAATTCTGATTGCAAAGAAGCCTTTAACGAACTCAAAAATATTTTAACTTCAGATCCAATACTTATATATCCCAATTTTGAGGAACCATTTTTACTAACAACTGACGCTAGTGCATTCGCGATTGGAGCCGTTCTACCGCAAGGCCCTATTGGAAAAGATTTACCCATAGCTTATGCCTCCAGAACATTATGCGGTGCCGAAACAAAATATTCGACTATAGAGAGAGAACTTTTAGCTATCGTATGGGCAGTCAAACATTTTAGACCATATCTTTTTGGCCGAAAATTCACCCTTATTACTGATCATCGACCCCTTACATGGCTTTTCTCGATAAAAGATCCCGGAAGCCGATTAGCGCGTTGGCGCCTAAAGGTCGAAGAATACAATTATAAAATAGAACATCGCGCAGGAAAAATAAACAGAAATGCAGATGCCCTCTCAAGGATAAAGATTAACCATTTCAAGGATTGTGCAAACTTTCAATCAAAAATCTCATTACATGCATCGAATGAAGATGACACGGAATCTCAAGAAAACGAAGACGACGATGAAGAAAATATAGAAGAAATGTCCGAAGAACTTGACAAGTTTATCGAACTGTATAGAACTAAATCAATAATCGATTATTCAAAAATTGAAACATCGAATACGGACTTATTAGACAAATCCAACAAAAATATTGTTACATTTTTTTGGCGAAATAAACTTGAAGTACTCCACAAGAAAATAATGGATGACATATTCGAAAAAAACATGGAATATAGTAACCGAAGAATTAATATTGTACACAGTAAAACTATAAAAGATCGAAAATATTTTATTATACCATTACCGTTTGATCCCGAACGAGTAATATCACATTTATTTCTTATACTGTTTGCAAATAAAGATCAATTCGATGAATCAAAAATATATTGTGTCGAAAATAATCTCGAACTGCCTATCCTAGAGATATTTTCGTATATTTTTGCTGACAAAGAATTAAAATTAAGCATCTGTCAAAATATAATTAAAACAGCCAGCGAAGACGAAATCCCTCAAATTTTAGATCAATACCATTGTGGTAAAAACAATTTACATCGAGGAATAAACGAAACTGTCAGAAGAATAAAGCAGAAATACAATTGGAAGAATTTAACAAAAGATGTAGAGAAGTTTGTAAAAGCATGTGAAATTTGCCAAAAAGTTAAGATTTGCAGGAAAAACTTAAGTGGACCACTAGTCATAACAGAAACTCCAAAAACACCATTCGAAAGAATAAATATGGATATATTCGAATACCCTACTAGGAAGTACGCTTTAACTATTCGTGACGAATTGACAAAATTCACGCAAGCCTATCCTTTGGAAGACAAAAAGGCAGTAACAGTAGTCAACACACTCCTACTCTTCTTTCAACACTATGGAACACCACTAAGAATTCATTGTGATTGCGGTCGAGAATTCGAGAATGCTATAATCAAAGATCTATGCGAATTATACGACATCAAACCAACATTTTCTAGTGTTAACCATCCACAATCTAATGGGTCTAAAATGATTAGAAATGTCAGAAATGATTAGAGCAAATCAAGCCGAGAACCCAAACGATCATCCCTTCACTATACTTCCTTATGCAATAATATGCTATAACAACACAAAAAATAAGACCCACGGTTTCACACCATATGAACTTATATTTGGGCACACTGCAGGCCGACCACCAGAAACTCTATACAATCAAAAAACACTAATGAGCAAATATATTCAAGACCTGAATAATCGCATGGAATATTTTTACAAAGTAGCCAAAGCAAAAACAGAAAGACAGAAAGAAAAGGCGAAAGTAAGATTTGACGAGAATATTTCAGAACAAGGACCTGATTTTAAAATTGGTGACAAAGTTTACGTAAAAGAATCCCAAATTAAATCAAAATCGGACAATCTTTTTAATGGACCTTTCGAAATTCAAGAAGTTTTTACAAATTCCGCAATTATCCTTAACCCCAAAACTAACCAAACCTCTAAAGTAAATTTTGACAGACTGAAACCTTATTTTGAATAATTTTCCTTTACAGATTCTATGGACTCCTTTCTATCGTCCAATCCCAAATTCTCCTCACTCCAATTAATAACACAATTGGAATATTTTTTCATGAAAAAGGAACTATACGAATATCTAACGACAAATGGACTTTACTTGTTTATAAAGAATTATTCCCTATCAAAACTACAATATCCAACAATGACAGAATTTTGAAAAACCTATTAGAAAAATTTATTAACGTTGATACACCGAGAAAACTTGCCTTTCAAGCCGAAGTACAGACACATGTTAGTCTGCTAAAACAAATCTCAAACTCCGTTAACTTAAAATATAAAGAAATCACCTCCGACACAGTACCTTATAATAAACGCCTAAAACGCGGTTTAGTAAATGGTATTAGAACAATCTGGAAATCTATTACTGGAAATTTAGACGCCTCTGACGGCGAACACTTTAACACTCCGTTAGTCGCTATCGGTCTCACACACCGACGATAGAATTATTTATTCGGGATTTACAAATACCTCTTATTTTTCTATCGCCACTTTCTGTACCTCTCCCTATCAACCCAACTCGTATTAGTGTACATTCTTACCTGCCTGGGTACAGTTGTGCAATTTTTATAGTTAGTTTCGGTGCCAGACTCCGTAGCGACCAACGGTGTAGCTATTACTTGTTGGCACAACTTGCAGAACATGTCAATATTTAGCATCTTATTATTGCATTTTATCGGTTTTTGTCAAGTTATTGTCAATTTTTATTTATAGATGTCCTTTGAGGCCGAACAAAAACGCTTGTTAGAATTCTGGGAAATGGTTCCTACAGACGATGAAAATTATTTTGACGATGAGGAAAGTGAAAACGAAATAGATCAAATTGAGGAATGTGACAGATGAGGAAGAAGAAAGTGGAAGTAATACTTTAATGTTTATTGAAAAAATGGAGTTACTAGATAAAAAAGACTATTCCACCGAGAAATGTTAGAACAAGACAAGAAAATTTCGTAGT
>OU898280.1:76008494-76048494 GCA_918026665.1 Diabrotica balteata | reverse complement strand
TCATTAATCAATACTAGGTATAAAATATTGGGTTCGGTATTGCCAAACAGATTACTACCATCTGCTGAAGAAATAGTTCGTGAATACCTCTCTGCTTAAGCCATGTAAGAATTGATCGGATATTTTGGGAGTAGGGTCAAGACGTATATCAGTTCTTTAAATATTTTAAACATAAGGTGCGTCAGTACTCCATTGCACAAGTTAAAATAGGAAGAAAAACATCAAACCATTATGATGATTATGTAACAAATACTGAAGAATGTAAGATTGATGACAATAATTATGCCCATTACACAAAAAATTGTCAAGATATTGCAACTAAGGGTTGTATAATTAGTATTTTCAAAACACACACTGTGACTAAAAGTAAATTTGTGGATGGATATAATCATAACTTGATAACTACATCTAATTCTAAAAACATAAAATTTAGCGCCAGAAGAGTCATGGCGTAGGACTGAGATTAAAAGTAAGAGGGATTAAAAGTAAGATGTAAAAAGAGTATATAAACTAGAGAGACAACAGAGTGTTAGAAAGAGCAAAGAAAGCCCCGTAAAAGAATTGTAGGTTTGTTGTGAAATTTACAGTAAAAGAACGTACCATGACATTGGATGTTTTATGGAATCTAGGCAGCGTTAACCGCCAAAGGGATCTTATTATAAATAACCTGGAGAAGCCTATTATGTGTTCGAGAGTAAGCAATAATAAAACTGATGACTGCACTAATCATGATGACGATAATGATGATAAAGAAACGTCAACAGGTAGTTGCAGAAAACAATCACGCAGATCTACGTCTTATTTCTATTATCTCTATACTGCTAGAAAAAAAAATAGTTTATAGAATGTTTTTCCTGAATATATTGTGTACTTTATATTAAATGGTTAAAACTTTGATTTTTAAAATTGATAAAATACTGAATACAGCTACCTAAGATCAAAGGGAAAAATAATTTCTGTGCTACAAAATCATCTGCTAACATTAAATAGTCAGTAATGGGTCTTAGTAATATGTTTTTGAGGATAGAAAGCCATTATTGTCGAAAAGATACACAGGGACAATATTTAGATTGAAATCTAAATTGCATTACATTACATAAATGTATCATCTATATATACAAAAATAAAGATATTCAACAATTTGCAAAGTTATATAAATTTGAACCTTGGATTTTTTAAACCAAAAAAGCATTTGTGTGACCCATGCAAAAAAAAACATAAATACAGTCATAAAGAATAGAAAAATAAAATGAAAGATTTAATTGAAAACCACTTACAGATGGTAAATGGTCTTTCCTGTTGACGGATGCTTGCAACAGGAAAGAAAAATCAGAAAAGAGATAAGAAAATGATGATCCCTATTTTGCAGCACTTTATGATATTCAAAAAGTTCTTTAAACGCCACATTTAGATTTATCTCCAATGTATTTAGATGTATAAGATTATGTATAAAATGTCCACTTTTTCTTGTAAAAGGGACATATCCAAAACAGAAGTGCTAGTATACGTAGTAGGGTGTACCACAAAATTTTTTTTTTATTATTTGATTTTTCAGGTTGATAAAAAGTTGTTACTACCATCGTAGATCTAACAAAAAAAATCTTTTTGAATTCCAACAATATTTAAGTCTCCCAGAATGTACAAAAAGTTTATAATTTTTTGTAAAAAAATACGTTTTTGAAAAAATAATTTACACAGTTTATAAATTACAAATGATGTAATCAAGGTTAAAAATGTGTATTTTTACATTTTATTTATCCATAGTAGACATTTTGGTTCTGAGTTAAATTATTTAGGTAACCTGGAATTACCCTAAATATATCACAATTTTCATATTTAATTCAAGTTTGACATGAATCAGAAACAGTAAAAAAATTCTAATACAATCATCACAGTGCTGTATTTTAATGCAATGGGTCAAAACTTAAGTCCGTCAACTAAGCAGAAGTTGATCTTGGAGACGGGCACCTGGCACTGACTTGTGCAGTCCCGGATGCTCTCGTGGCTTTGCTCCCCTCCAACACTCACTCAAACCCTTTGTTCCTGTTAGTCTGACTCCACCGTTCAACACACCTGACAGCACCTGGTTTGCGCGTTATTACATGTATTCCAGTGTTTTGTTTAGTTTGTGTGTCCTTTCTTTCTCAGAAGGAACAGTTCCTGCAATCTAAATTAAGTAGGAATGTGGAACTAAGTACTCCACCTGATTTAATAAATGTAGATATTCTTAGTAGTAACTCTAATGATGAATCTATGGAAGAAAAATGAAGTAGGGCTGATGAAAAAGTTCAAGGTTATAAAATAACTCCTCTAAGAAACAACATTGAAAGTCCAAGCGTGAAAGTACAACAAGGCCTGCCAGTGAATCTGTCATTGTTTTTTAGGGCATGTGATCGCAGAGGCATTTCAAACAGAGCAGGTGCTCAACTAGCAAGTGCTCTTCTACAAGATTTGAATGTCATATCACCAGAAAACCAAGTCGCAGTTATTGACAAGTCCAAAAATTTTTGTGAAAGATTAAAGTACCGCCGAAGTATTAATTCAATTCACACAAACGAAATAATTGCTCTTTATTTCGATGGTAGGAAGGATGAAACCATAATCTTAGAAATTGTACGTGAGAAATCTGTCCGTAAAACCATACAAGAAGAACACATATCTTTGGTCGAGGAACCAGGTTCAGCATATTTTGGTCATGTAACTCCAAACAGTGGACCTGGGAAAAATATAGTATTATCAATATTAAGTTACATGAGTGATAATTCCATTGATAACTCAAATATCAAAGCGCTTAGATGTGATGGTACGCAACGAATACTGGAACATCGCAAGGAGTAGTTTAGTTGTTTAAACGCGCATTGAAACATCCGGTCCAAGTAGTAATATGTATGTTGCACTTAAACGAATTACCTCTGAGGAAAGTTTTTGTTGCTTTTGACGGCCCAACCACAGGACCAACATCATTCAGTGGGCCAATAGGCAAAGGTTTGACCAACTGCCAAGACTGCCCGGTTGTTAATTATGACAAAATAGATAGCACCTTTCCAGAAGTCGATAGTAAAAACTTAAGTACGGACAAAAAATACCTTTGGGATATATGTCAGGCTGTAGTCAAAGGTGAATGTCCCTCTGAGTTGGCCAGTAGAAACCCCGGAAATTTGTCCCACGCCCGGTGGCTGACATTAGCAAAAAGAATCTTACGTCTGTATATTTTAACTATTGAACCAACCAAACAACTTAGAAAGCTTGCTGAGTTCGTCATAAAAGTCTATGCTACCTCATAGTTTACCATAAAATGTCGTCCTAAAATTATTCACGCATCACAACACTTTTTCTTCATCGTACAGTGCACCAAGCTTTTAGACAGTAAACTGAAGGCTGTGGCTCAGTCTTCCTTGCAAAGAAACGCCTTTATGGTTCATCCTGAACACATCCTTTTAGGGATGTTGTTTGACTCTCGAAAACATATAAGAGCTTTGACAGGCAAATGGATAGAAAAAGTTCGACAGACAGAAACAAGGGTATATCGAGTCTTCAAACCACCACAAGTTAATTTTGAGCAAAGTCAATGTTATTAACTGCTACACACTGCTACATGTCTTTTTAAGGTAACAATTAACATCGTTTCCATGATTGTGTGGTTCTCATATTGTAAAATTTTTTAGATAAACTGATGATGCTTTCAAAACTCGAAAGCGAAACGTCTTCAAAATAGATAAAGTAGCATATCAACTTTGTGTTTTATTTCTCCACCTAGAGACCGATATAAGAACCCACCACTCGTCTGAGTGATCCTTATATATATATATATATATATATATATATATATCTGTACCATTTCCGATATATATATATATATATATATATATATATATATATATATATATATATATATATATATCGGAAAAGGAGTACGACCGTCAAATTCCAATATATAAAAGGATCACTCAACAGAGTGGTGGGCTCTTATATCGGTCAATTTGTAGGTGGAGAAATGAAAGACAAAGTTGATGTGCCACTCTATCTATTTTGAAAACGTTTCGCTTTCGTATTCTGAAAGCATCATCAGTTCATTCTAAAAAGTATAATATAAGAACCACACAATCATGGAAAAGATGTTACAGGTGTTACCTTAAAAAGACATGTAGCAGTCAAAGATGTTAACAAGCTTATGAATTAAACTTGAATAAATGGACAATATAAAGTAGAAATGTATAAACATTTAATTTACTAACAACATTTAGTGACATATATATACAATTTTATAACATATAATGTTGTTAGTAAATTAAATGTTTATACATTTCTACTTTATATTGTCCATTTATTCAAGTTTAATTCATAAGCTTGTTAACATCTTTGACTGCTACATGTCTTTTTAAGGTAACACCTGTAACATCTTTTCCATGATTGTGTGGTTCTTATATTATACTTTTTAGAATGAACTGATGATGCTTTCAGAATACGAAAGCGAAACGTTTTCAAAATAGATAGAGTGGCACATCAACTTTGTCTTTCATTTCTCCACCTACAAATTGACCGATATAAGAGCCCACCACTCTGTTGAGTGATCCTTTTATAATATATATATATATATATATATATATATATATATTATATATATATATATATATATATATATATATATATTGTTATGAAATTAAAGCTCCTAAACATTTTTTTTTATATGAATAGTATGAACATAAAACAAAATGACAATATTGAATATACCACATATCTATTTAACTCAAACAATTGTATTATTGTTGTTTATTTATTAGTTGAAACTAGATTCAACAATAAGAAAGAAACTAAAAGCAAAAATAAGCAGAATTCACAGACATGTAACAAACCAATAACGACTATATTGTATCACCAGATTTAATTAATGTTTTCAAAATAATTTTATTATTATTATAATTAAAACCAGTTGGTTTATTATAAATAAATTTAGCATAATAGAAATAAGATTCTTTTAATACGTGAGTTATTATAGCCACTGAGTTATAGTTGGTTGATAAACACTTTTCAATTAAAAAAAAAATATATATAAAAAAATTAAACCAAAAACAATTGTTGATCATGAAATTGATTATTATTTAAACTTAAGTTATTGTTCGTTATATATATTATATTATTTATGTAAGAGATACTTACAGAATAAGCCAATATAGCCACAACATAAAGATACAAAAAGCAAATATCAAACCACTTCGAATCGAGTGGAAATAAAAACCATAAATTTGTATTTATTAATTAATTTCATTTTTTATTATAATCCAAATTCTAATATATACAAGTCAATAGAATCTTCAACAGTCCTAAAATAGATAAAATATTTAAGTCATTTATTCACAAAGTAAGAAGTTTCAATTTGTTAGTAAACATACAGTTAACATGGGTAGAGCTCGGAAAATAAAACGTGTTAGGAGGTGAAATAGGATATAGCTCATAAATAAGAGTTCAGAATGATATAATCTTTAATGGACAGGTAATTTGAAGACAATTCTCAGTGATTCAATATCAAAAGTGCTTTCAGATAGCTTTAAAATTAAATAAAAGCAAAATAAAAGCAACTAATTCATGTTAAAATTGGTGTATGTCAAATTTGTTAGTAAAAATTTTAATATTTAAATTATCATTTGTTGTAGAAATTATATGCCAAAAGAAAGCTTAAATTCTCTAGTATTTGTTTCAATTCATTTCAAAAGTCAATATAGTTCTCAAGATTTAACAATTTATTAAAATTTAAAATATTTTTTATTTTAATCATTAATGTCAAAAATATACAAAAATCCTGTCAGATCTTTAAAAACATTGTCAAAATGCTTGGAGATCTGGTAAGCAATGAAAAATATGAAGATAGAAAATCAATAGTTACGAAGGAGTCCAGAAATTTTTGATTTTTCAGCAGTCACAATTTTTCAAAAGTATTTTAAAAACCTGGAAAAAGTCCTAAATTATAACAAAGTATATTCAAATTACCTTGCCGATAAGAAAACCATCGTTTCTGATCAAATTTCAGCAGAGCCTGCAGATTAACAGTACATTTTCCGATAAGGGAATTGTTAGCAGCCATCATAAAGAGGTCAACAGTTACCAGAAAGGTGAGTTTTTTCCACTCATTTGAATTCTCGCTGAATAAAGAGACCGTTTGGTGTTTATTTTTGACTGAAGATCATTTAAAATTCATTTTGGATACTTATAAATATTTCTCAACCATTGGAGAGATAATTCTGATAGTTTGCACAGAGAACATTATTTATATCACAATTTTGCGGCCCTAATCCATTAGAAGACGTCACTGTATTGAAGATTTCCATAAAATTTTCAGAGAAGGGATTATCTGAAAGACGAAAGTGAACTTTAATAAAGTTAAACGCAAGTTTTGAAATTTCTTTAGAAATAATCTTACCTTTTTAAACAGCCTATATCATTCTAAATCATCTTTGTGTTAAAAAAAAATAATTTGAAGTCAAGTTCACAAAAAATTTTATTATCGCTTTTGTAATATTAACCAAATATAATTCGCCGTTTCTTTTGCTTCCTAAAATCATTAAACAAAACAGTTAATCGATATTAAACTAAAAATTGAAGGATTATAAACCTTTGTTTTCGCTCTAAAAAGATAGTGAGTGAGGTTATAAATACTTTGACAAACAAACACGTATTAGAACAAGCATTTCTTGTTGCAACTTCACAAAACACTAATTTCATGTACTTACTTCAATATTGTATTACGTCATAAATCTAAATCCATTCATATTAGTATTAAACGGTTAAGTATTGGCTTATTTATTGGAAGAATCTTAAATAATTTTTTTTATATATTATACAAGATATTGTTGTGTAATATTTAATTGATCACTTGTGAATAATTGCACAGTACATTAAAAATAAAACTTCTTGTGTGGTGATTTTTGCTTTATATAATTTTGTATTTCTTTATCAAGCACTACAGGTCACAGAACTCGCTTGAGTTAAGAGTCTGCATGTTCTAAGAAAAATAAGTAAAATTTTAAATTCAAAATACAGCACGTTTCTTTCTATACTTTAGATAAACAAACAGTATCCTGTGAGATTTAGAGAATACAAGGTGAGTAGAATAAATGTTTGTCAATTTTTTTTATATTTTCAGGCGTTCAATAATTTTTTATTAAAAGCATTTCTAAATTTATCAATATTACAAATTAATCAACTTAAAAAAAAAAAAAAATTATTTTTATCTTCATAAAGCTAGCCGGTAAATAAGAGCAACTTGTAGTTTTCTTGCATCGCATTCACATATCTTAACAATATTATATATATATATATTATATATATATATATATATATATATATATATATATATATATATATATATATATATATATATATTGGATTGACGGTCGTACTCCTTTTTCCGATATATATATAATATATATATATATATATATATATATATATATTATATATATATATATTATATATATATATATATAATTAATGTTTCTTGGGTTTAGGTTCAATAAGGATATATTACATGTGGAACTAGATTTTATTTTCCATAACAATCAATCAACGATTCGGCAGGAAACCCTTGCCTTTGCCAAGATTCTAAAATGTATATATATATATATATATATATATATATATATATATATATATATATATATGACTTACCAAAACGTAAAACGTGACATTAACGAACTGACAAATAAAAGTTGATATCTGATCGCATTGTTTACTGTCATTAGTATATAATTATTTTATATGGGCGTGTGACGATTATTTTGCTTGCAACTGTATGAACTGAAATAGGGCCTAAATGCAGTTCTTTTATTTTGCGGAGTTTCAGTTAAGCATAACGAACGGATAAAGAAAAAGATGCACACTTAACAGAAAAACCGAAAATAAACTGATGTTTTCAAATTCAGACCCTAAAAAAGGTCAAGCGTTGCTTTATACGAAATCCCTATGCGAATATGTTTAGTCTGTTACTTAAATAAAAACCAACATTGTGTAATTTGCACTCGAGTTGAGTGTTTTCGAGGATAGACGATTTTGTTGGAAGCTGTTATGTGATTTACGTTGTGAAAGAAACGGAAAAGTGGAAGTTATTTATCTTGATTTTTATTAGATTTGCAGGTTCGTTTAAGCTTATGAAAATAAACCTATTTTAAAAAGAAGTTTTTAAGATAAAATCTAATTAAAAATTCAATCAAGATTTCGACTTGGCAATTTCAGCAGGCTAAAGAACCAATCAACATAAATTAATAAATAAATTTTATAAATCAAAAAATTTTAAGCGGAACTAAGTAAAACTAAAAATCTGTGACAATTTTACTATGAACAGCGAAATGTTTGTTCGCTAAACAAACATTTCTCCGTTCGCAAATTACCATTACATTTAAAACATTTATAAGGGGGATTTTGGAGTAGGTACACGAAATACACATTCAACACTTGGTACTGTAGATTATATTACATTGAGTTGACAATAAGGTAAAATACATAGCGCTAGGAACCCACGCGGTGCTGTTTCTAGGTTCGCTTGCGTTATCCAACTGGCCAGTGTTGCCAGGTCGTAAAAAAATATTGCATGAGAAATAATTTCAGAAAGCATGAGATTTAAAAATAAAAGCATGAGATAGGTACGCGCACGCGCACAGTCGTGTGACGTCACTTGACGACAAATGTCACCAGAAATGTTCTATGTTGTATGGAGTTTTGTCAATTGTTTTATGGTTTATCTTGTATGTTGACATCGGTTTACTGGGTAACCATCTTTCCGAAGGAGGTTTACTTAAACCATATCCACATTTTCTAATTAAATGTAATGAACTGGACCATATTTTCAACAATTTTAACAGTCATTAAAATTAACTAAGAATTATTTAAAATCGCTAATGGATTTAGCTGTGTTCAGATGTAATGTTAGTAAACGTAAGTTCAGATGTCAAACATCTTTTTTTAGGTGTAAATTATATTTTAAAATTTAGACATTTGAACAGATATGTTAAAGAAACATCGAAAGTTAAGAAGAAGAAAATATTAAAAATTGTAAAATAAATTGTTAAATAAACTTGTAAATTATTACAGTGTACTTTATTTTATCAGTTGTATTAAATTTTTATTTTAATAGAAGTCTTAGTATCATGGGTTGGATAGACGATTTGCAGGTTATTTGTTATTATAAGAATTTATGTCCTGAAATTCAGTATAAAATTAATAATTTGCCTTAAAAATGCAATTTTGAAAAAAGAACAATTAAATGTTTTAATTTATGTCCTGAAATTCAGTATAAAATGAATAATTTGCCTTAAAAAAGCAACAAGATTAACCGACAGGAGACAGAAATAATTAAATTCTTCTCTTATTCTTCTTCTCTTATTCATTCTCATACTTTATACATTCCTTGTTATTGGTAGTTAACACTTTGTTATCTGTAGTTTGTTTACAAATAATGTTTAATAAACCTTATTTTTGCCACTATGTCAATAAGTTGAAAAGCATGAGATTTTGCAATAAAAGCATGAGAGCATGAGATTTGCTTGGAAAACATGAGATCTCATGCTTTTGCATGAGACCTGGCATCACAGCAACTGGCTCTCTCGCGTCGCGGGGCTTCATGTTGGCTCGGGAGACCGGCAGAGCTGCTGACGGCACAGTACGGGAGATTAGTGTGTAATATACAGGGGGCTGTTATACATTTTAAAATTTAGATTCTAATTGATTTTTAAATATTTTTTTAAAATTTCACAAGAAACTCTAACTTATGGACTGAGTTTTTAAGTTTTAACATCCAAATATCTATTTATTACATTTAATAAATAAATTTAATACTCTACTGCTATTTATAATTTTTTATAAGGTAAATTGTCAAATATACTACTTGTGCTCTTTTCAAAACACAAAAGCAAAATCCCTTTTTCATCCCGTGTTGTAACATATCCACTTATTGAACTATCCAAGCAAATAAAGCTTGTTTGTACGCAAGTTTCAGTACTGTAAATTAAAATTCTGAAAATATAAGCCACAGTTGTATGTTAGGCTATAATAAAAACTGGAGAATTTTATTTCTGTATAATTTATTCTACTTTTTTAACTGTCTTAACAGTAAGTTATTCAAATATTATAACCAGGAGTTATATAAATATTATAATATTATAACTGACATATTTTGGTGACAACAATATGTAACAAACAAAAATGCAAAATATGTAAAATAAGCATTTGTTAAGTTAATTTTGTTATTTTTTTGTATAATGATTGTAAAAATAGCATCTAATGCTTTGAAAATTACTAATGCCTTTCCAAAAAAGTGACAAAAACTTTGATTTTGCGTATGAAGTTTCACTTAATAGTTATTGCAATTGTTTAGAATTAAAAGTAAATTAAAGTTGTTTTTCTTAAAAAGTTTTATCTACAACCTTATTATGCATAAACTGTTGGCTGTAAATGAATTATGAAAGCACTAAATTAAGAAAAGGTCTACTTGTCTATCATAAATATTGTAAAATAGATTTGCATAAGTACTTATAAGCTATACAACTTGAGCTTATACCCAATTAAAGTGACTTAGACGCAATACCATGTAGGAAAATAATTTTTCTTTATTCGCCATGTTAGTATTTTTACATAAATTCAAAAATACCCTTTTCAGATTAGTCCCTTTTGTTTATGTTATCCTCTTAACGGTATCTCTCCATTTCTTCATGTCTTTAGTTTTTCCTCTCCATTCTCTGACTCCTGCCCTTTAAAGGTCTTCTTTAACTTCTTGCATTCACTTTGATCTTGGTCTTTATCTTTTTTTTCTTTTTCCTAAATTCCATTCTATTATTGTGTATATCACTGCTTCATCTCTTGCTCGCCACATATGGGTTACATTCTACTTCTTTTAACTCAGAACTTGCTATTTAAAGTTTTTCTTTCATTGGCTTCTTCCCAAATCTTAATATTTTTGTCTTATCTTGATTTAATCCTAGTCCCATTACCTCCCCTTTTTCTTTTCTTTCTGCTAGCATTTCTTTTGGTATTTTCCCGTTCTTTGCCATAATAGCAATATTGCCTGAATATGGGATTATTTGACCTCCTCTTGTTCCTAGATTTCCTCTACTTATATTTCGTAATACGAAATTCGTAATTTTGATCTAAGGCTAGATTAAATAGAGTTGTCGATAAGGCATCTCCTAGTTTCATCCCTTTATTTATACTGAATTCATCTGTCTGTCCTCTTTGTATCTTAATGCTAATTTTTGTAGTTCTCATTGTCATTTCTATTAACTTTCTGAGTTTATATGTAACTTTTAATTTTTTAAGTGCTATCATTAATAATTTCCTTTTATTTAAGTCAAATAACTGTCTATGAATAACATGTCCAATTCTGATTTGGATTCGTTTGCTTTTTCTATTATTTGTTTTATTGTGTGTATTGCATCTATCTTCCTTCTGTGGATCCACATTGGTACTGCCGCACTATCTTTTGTGATCTTTGATATCCTTCTTTTTATGAATGATATCAATATTTTATCTATTGTATTTAGCAACGTTATTCCTCTATAATTTTTACAAATTAGTTCGTCTCCCATTTTATGTATTGTTATGATCTGCCCTACCTCCCAGTCTCCTGACGTTTTCCCTTCTTTCCATATATTTTTCAATAATACCAGCATTTTTTCTCTTAACTCTCTTCCTCCATATTTTATAAGTTCCATATTAATTTCATCTTTACTAGGAACTTTTCCCTTGTTGCTTCTCTGTATTACTTCATATAATAAAGCTCTATTTCCTGCATTTTTTTATCTACTTATCTTCTATTATTTTGCTTTGTTACTTTTTTAGTATTCTTTCGTAATTTTTCACATTTGTCTTTGTCTTTCTCTTTATCTGTTCTTAGCCCTTTAATTCTGGCTTTCATTTTTTTTCCTGTTATTTTTCTTCATTCTTGGTTTTACCATCCGTTTTTTTGTTTTATCCCGACTTCTACCTACTTGCATATTTGCACCTTTTTCTATTGATTTTTTTATCGTCTTACATTCTGTATTTATATGTTTTGCTTTATATTTCTCTTTTATTTGAAATGTTACTGCCTTTTCATCACTAAACTAACATACCTATTTAATGCATTATTTTCTACTAAAGTATGCTCTTAAAATGTGGAAAGTTGCATAAATTATAATAATTGAAATACCAGGAAAGTCTAAAAATGAGATATTATCTAGCAGACCTATTGCCTTATTGCCATGCTTTTCAAATAATATGAAATGATCTTGAGTATAAGACAAATAGCATGGCCGAAGAAAATATTTTAATCCCAACACATCAATTTGGTTTTAGACAGAACCAGTAAACGGTAGACCTAGTAAATATATTTAATTAACATCACTGAAAAGTCACTGAAGGTAAAACAAGTCTTTGCAACGATTTACTTCGTACTTTGTAGGTTTCCTACCCAGAGTTAAATGAAATTAAGGCAGGATAGTGTGCTAGGCCCATTAATCTACTTATTGTTCATAAGCTATATCGTTGAACTTAAAAATGGAACAATCATCATTTTGCAGAAGACATAGCTATTCTGATAATACGGAATAACCATTAAAAAGCTGCAAGAAATCTGCAATTTTTAGTTAAATGGATAGACGATAGGACGAAAGAAATAGAGAATAAAATTAAATGAGACCAAATATGTGACATGAATTTTACCTATAACGTATTTTGGGAAACCATTGATGTCCTTTGTTGAGTTAAAAACCTTTGCATTCATCGAGACTTGGAGAAAGACTGTTGAAGAAAAATAAATACATTTCTTAACAATCAGGATCAAATATTTTATGTATAAATATTAAAGATCTATGTATAAATATTAAAGCTCTTTAACTCGAAAACACAGAGTTAAAAAAATACTAAAAAGTCCTTAGAGATAGTCTAGTAGTCTGTTAGCTTAGCGTATACGAACACTTGTGAAAGTATATACTATAATCAAGAAAAATCCTGTAGAAACATAATTTATTGTAACTTTAATTTGAATTTGTATGTATTAATATAGTGCATAACAAAACTACTCACGAGGCTGCTTAAGACACCTCTTAAGAAGTGTTCTCGATTAAGGAAATATAAAATTAAAAAAACTCATCTATTTCTCTAGTCTACATGGATGCTGGCTGTTGTGTTGTTTATTTTTATTTAAGTGATAACAACATCAACCACTGTAGGTTATTAGCTGTACTATACGTTATACATAGATACTTACAATTAGATAAGAATGACATATTTTACTATTTGTAATTTGGGTTTACAAAACACTAATAGTTACAGTTTATTTACAACATTAATATCTTTCAGATAATTAAACATTGTAAATATTGTGATATTCAGATATTAATCATGTAAATTTAAAATGTGTTCCTATGACTGCTTTTATATTGTTAGGCTGTTAGTGTTTTTGTATTTCACTGATATATTTAGAACACTCTATTAAGATAAGCGTTACATTAATGTCGCAGGTCGCAGTTACATAAGTAACAAATGGCGATTTGATTTGGGGATTAGGTAGCTGTGAGCTACTCTGATATGACCTATCCATAAACTTGTTAGCTTAACAAACAGCTAGCGATTTAAATTTATCTCGCACCAAGATTCGGTTGAGGGCTTTACGATGTGTAGAGTCGATTGTGAAAGATTCTATTCGATTTCTACTCATTTGTATTTTTTTCTTTAATGAACGATTTGTAGTCGGAAATAGACACTAACTTCACTAACACTAAAGAGGAACTGTGTATTATTTTCCTGGCATAAAAGTCTGCTTGTTCGTTTCCTTGGGGTCCAATCTGTAATGGAACTCATATAAAACGTACTTGCTGCCTCGCGTTGTTTAGCAAATTTAATTGATCTTTCACTAAAATACCTATGGAATTACGTGTACATAACTGTTCTATCATATGTAATGCACTAAGAGAGTTGGTAATTATGACAGAATTTGGAATTTTTGGATACGTATATAAATGAGGGCTTGCATAATCGAGTAAAGATGAGTAATGCAGAGTAAATTCTGCAACTGAAAGATAATTTAAACTGTAATATAATGTTCTGAGTTATAACTGCTGCTCCCACGCCATCAATGGTTTTGAATAAATCTGTATAGATCTGATAATGATCTGGAAAAGAAGCAAGTATGTTGTAAAATTTTTGAATAATTATTACATGTGGGGTCTCAAGCTTATTTTATTTAGAAATAGTTAGATCACATCTTGCAGGAGTAAAATTCCAGGGTAAAGGTGTGACTGTATTTGTCTGATCATAGAATTTTCGAGAATTGAATGTTATGGAGACAGAGAGATATTTTCTAATTCTCTCGTAAAAAAAACGGGTTTGTCTTTTTTTTAATATTTAAGTTTCTTTGAAACATTCACCGATAGTGTGATTTAAAGTTTCCCGTACATATGGATGATGCGTATGTTAATGATAAGTACATTCTTCTAAAATTAGGTTAGTTCCCGGTTAAATATTTGGGGATAGTACCAAATGCTCCTGTAGCTATTTTTAGTCCTGTATTTTGTATGACTTACAGTTGAGCAAGAAGAGTCTTCTTTACAGATAAGTATGCACCTGATTCATAATCGAGTTTTAATTGTACTAGTGATTTATAAATATAAATCAGAGTTTTAAAATCTGAACCCCAATTACCATTGCACAGTGTTCGCATTAAATTAAGACTAGACTGACAAGATTGCTTAATTGACATTTCTAATTGCTAATTAATGGTATTTCCAAGATAGTTCCTTATAAAAGATATTTTCTAAAGATTTTAAGTGTTCCACATAAGTTAAGTTGTTTCCATATAACTGAAGATCTGGATTTGTTGAGTCCCGTTGTTTTGAAAATAAAATACAGTTGGTTTTGGTTGTAGAACATTGTAATACCATAACTTTTGACCAGTTTTCAAGGTGATTTATTGTACATTGTAATGTACATCTTCTGTATAGAGAGAATATTTTTTTCTTTTGAATATATTATTAAATGATCAGCGCATATTCTCGCCTGGATACAACTATAACTAGTTTTGGAAAGTTTTCTATCGCTGCTATGAATGGAGTTAAGCTAGTTACTATTTAAAAGGGAATAAGCCACAGTTAAAGGTTAAAATATGTTTACTGACGTTTCAATTTCCACTTCGGAAATCGTGTTCAAAATACAAACATTAGTAAATTTACTAATTTTTGTATTTTGAGAACGATTTCCTAAGTGGAAATTGAAACGTCAGTAAACGTATTTTAACCTTTAATTGTGGCTCATTCCCAGTAAAATAGTAATTACTGTAAAATGCCACAAGACAATAGCTTCAGAACAATACTAATGGAGTTGAACTAATATTGGATCCTTGAGGTGTTTCAAGTGTTTGATCTTTAGTGCTGGATATTGTACCATTTATCTTAACTTTAAATTGTCTCCTGTTAAGAAAATTATAAATAAAATATAGCATGTTACCTTTGACACTTCAATTACTAAGCCTGTCAAGAATGTAGTATCTCTAAGCCATGTTAAACGCTTTTGTTATATCGAAAAAGAACACAAGACATTCTTGTCCAATTGCAAATGATTAATGTATTTCGATCTATTGAATTATCTGTGGTACATCTGTTTCTGTGAAAGCTGGTTTGTTAATTGTTTTATTATTTTCCAAAAACGATCTATAGTTCACCATTTTTTCTATGATTTTGCACATTGTATTGGTAAGAAAAATTGGAATATATGACTTAGGATCAGTTCTTGATATTTTTGGTTTAAGTAATGGACATATTTTGATTAAGCTTTTTTAATGGTAAATGTTATATTAAGAGAATTACCTTTAATGAAATTAAAATCTATTAATTGATTTTCCGAGATTATTTTTATTATTGATAAAATTTTCAGAAAAGTTGTTGTTGCTGGAGTTGGATTCAAATTGTTTTGCTAGTACTTCTGTTATGTCATTATTAGATATTACTATCTGTTTATTATTGCATGGGAATGGAATTCATTTATGTATATTGCTTGCAGATATGTTTCTAACATTTTCCCATACGGTGCTTATAGACATATTGGTATTAATAGAAGACACAAATTCAAAGCACGTGGTGTTCGTGTGTATTGAGGTATAAAAAAAGCGCTTATTAAAAGCTTAAAATTTTTTATTATAAAGAAGATCTTTTCGGAATTGTATCATTCCATCATCAGTTTACTAAAAGAGAGAGTAAAAATACCAATATTAAAAACAGCAAAGTTAAAATTTGAATATACAAAAAGAAAAAGTTGGTTTTTTACTACTTACATAAAAAGTTGTTAAAAAACATTGTGTGGCCACATAAAAAACATTCGATGGACATCTGGATTTAAAAAATAATCTTCATGTTATTTATTCAGGTAAATGCAATAGACTCTTGAATTGTGTAATATTAAAAAATGAAACTGGGGGCATCTTATATGACCCCCTGTAGTTGGTGAGGTTTTATTGACTTACATTACCTCTGATCTGTGTTGGAGTCTAGGGCTAACTGATAGAAAGATGGTATGAAAAATCAGTTAGTACCCGTCAATGTCAAAAGGAATGATGTGGTAGGAGCAAAGTCATTGTGCTTAAGTTTGTGAGTAAGCAGTTTTTAGTGAAGAAATGTGTTTTGTGTGTAGTAGGATCATTAGCAATTTTTGGTATTTTAAAAAACTGATGGGAGAATATAAATCAATGAGTGACTGCGATGTAAAATAAATCGGTATACCAAGGTAGGGAAAAATTTATGTAATTTAAGTGGTTTAAAATTAATAAATCATTTTAAATGGGATGAAAAGGATGTTATTACCTAATTGTTTCGTTGTATTAAATGAATATATATAAAAGTTGGATTGTAATTTATGGAGGATGAGTCGAGGAAAAGAAAAAGAAAAAAAGAAATAAACGAGAAAGCAAGAAAAGGAAATAGAAGGTGAATGTAACGATGTAAGCTGGGGATATTGAAACTGATTGTGATAAGAGATCGATAGATGTAAAATGAATATTTATAAGAAAATGTGTATGATTGTATGTGTATGATTAAATGAGTATATATAAAAGTAGGATTGTAATTTATGGAAGATGAGTAGAGGAAAATAAAAAGAAAAAAGAAATAAACGAGAAAGCAAGAAAAGTAAATAGACGGTGAATATAACGATGTAAGTTGGGGATATTGAAACTGATTGTGATAAGAGATTAATAGATGTAAAATGAATATTTATAAGAAAATGTGTATGATAAGTGAGATGGTAGTTATTGGAGAGGATGGGTAGTTGGATATTGGCAAAGGGGTAATGTTAATGTATTAATGGTGACAAGTATAGAGTTAAGTATGAATGATTATGTAAGTTGAAATATATCTATGGGAAATAAAAAGAAATGTAGAAGTGAAGTAAAAGTGGATGTGTAGTTAAAAGAGAGAAAGTTAGATTAGGAGAATAATTGTCGATGAAGTGGGACGAAGTCTCTGTTGATGCTGGTGTGACGATTAACACAATTGGGACTATTTTTCTTTTCCTTGACTATTTCCAAATCCTCAAAAAGGTCAAGTTTGAGATAATCTCTACCAGGGATGTTATGAAGAAGAGAGATATCATCTGGTACCTTGATTGTGTGATTGTGATATTTAAGTTGATGTGAAACAAATTGATGTGAATAAAGATGATGTGACACAAATTCTTGCCAAGATTGTTTTCTCTTCTTTTTAGTTATATATCTATTTTAAGCCCGTAATGTCTTGTATTCTATGGTTTTTTCAGATGTTTTGTAACATTTTAATTTGTTAAAGGTAATAATTTTGTTTTATGTAGAGTTTTTGATTTGCCTATATGTCTTGTCACCAAAAAACTAAATTAGTCATGATGAGGTGATGATTTCCGGTGACTTCTTTTAAGGTATGGCAGTTTTCTTAGATATACTTTTTGAACAAATAAAAATCGGTTTTCTTTAGATTTCAGTTTGGAATTGGAATTGTATTAATATCTTCATATTTATTATTAAAAGAGATTTTGATAAAAACGGAATTACATCCTATAAACTCTTTAGTGCAGTACAGGATCACATACAGTCAAGTCGATAGCTGATGAGGTACCTGAATGAATGTTATATTGTGTCGATTGTCCATTATTCAGCAAGTTAGGTTTTTTAAGCTAATTACATTTTCTAGATTAATAAGATCTAGATTAGAAAAGAAACTAAATGAGATGGAAAGAAATATAGATGTAGAACAAGAATACAACAACCTCAAAAAGGTAATAAAAAAAATTGCTCATGAAGTATTAGGAACAGAGAACAACAACAAGGTGGTTCTCAGACTACGGAAGCATGGAGAACTATCTCTAATCTAAATAAAAACATCCATAACTCTTTAAGCAACTTAATTCCTATAGAAAAGTGGAAAAATCGCTATAAAAATTGACTCCAAGAGTCCAGATTGGAATAAATGGGAGAGGAATACAGTATGGAGAGACAAACAAATAGTAGCATTAATACTACTAACAACGAGGTCCGTACTACGTTAATTAAAATTAACGCTAAAAAACAAGCGATCTCGAGGACCTGGCAATATAACTGTGGAGTTACTTAAAGCAGGACGTCCACTCCTAATAGAACGAATAACTTTTCTAGTAAATAAATGCTGCTAACAAATTAAAGTATCATCTGAATGGAAAACTGCTCACTAAGTGTCCATCTCTAAAAAGGGTACTCAAAAAGATCCTACAAGGACTGCTACAGAGGACTAAGTGTCCTACCTATTTTCGGGAGATTGTTTGGAAAGATAATAAATGGAAAAATACAAAATACAAGGTACATCTTGCACTGATAACTTGTTTATCCTCCAAAAATTAACAGAAAAAAGAATAGCGGTTGGTACCAAAGTACATCCAGCGTTTATCGACCTAGAAAAGGCGTATGATACAGTTTCAATATTTAGATTGTGGCAAGCTTTACAACAACTCGGCATTAGTCAATACCTTTTAGGAATAATCACAGTCACAGAAGTATACAGGGATAACACTATTTACCTAAAAATCGGAAATAGACTATCAGAGCCAAAAAAGGTAATTAAAGGACTAAGACAAGGATGCAGTATGCAGATGGGAATTTAAACCAATTACACCAACAATAATGAATCAAAGCCAACATATTGTAAATGACGAGAAAGGGATTACGGAGGTATGGAAAAAATATTGTCAAAGTCTATATGCAGCTGATCCCCAAAATGCAAATCACGATGAGTTCACTGCAGAGAGAGAACCAAACATTCTAAAGTCAGAGGTAAAAAAAGCAATCAGTAAGTTGAAAAATAAAAATCTCCTGGCGTAGACAATATCACCGCAGAAGTTTTAAAAGAGACTGGAGATGTTGGAGTAAATTTTATGCATATGATATGCAAAAAGATTTGGGAAACTGGAGAGAGGCCCAACGACTGGACAACATCTACTTTCAATTCTATATTCAAAAAAGGTACTCCGCTTGATTGCAGCAACTACAGAACGGTAACCCTAACATCCCATGCAAGCAAGGTTCTACTTCATATAATACATGGAAGAATAAAATCTTTTCTATTGCCTCAGATATCAGAAGAATAAGCGGGATTTGTCCCAGGAAAAGCCACAAAGGAACATATCCTTAATGGCAGATAGCTAATCGAAAAAATTCATGAATTCAATACTCCTATGCTTATGTGCTTTGTGAATTACACAAAGGCCTTAGATAAAGTCAAATGGCAGCAGCTATGGTCCATACTAGCGGAAATGGGAACACCCCACCACTTAATTCAACTAATTAGAAGTCTATATGAAAATAATAAGTGCACAGTAAAAATAAACAACACCCATTCCGATCATTTCAGAACAGAGGCAGGTGTCAGGCAGGGATGCATAATCTCGCCAACTCTGTTTAATATCTACAGCGAACACATTATGCGAAAGGTACTAGACGGATAGAAGGGTGGAATATCAGTAGGAGGTCAAAAAATCAATAACTTGAGATATGCTGATGACACTTTAATAATCGCGGCAAATCAGGAAGAAATGGAAGACATAATGAAATGTTTGGAGAAAAAAAGCAAAACATATGGACTAAAGCTAAATAGGAGTAAGACAAAGATCATGATAGTAGACAGAGCTCGGAATAATCTTCAACACATTAAAGAAATTGGGGCTTTGAAGTAGTAAATACTTTCATATACCTAGGGTCCCTAATAACAAATGACGGAGGGTGTGACAGAGAAATACGTAGAAGGTTGACTATTGCTAGAACAGCCATGATGAAACTGATAGCAATTTGAAAAAATTCTAGCATAACAATACACACAAAACAAGGTGGTAAGGCGCTCATTTTTCCCATAGCCACATATGCATCCGAAACGTGGACCTTAAAGAAAGCGGATAAAAATAAACTGGACGCTTTTGAAATGTGGGTATACCGCCGCATGTTGAGAATATCCTGGATTGATCATCGCACTAACGTATCGATATAAAACAACTTAAAGTAAAGGATAGATTGCTTAAACAAATACAACAGAGATATTTGCAGTATTTTGGACACATTGCTAGAAGAACAGGCACGATAGAAAAACTGATAGTCGAGGGTAGAGTTGAAGGAAAAAGACCTAGGGGAAGATCTCCAAGCCGTTGGGTAGATCAAACAAAAATATTGATTAACCAAGGGTTACATGAAGCCGAACAACTAGCCCAGGACAGAGAAGGATGAAGGGAAATCGTAAAAAAACTGTGAAGGCCTGATGGTGTCACCACATCCCAAAAGGGATTAGGACTGAGGAGAAGGATTGGACCATTGGGAGTAGTATCGATTGCAGAAATTGTTCTCTTGTTTGTCGTTGACTGATTTTTAGATATACAATTAGTTTCTTGAAGTACGGGAGGTATTAAAGTCGTATCTGTTTCTTGGTTAGATGTAGGTTCGTTACTGGAATTACTATTAGGGAAATCTTGCTCTGTGTCTAAGGGTGATTTGGTAGGCTGGGAAGATTCTTATGGTTGTTGTTGTTGTATTGGTTGTTGTGGTTGGTGGACGATAAGAGTGAAATCATTTAGTGGATTATAACTCGAACAATTTGCTGCAATTAAATCTGTTTGCTTACAGATAAAACATGAGGGTTTACCCAAACCTTAAAAATATGCGATACGAAGTTTGTTCATACGTAATTAAGAAGGATAAAGGTAGGTCTATATCTATAAGTCACAGAATATTTGTTTGTCTTCTAGAACTAAAAACGTGTTGAAATTTTGGGAGCTGAGTAGCTAGTCTAAGGAAGTTTAAAGATTGACATTAATTTAAGACCCAATTTAATTAACTTATTTCTATTAGGGTGTGTGGAATAAAAGAGCAAACATTAGATAGTAACAGTCTTTCGTTTGGAGTTACTAATCTTCTTGCTTTTAGATTTTTGCGTTTTATTGTTATTTCTGCTAAATTGGCCATAAAATTTTCAACCAAGGTTTTACTGGAGGGATAGTATGAGAGATCCCGTGGATGAACATTTTCCCCAAGAGCTCTTAAGTTATCTTCTATTTTAGTATCAGGTAACGCATTAAATAAAATTGCTTGGTCCTTAGAAGGAAACTGAATTGAAGTATGCGTTGTTTTGAGATTTTTGATCATCAGTTATGGCTGTTGACAAATTTTTGAGGTTTGATCTGATATCATTTGATAAACTTATTAATACTTAATTAAACCAGTTATAGAACCAGAAGTAATTGTAATAACAGGTCTTTCGGTCGCCACTTAACCTTACAAACGTTATGCTTTGAAATTCTATTGATATATAAAATAAGAATAACTCACTGTTGTATTCCGTAACGTAGGTGTACCATATAAGATCACTTATTGCTTTTGTTTAAATTTATTTCGATATAGATAATTTTAAAAAAGACTATTTTTTGGGACTAAAATGTAAACACCAATTGTATTACCATATTCAGAACTGGTCTCCTGTTGAGTTATTCCTCAGTAGTTCCTACTAATTCCTATTCGGATTTTTTTTATACACATTTTTTGGTCGGCGAATATAGTCGGCGTTTGGTCTTTAATGCATCCAGCCTTCCTTTTTGTTTACTTACAATCTATTGCTTTTGTTACTTATCTAAAATTTTAAATAAATTGCTATTTTGATAATTTATTTATGTCAAATTCTTTTGTATCTTAACGCTGAAGTTTAAGGTAATCTTGTTATACATGCCTGTTAATTCCATCAAATAATAAAAGCTGACAAATTTGTTTGTTCTTGCAAGAAAGTGATTATCAACAGCCTCTAATTTAATTTAAGGAGAGTTTATGTCACGTCGCGTCGCAGCGCTGCTACGTTTTATATATAGGTCTTTCGACGACGTTTTCAAACTTCTTGAGTAATCGATATGAGATTGTTCCGTTGCGTGCACAGTCAGTCGTGCAACCTTTCATCATTAGTCCCTAATGTTTGATAAGTGGACTAAATAAATGGTAAATCCTTCTATTCCCTTAAAGGGCAAGAAGAAACGGTGATTTAAATTACCTTGTAATATTTCTTATAATTCCATGGATTTATATTTTACTAGAATATGGGCTAATATTTTATTGTGATAAAAACTGTTTCGAAAACGAATAGAATATTTTAAGATAGGAAGATGATCTATGACAATATGTGTGTCACAGTTTTACTGAACACATATTAGATATATATTTTTTACTCACTTTACTCACACAGTATTGAGTAGATTCCCCGTGTAATAAGTCGTGAGATATAATTTCTTTTAATAACCTTCTTCTATATCTCTTTTTCTAGAAAAATATATGCCCCATTTTATAAGTCATAGTATATTATACTTACATCATTACCAATCAACCCACTTGGTCTTCTATTGTGCATCGACCTCCACTAGAAACATATATATATATATATATATATATATATATATATATATATATATTATATATATATATATATATATAAGTATAAAAGACAAAGTTGATACTACTTCATCTATTTTGAAGACGTTTCGCTATCGAATTCTGATAGCATCATCAGTTCATCTAAAAATTTATTTACATTAGAGTACCACACATTCATGAAGAAGATGTTAAATAGTTACCTTAAAAAAGATATGTAGTTGTCAATGGTATTAAAAAGTCAGTACAAAAACTCAAATAAATGGACATCGAATGGTGATATTGTATAAACAATTAAATAACTAACAACATTAAGAGACTTAGTAAAAATTAGCAAAGCAACAGAACACGTGGTGTAATAAGCATATAATATTTAATATAATATTAACTAGTGAAGCAGAACTAAGAAAATCATTGATTCACTTCCAACTAAGCAAAAAAAATTTTTATTTTAACTTCATCTTAACTTTTGGTAGCATTATTAAAGTTAACTACATTAAGGTATAAAAAATATGTATAAAAAAGATATAAAGTTAAATTACCACTTGAAATCGTAGGCTTCCACGGCCAGAGTCAGAATTATAGTTTATTCGTCTTCCGGGTTTGGACCGTGTCATTTGTGAGTGACCCAAAAGTGGGTTCATCTCGACGTTTCGCTACAATTATATGTAGCTTCTTCAGGAGAACAAAGAAAAGGAAAAAAGAAAACAAAAGAACAGGAAGATGGGTAGTTAGCAACGGTAACTCAGTTACTCAACGCAACCAGAGGCGAATACTAACTACCAAGATGGGCATTTGGTCACAGTAACTCAACTACTCAACGCAGCCAGAGGTGAAAACCAAATGCCAGGACAGGGATTCACGTCCAACAGCTCAGAACACTAACGCGTCGAGAGGCGGGGAGTGAATCCGACGATTACTCCGCTACCGCTCTATTTATAGTCGCGGTGCCTGTCGTGTCGGGACGTATCGGCACACTTCGTGGCGCGAACGTCAAGAAGCGCGCGCTGGCCAATCATGTGGCTGCATAGTGGTGGCGGGACCGGACGGTGGCTCTAGACTGAGATTCCAGATGGGAGACAAGTAGTATCCTTCCTCTCGATTGATATTATGGGGATTTTTTCGGATCTCTAGAGATTCGCGGATTTTCCTGGAATAAAAGAAGGGGCTCTTAGAAATAATATGGGTTTTTTCGAACAATATGGAATGACCGGTTTCTTGGCAGTGTTCGGCAACTGCAGAATGGGAGAAAAGACCTGATCGAATGCATCTTTGATGCTCTTGAATCCGAGTTTTGACGGAACGACCAGTTTCGCCAATATACACATGTCCACATGAACAAGGAATAGAATAGACACCACAGGAAGATAGGGGCGGTAATGAGTCCTTAGGAGAGGGTAGATATTGAGAGATTTTCTTGGGTGGTCGAAAAGTAGTCCTGATACCTTCTTTGCGAAGAATTTTGCCAATCCTATCAGTGACATTTCGAATATACGGAAGAAAAGCCACAGGAGTATTACCCGAAGATTCTGAATTTGTTGTCCTAGGGTGTAAAGGGGGATTTAGATGTCGGTGTGTAATATTTTGAATTGTGGACTTGGAGTAACCATTGGCGACAAGGGTTTTTTGCAGATGGCCAAGTTCTTCTCTAAGGTTGTCGGGTTCAGAAATCGAAATGGCCCGATGGATGAGAGAGTTGATCACAGAATTCTTTTGGGCAGGATGGTGGTGTGATGAAGCATGTAGGTAACGATTCGTGTGAGTCTTTTTTCTATAAACAGAGTGACCCAATCGGCCATTGGGCTTGGAGGTGACTAACACATCGAGAAAGGGAAGGGACCGATTATTTTCTACTTCCATTGTGAATTTTATACTCGGATGTTGTGAGTTAAGATGATCTAGGAAGGAAGAAAGGGTATGTTGACCATGGGGCCAGATGATAAATGTATCATCAACGTAGCGGAACCAGACTTTTGGTTTTAAGGGGTAAGATTCTAGGGCTAAAGACTCAAAGGCTTCCATGAAAATGTCAGCAATGACAGGGGAAAGGGGAGAACCCATTGGTGTTCCAGATATTTGTTTGTAGAAATTGCCTCTAAAAGAAAAATATGTTGAAAGGAGGCATTTTTCGGCAAGATCTGCCAAAACCAAAGACTTGTTATCATTGGTCAAGTGATCTCGCAGAACAACTAGAGAGTCATGTATGGGGATATTGGTAAATAGGGATGATACATCGAAACTGACGAGAATATCTTGGGGATCGACTGTGAGAGAGGAGATTAAGGTGATGAAATGTGTGGAATTTCGGACATAAGAAGAGGTACGACCAGTATAGGTCTTAAACTGATTGGACAAGTACTTAGCGAGTTTGTAGGTAGGAGAGTTAATCGTAGTCACAATGGGACGAAGAGGTACGTTATCTTTATGGATTTTCGGAAGACCATAAATTCTGGGGCAGATGGAGTTTTTTGGAACTATGGACTTCTTAACATCATCGGAAAGATCGGATTGTTTGATGGCATGGGAAATTTCGCGTTCGACTCTAGGAGTGGGGTCTCGAGAAATTGTATTATAACAGGATGTATCCCTAAGTAAGTCGTTTACTTTCTCTATGTAGGAAGGAGTATCCAGGATGACTGTGGCATTACCTTTGTCTGCAGGAAGGATTATTATCTCAGAAAGAGAACGGAGATTTTTGAGAGCTATGAATTCCTCACGAGATATATTGGAAGTAGGGATTTTGGCTGTATCAAGACATTTAGCGACGTCAAAGCGGATACGGTCGGCTGGAATTTTGGGAATTGTGCGGAGTGCCGCTTCCACATTTGAAACTATTTCTTCGGTAGGAATTCTGGAAGGAGTGATAGCAAAATTAAGACCTTTAGATAGAAGACTGCTTTCTGCACTTGTTAATTGGTGAGAAGAAAGATTAACGACGGTGTTAATGAGAGGTGAATGAGAAGTAGAAGTGGTGGAATGTGATTTTTTCTTAGATACAAGGGATTGGAATTTCTTTTTGTGAGTTTCGTTGCTTAGAAGAAGGATTTTATCGGCTTGATGATAGGAAATGCGGTCTAAAAGTGACCAATCATCGACACTAAGAATACTGGAGAGTTCAAGATGCAGCTTAAAAAGTTTTTGGGATTGAAAATTAAGGGTTTTTCGGATATGTTGGATCCGTTCACGAAGTAGAGATAGGCTGGCTCGATGTAGAATTCGGGAAGAAGATGAAGAGGAAATGTGATGTTTTAGAACAAGAAAATTGGGAACCAAGTTATTATCACGACATCTAGAGAGGAAGGTGAGCGAAGAAAGTAGAGATGAAACTTTAGAGCGAAGATTGGAGAACTCTGAGGTTTTGCGGAATATAACCTCCCCGTAGAGGTTGGTCAAATGAAATCGTAGGCTTCCACGGCCAGAGTCAGAATTATAGTTTATTCGTCTTCCGGGTTTGGACCGTGTCATTTGTGAGTGACCCAAAAGTGGGTTCATCTCGACGTTTCGCTACAATTATATGTAGCTTCTTCAGGAGAACAAAGAAAAGGAAAAAAGAAAACAAAAGAACAGGAAGATGGGTAGTTAGCAACGGTAACTCAGTTACTCAACGCAACCAGAGGCGAATACTAACTACCAAATGCTATGCCTAATATGCCATAACACTATGCCTCCTTTCAACATATTTTTCTTTTAGAGGCAATTTCTACAAACAAATATCTGGAACACCAATGGGTTCTCCCCTTTCCCCTGTCATTGCTGACATTTTCATGGAAGCCTTTGAGTCTTTAGCCCTAGAATCTTACCCCTTAAAACCAAAAGTCTGGTTCCGCTACGTTGATGATACATTTATCATCTGGCCCCATGGTCAACATACCCTTTCTTCCTTCATAGATCATCTTAACTCACAACATCCGAGTATAAAATTCACAATGGAAGTAGAAAATAATCGGTCCCTTCCCTTTCTCGATGTGTTAGTCACCTCCAAGCCCAATGGCCGATTGGGTCACTCTGTTTATAGAAAAAAGACTCACACGAATCGTTACCTACATGCTTCATCACACCACCATCCTGCCCAAAAGAATTCTGTGATCAACTCTCTCATCCATCGGGCCATTTCGATTTCTGAACCCGACAACCTTAGAGAAGAACTTGGCCATCTGCAAAAAACCCTTGTCGCCAATGGTTACTCCAAGTCCACAATTCAAAATATTACACACCGACATCTAAATCCCCCTTTACACCCTAGGACAACAAATTCAGAATCTTCGGGTAATACTCCTGTGGCTTTTCTTCCGTATATTCGAAATGTCACTGATAGGATTGGCAAAATTCTTCGCAAAGAAGGTATCAGGACTACTTTTCGACCACCCAAGAAAATCTCTCAATATCTACCCTCTCCTAAGGACTCATTACCGCCCCTATCTTCCTGTGGTGTCTATTCTATTCCTTGTTCATGTGGACATGTGTATATTGGCGAAACTGGTCGTTCCGTCAAAACTCGGATTC
This sequence comes from Diabrotica balteata, assembly GCA_918026665.1. Lineage (NCBI taxonomy): Eukaryota > Metazoa > Arthropoda > Insecta > Coleoptera > Chrysomelidae > Diabrotica > Diabrotica balteata. The sequence continues at coordinate 76,021,094 of OU898280.1, read as the reverse complement.
AAGAGCATCAAAGATGCATTCGATCAGGTCTTTTCTCCCATTCTGCAGTTGCCGAACACTGCCAAGAAACCGGTCATTCCATATTGTTCGAAAAAAACCCATATTATTTCTAAGAGCCCCTTCTTTTATTCCAGGAAAATCCGCGAATCTCTAGAGATCCGAAAAAATCCCCATAATATCAATCGAGAGGAAGGATACTACTTGTCTCCCATCTGGAATCTCAGTCTAGAGTCACCGTCCGGTCCCGCCACCACTATGCAGCCACATGATTGGCCAGCGCGCGCTTCTTGACGTTCGCGCCACGAAGTGTGCCGATACGTCCCGACACGACAGGCACCGCGACTATAAATAGAGCGGTAGCGGAGTAATCGTCGGATTCACTCCACGCCTTTCGACGCGTTAGTGTTCTGAGCTGTTGGACGTGAATCCCTGTCCTGGCATTTGGTTTTCACCTCTGGCTGCGTTGAGTAGTTGAGTTACTGTGACCAAATGCCCATCTTGGTAGTTAGTATTCGCCTCTGGTTGCGTTGAGTAACTGAGTTACCGTTGCTAACTACCCATCTTCCTGTTCTTTTGTTTTCTTTTTTCCTTTTCTTTGTTCTCCTGAAGAAGCTACATATAATTGTAGCGAAACGTCGAGATGAACCCACTTTTGGGTCACTCACAAATGACACGGTCCAAACCCGGAAGACGAATAAACTTAAATTACCACTGTTTGCTTGGCACCTGTTGCAGTTGAAATGGCGTTAAATTAAAAGGTACCGAGTCAATGACATGAAACAGACAGCCAGCCTTGAGGTCGAAGAATTAATCGACAGAACAGCAAGGTTAATAATACCAACCCACTAATTTGAGGGCGGTAAATTTGAAAAAGTTAACATGAGTTTAAATGATAACCCTCCCGTAAGAGACCAAACAATGAAAGAAATTAGCGATAACGCTAATCCCCTGCATCAACTAGTCTAGAACAAACAAGTAGGCCAAATTCATTAAACTCCATATTTAAAAGAGTGGTAAACGTCAACAGTGTAGTTGGTTATACATCTACAGGTGTTTGACGATAAGCACCTAATTTCCAAAAAGTCCAAGGTCCCACGCGTGGAACTTTAATTTGTAAAATATTCAAAGGTTGAATTGTATTTATTAATATTAAAGTAAAAAACCAGAGGGTCAAATTAATCAATATATGAAAAACGACCAAATATGCAATGTGAGTTGCATAAGTAAGTTTAAGTTGATTAGTATTTATGTAATAATATATTTTTTATTAAGTATTCATTATAGTAAGTTAAATTTATTAAAAAAAAAAGAAAATGTGTTGAATTATACGACTCTAGAGACACATACATAACGAACTGATTGTAAAGCCTAATTCTGCAATATTAAAGCATGATATATTTGACTCAAGTTACTTATGTCTGTTCTCTTATTTAAAGCATTAGGATGTTTAAGAATGGAACACATTTCTAAGAACTGTCTTTTACTAAGATTGCGCTCAGTGCCAAGAACTTTAACTTCATTGAAATTCACCTTATGTTTGGTGTTAATTGCGTGTTGCGCTAACGCACATGTGTGTTTAGAAAGATTAATGTCACTTCGATGGGAAGTAAGACGTCCTTTTAGTGATCTTCCAGTTTGACCAATATAGCAAGCGTCACACTCAGCACAGGGTAAATAGTATATAGTGTTAACTTGTTCCAAAGTGGACAAGGGTGTTTTAGTTTTAGAAAACAAATTTCTAACAGTCTTAGCATTCTTAACTGCAATTTTAACTGGTATGTTATTATGTTTATATAGTTTAATAAGCTTCTCTGTAACTTGAGGAAAATAAGGCAGAGATGAATAATGGGTGGTAGGATTCTCAAGATCAGTATTAGGCAGAACAATGCTATTGACTGAATTATTAGAAATGGTTCTAAGTTGGTCACCATTGGGTATATCATCAAAAGAGGATCCATAACTTTGAGAGTATAGGTATTTATTTATGATGGAGGAAGGATATGAATTTTCCATTAGAATATGTCTCAATAACTTAAGGGATTCCCTTCGATTAATCGGATGTGTCAATTTATGTAATCTGCAACTAAGTGCTTTAATAAGGTTCAATTTATATTTCATAGGATGACAGGAATGGTAATTAAGGAACCTATTGGAGGCCATTGGTTTTCTATACCAACTTGTGGTCAGGGTGTAATCTCCCATTCTGATGACACGCATGTCTAAAAAGGGGATACTATTTGTGACAGTGTCCTCAAGTTCAACAGTGAACTGTAAGTGAGGATCAAATTCATTAAAGAAGGATAAGGTACCCTGAACCTTGTCAGGTGGTAGGGCTAATAATAAATCATCCACATACCGCTTAATAAAAGGGATTGGAAATGCTAAGCGACCTAAACGGTCAGAAACCAAATCATCTAGTACATAGTTAACTAGGATGGGTGAGATTGAGGAACCCATAGGTGTGCCAAATATTTGGAGGTAAAATTTGTCCTCAAAAACTAAGAAGTTAGTGTCAAAGACTAGTTGCAAAAGTTCTGCAAAAATATCCCAAGAAATAGGGCAATTAGGTTTAATATAGGTCCAATGATTTTTCAAGGAGGTGATAACACTGGACAAAGGTAAGTTAGTGAAAAGAGAGACCTTTCACTAACTTACCTTTGTCCAGTGTTATCACCTCCTTGAAAAATCTCTCTCCAGTGATCAGAAAAGTGCTCTCTCCATAAAATATCCGTACTAATTAACGACAATCTTCTTTTCCTTGTTTCTCTTTATAAGCAATTCTGCTTGATCTTTGGCGGATTAATACCTCTATGGAAGGTTTTCACTCCATTTATACACTGTACGTAACATTTTCTTTTAATGTCGTCACTTCCCTTTCGATCACTTAGCGTATATCCTGTAATTCTTCTTAGTATCTCTGCCGTTTCCAGTAGATTTTGCGCTATGGCTGTGTCGGGTCTTGTTTCTGAGGCGTATATTATTATTGGTGTTACACTGACTTTATAAATTCTACACTTCATCTCAGTGTTAATCTGTCTGTTTTTCCATAAAATGTTATAAAAGCATCTTGCCTATCTCGCAGTTTTTTGGTTAGATCTTCATAACTAGACAGTGGAATTCTTGGCTATTTTATTTTCAGTACTTGGTCAATATTGATGTCATCAATTTCTATTTTACATCTGGTTGGTGTTTTGCTGACTAGTATTATATATAAATTCTTTTACCCTTATGGTAAATCTGTGGGCTTGTTTTTGGAGACTATCTTTATCTTAGGCTATCAATATTGCGTCGTCTACGTAACAGAGCATTTTAATTTATTTGTTTCCATTATGTATGCTCTTACTTTGTTAACTTTGTTAATTATTAAGCTGCCTATTTCTATAGATTCTGTAAGTTGTCAACTAACTTATAACTCTAACTTATTATGTTGTTTCGGTAGATGTTTTAGATACTTTTTATAATATTTAGGGGAAGTATTATCTCAGTGTTATCTCCAGAAGAACAGCGTTTAGTTCTGAAAGTCGAAAGTTATTTCAATTTGGTAACAAATAATATAAATCCATTAACATCTGTTATGGCAGTTCAGAAACGCACATGTGATGCTTGCGGTACCTCAGAGAGGAGATTTCAAAGAATTAATAAGATGAGTGAGGATGAAATAAATAAAGTAAGCATGAGAAATCGTCGACATCCAAAAACTTTAGATTTGCACCAGTCAATTAAACTCATCTTACAAAATATTTAATTTTAAACTCAACACGTGGTTTGAGGGTTTCCAACCAAACATGAAAAATCGTTCAGACTAGTAGTATTAATTAAATACATCTTTACTATTCACAATCATATGCAAATTTACATTTGCTAATAGAAATATTAACTTTTATAAACAGCTATTATTTTAAAAAATTTTAAAGTGTTACTTAAATTATTGTACAAACTCACCATTGTTCATGTCGGTGTGAGGAATATCTGCTTATGTGACACAAAAAATTGAAATAAGAATAAATTTGCTTTACATCGGTTTAAATAGAGTACCTTTTACCTGTTGATATAACCAATTTCTGGTCCCAACTGTCAGATATTAAAATTGCCAAACTAATTATTGAAGGCTTAATAATTCTGTCAATTTCTGGAATTCATAAATTAATTACCATCAATAATTATTCACTTTTTACTTAAGTTACATATTAATATATCAGAACTTGAATTAAATATTTAAAAATATTTATACACTATGACAGATAACTCACAGCAGCAGTATTTTTAAATAAATTTTGTAAATTTTTTATACGTTTTGATTACAAAATGTACATGTTTAGTTGCCAAATAATCACTGTAATTTGTTCTGTAATTTGGACTAAACTGAGTTAGTTATAATGGGAGATGTATCTCAATTATTCGTATTGTTTCATTTAAATTTAATTAATTAAAGATTGTTAAAGTATGCCAATATTAAAGACATTAATTTATTTTTGATATCTTAATTAAAACAATTTAGAGACATTCATTATTATCAGCATATTTCATAAAACTAGATAACTTACAGTATTGAGAAATAGAAGAAGAACTGTCACATTTTAAACTATATATGTCAAATTTACCTCTTAAATCTAATAGATAACATAAAAAAACTCATTGTCTTCAAGACTGAGATGTAGTGCATAAGAGTCCTTCCCCTTTTTTAAATTTAATGTTTATTTCGTCCCTTCTAAGTGTTTTCTGTTTCTGTGTACTTAAATTGTCCTTAATGGTTTTAACTTAATATTTTTATATACCTGACTTTGCAATAATCTACCATTTTACCAGTAGAACTTTATCAAAATAATTTGATAATTACAAGTTGAAAGAATTGCAAACCCACACAATTTGTACATCTTATCTTATTCATTGTCATAAAACTGTCACCTTCATACCATAAATACTTAGTAAATAACACACATTTCATAAATATATCTCTTGAATAAGTATAAATACCTTTTAAATAATACAATGGTATATAACATCACTTTCATCTAACAAACAATCACATTACACCTCTATCTACTTCATTGGATCAAATCTATCTCCTCAAGAACTTCCCGTTTATTGTCAAACAACTACAATAGCAGACTTAAGTTCTCTATTCAACAAATTTGCTTATTTATTAATTTAATACAATCTAATAGACTATTTTATAACAATTTGTGGGTCTTACCTTGTCTGTAAAAACTTTTTATACCTTTTTATTCATTTTGAAAAACCACAGACATATAATATTGGCATAATTATTGTAATTTTATAACATCTACTTTGTTTATCTTTTAATATAGGTTTATTATTAATTCAGCATTTATTTAACTTTGTATCTAGACCTACAGATGCTTTGCATATTGTAGAAAGCGAAACCGGTCGTCTGAATAGTTAAATTAAATTAATTGTAAGTCTTATTTATTATTTCTTTACCTATTTTATATAATAATAATATGTATAAAGCCAAATAACATGTAACAATTAGTGTTGTGTTACCAAACATAAAAGGCAAGGACTTGTTTGATATTAGTTTACCAAGTTTGTGGAAAGTGCTGAAACCTATAGGTTTTCAATATAAAAAGACAAATAATAGGCATGCATTGTATGAACTCTCGAATGTTGTTTTATAGCGGTGGCATTTTAAGAAAATACATGAAAAATAAAACGTCTGGTAGTCGTGGAAAGTTATATTTTTAAATAAAACTTGGATTTCCGCTAAAGGACATGTGTCAAAATCATCCTGGCAAGATAGCACCACGAAATGTTATTCGTGCAGTCGTTCAGGTAATGGAAAACGCTACATGATGCTAATTCATGCTGGATATGATAAGGGTTTTATTCCTGACGTTAGTTTAATTTTTCGTCTACAAAGAATACAGGTGATTACCATGTAAATATGGATGCAAATATTTTTGAACACTGGTTTAAAGAAAATTTGTACGACCATCCATAATAGTTTTAAATAATGCATCCCACCACGCAAGAGTAAAAGAGATATTTCCTTCAAGCAGCTGGACAAAAGTAGAAATAAAGTTATGGTTGACAGAAAAGAAAATTTATTACAGTTCACGATTTACTTAAAAGGTGTGGGGAGCAAAAATTTCAAAAGAAATATGTTACTGATCAAATGGTTCTTAGATATGGCTTTGTAGTTCTTCGACTTCCGTCCTACCATTGACACTATAATGCAATTCAGTTAGTTTGGGGTAAAGCCAAAAAATTTTATAATAAACATGCATCCAAAATAACAGATGACGCTAGCCTTTTTAGTTTATGGAAAGAATCTCTAGAACAATAATAAAGGCAGAACAATGACAAAATTGTATTAGACATATAAAAGACATAATCCTTTCGTCTCTTCAAACAGAGAGAGTTATAGATGAGGTCCCACCTCTAATTATTCAGATAGACAATTCAGATAGTGACGACTCTGATAGTAAAATATCAGACAGTGAATAGAACAAATCGTTTGCTAAAACAGTTTGGGGACCTCATCTATAATTAGGATTATTATTAGGATTAAAATTATAACTTAATTCGGACTTTGTGGGGAGTTTTAGTTAAACGATAAAGTTAAGTCCTTTCACCCTATGACAGCCGATATGCAATTCAGATCAGTGTGCCTCAAACAGTGGGGCGGTAATATTTAATTCCGATCGCTTGAAAATAAAAAGTATTTAATTTGCTGTATTTTGTATTTAGTAATAATATTGGATTTAACTGTATCAAAAGCAAAAAAAAATAAATATAATATGTATATACAGGGCGTGTTAAAAGAAGTGGGAGAAAATATTTCGAATACTCGAAATTATTCTTCGGCATCAAAAGTTCATCAAGATCTCTATAAGTCTCTATTTTTGTAAAGTGAAAACTATACGACTGGTTTTGCATGGAGTAAAATTGAAAAACATTAGCCAACTTGCTGGTATGTCCAAATTTAAATAAAATATATCCGACTTCACTTTCTGCAGACACTCTAATAAATGTAACCTTAAAACAAATTGGCACTAAATCACTTCGGAGTTTTCAACAAATCAAAAGGTCTAATCACGTGTAGTCCAGTAATTAATATCTCAGAGAGTATGCAGTCCAGTAGTTAGATCAAAGGTACTTGATGCCTTGAACTATCAGAAGTTTTATTGTTTATGTATTTTCTTAAAAAATGCCACCGTTGTGAAACAACATTTGAGAGTTTATTCAATGCATGTCTAGTATTTGTTTTTTATTTCAAAAACCTAAATGTTTCAGCACTATCCACAAACTTGTTAAACTAGTATCACAGTTCCTAATCTTTCATTTTTGGTAACACAACACTAATTGTTACATGTTCGTTGACGTTATACATATTATATAAAATATTTTTAATTGCAAGTTTAATTGACTGGTGCAAATCTAAAGTTTTTGGATATCGACAATTTCTCTTGCTTATTTTATTTATTTCATCCTCACTCATGTTATTAATTATTCGGAATGTCCTCTCTGAGATATTGTAAGCATCGCATATACGTTTTTTAACTGCCATAACAGATGTCAATGGACCGATATTATTTTTTTCTAAATTCAAATAATTTTCGAATTTTCGAACGGCGAACTAAACGCCGTTTTTCTGGAAATAACACTCTACGTTTCTACTATAGTTTATTTTTTCCAAATTACTAATCTTACTTTAAAGTGCCGCTTCACTACACTACTGGAAAAAAATACTTATATACAACTTCTACACCCTAAAAAGGACAAGGAGTAAAATAGACGAAATAATCGAACACAAATTATTTAACAACCAATGCTAAACAAGCATAAGCTTCATACTATGTTTTCTGTATTTTTAAATTTTAAATTAAAATTGAATAAACTGATTTTATTATTTATTTATTATTTTAATGACACGTGTAATTTTTAAAGACCAGCCGTGAATGTATAAATGCTTAAACAAACAAAAAAGAATGACTATATTTGTATAATACTTTAGTATTGTAGCTTTAATAAGCCACAATATAAGTTTAAAATGAGTTTATTTTTGACGTTGCAATTTCCACTTTGGAAATCGTTCTTAAAATATAAACATTCATGATTATATTTTGACAACAATTTCCGAAGTGGAAATCGAAACGTGAAATCTAAACTTAAATTAAATTTATAATATAACTTATACCCAACGAAAATTGTAATTGCATTAGGATGCCACAAGAAGATAGCTTTAGAACAGTATTAAAAAAATATTTTTTAAGAATTCAGAGTCCGGATTGGAGTCCGTTCTTAAACGAAATACGTTAATTAGTGGCGCTAGTTTCGTGACGCCGTATTGTTGCGCTACAGCCGTGACACTAACCTCGGCATTTTACTACAAAAAGTAATACAGCCTCAGTATAGATCCCTGGCTTTAAAAAAGGCCTTGGTGTAATAATTAATATTCTATGTGTTTGGGAAAGTATGTGCGAATTATTTTCATATTTTTACAGTTAATATTTTTTCTGTTACGGGACTGTAATGTGATCTAATTTAATGCTGCATTCTAACGACCTTTTTAAAATATATTATTTTCTGTTATTTCGTAAAACTTAAACTGGATATCTCATTTATGATGTTGTAAGTATGGAGAATTTGGCTCTCTTTTGTATTCGGTGTCACAAAGATTGAAACAAGTGGTTGATTTTTTCCATGGCCTACGAGCTGACCACCCAACGGTTAAAGGGTGGTTTGTGCCCCAGTAACGATCTTAACACACTTTAAACCAAGACAGTGAAAGAAAAACAACGATTTCTCGTGCCTCCGAGGCGGTCGTCCTGACGTGGGCCAGCGACATTCCCCTGGCTAAGAATCTTACGGCATCAATATCTTCAGAGAGTAAATCTATGTTCTTAGTACAAAACAACAATAATAAGTAAAACCAGTCAATTTTAATAATTTATTCACAATTTATAGTTGCTATTTTCGCTAATTTTATGTACCAACCAATATTGCATTTTATATTTTTATATAAATATAATTATTTATCCAATATAATTAACCAGCGACCTCTTAAGTTTATCCTAAACACTAGGTTATAATCCAAGTACCGAAAACTATATCAAAACAAAATTCTTGTCAATAACAGCTTACGAAAATGACTTGTTAAATAATTGCGAAAAATTGAAGATATAAACTAATATTAAAAAAAATTATTAAATCAGCAAAAAAATCACTCAAGATGGAAGCACCATATTCAATAAACCATAAATATACTATGGATGTTTATCAACAAATTTAAATACTCTCAACTATTTAACAAATAATTAAAAGGACAAAATATCCCTGATGATTGGAATATTGGATACATCAGCTTAATATTCAAGAAAGGGAATAAACGCAAATAGATGGATAAATGACATTTTTTTTCAAAAAGTGTGACTTAGAATATTACTGTTTTACAAATTCTACTGCAGAACTATTGCAAGTGTGATTTTAGTACATACGTATTACATTACGTAGTATATACATATGTATTTATAAATTTCAAGCTCACAAAAAATTAAGGTTAACATGGGATACAACTAATACAAATTAGTAACATTTACAACTTTTTAATTTAAAAAAAATTCATTCTTCGGTTCGGGATTGTAGATAGCTTGAAGATTAGTGAAAAAGTTATGATATTCCGTAGGTATAACTTTGTTTTCGCACAAAAATATTAAGTCTTTATAGGTCTCTAATGAATCTAATTTGTGGTAGCTCCTTCTCAATTCCAGAGAATTAATTTTTATGAAATCTTTTTCAAAACTATATTTAACATTTAGTTCGTTTGGGCATTTTGGGTTAACCATAATACCTTTTAAATTATTGAATATAACTTTGCAACCATGTTCAGTTTAATTAAATTATTAAACTCTGTCTGAGCCATTCCTTTAATTTTATAAGGCCGCACTTTGCGCAGTCCTTGCTAATAATATATACCACTGCTGTGAACTAAATATGAGGATTTTTTTTGCAGCTCTTTCGATAACCCCATGTACGGAGTCGCACTCGTTTTGTATATGTTCGTTTTCTAGAAAGCTTTCAGTAATTTTAACGTTATATTTGGCGGCACAATACTTATACAGACAATATATAAATCAATTGCGGTTTTGCCCCGGGCAGTTGTCACTATCGAAACTGAATTCTTTAATTCCATTTCGGTCCATATCCTCAATGAAACTCAATATGCAGCTACCGATTTCACGACCACTCCTACATGCTAGTGATTCTGGCCACATATAGCAGTATCCCTGTTTGTTAGCAGCATCGTACAAAGTCAGATTATAACATGTGGGCTTACGTCTATAGTAAAGGAGATATACTTCAGCTTTAGGACATAACAACGTTTTTTGTAAGTCGTATATAGGCATGTAAAACGAATTATCAGTTTAAGCTCTGTCTTTATCTAGTTCTAAATTTGCCCTAGATACGTCCTTGTTTTTAAGATAAGCTTCCATTACAGAACGAAGTTCTTACTTTTCTGATTGAGGAGAATTTGAAAATTTGTTGCAAAAATCGTACTGGTCCTTCTTGGGTATAAAGAATCCCAAATTAAATTCATTATTAACTACCTGTCTATATAGAGCAAAAGAAGCTATGGTACTTATATTATTATCACTGCAATATGCTTTCTATAAACGGTACATTTTGCTGATATTGAGGTCAGGTAGAAAATATTTTTTAGTGCTATTTTTTCTGCAATAATGGCTTTCCATCCAAGTAAAGGAGTTAAAATGATGACGTACTAACTCCTTAAAACTTTTTGGTAATCTTGAATTACATTGTACTTTACCTCATAAAACGCGCGTTTGACGTTGGAAATTTGCATGGTAGTGAATCGGTGAAATCATTACATATGTAAGATATGAGTAAGAGAAAGACAGAATATATTTTCTCTCACTTTTTCTCTCGAGAATAAAAATTTTCCTTTTTTATATATATTTAATATTATATATATATATGATTTCAGTTGTTTTCCGGGTTTGACTCCGCGTTAAGTAATTTTGGTTTTTAGAAAAACCATTGTTTTGACGACGTTTCGGCAAGGTCACACTTGCCATTGTCAAGTCAGATTAGTTCTGCTTCGTCTTGATGTTTCAGGAGAACTGATTTCTCGGTCGCTGCTCTTACTTACTTACTTACTCCGTGGCGTTACAACCCTTCGTGGGTTTTAGCCGACTCGACAACATGCCTCCACTGTTTTCTATCTTGAGCAACCTCCATCCAATTCTCCACGCCCATAGTGCTTAGGTCTCCTGCTATATTATCTCGCCACCGAAGACGAGGGCGTCCGCGTGGTCTCCTTCCAGTTGGGACTTCCTCCCACACCAGTCTTACTGTTCGGTCGCTGCTCGCTAAGTTTAAATACCTTGAAGCGCTTCTTGTTATTGGTCCTGTGCGCAGAGTGGGCGGGGTCTTCTTTGCTATTTTAATTTCTACGTTTTTCTGTAGAATTGGTTTCCACGTATTTGGGCATCGTCGCTGGTATTTAAATTTTTTGGATGTTTTTCGATCTCTATGGCTTCCCTGATTACACGTTTGGCCTTATTTTCGATATTGGCTAGCAGTGTTGTTCCATTTAAGTCGATTTTGTGTCCTGTGTTGATGGCATGTTGTGCTAGAGATGAAGTTTTCTGTTTTCTTTCGATGGCGTTTCGATGTTCTTCGCGTCTAACTTGTATCCTTCGATTTGTCTGTCCGATGTACGATTTATCGCAGTCCTCACACGGGATTCTGTATACACCTTGATTTTCCAATGCAACTTTTGTTTTTGCCGATGGTAATATGGTTGCGATTTTTTTGTCGGTGTTAAAAATAGTTTCTATGTTGTTTTTACGTAGCACTCTGCTGATTTTGTCTGTCGTACCCTTTATATAGGGCAGGATAGTTTTTCCGACTGGTTTTTCCTCTTCTTCTGGATCTTTGATTTTGTTTGGGGATTTCTGTGCCTTTTCAATCTTATACATGGAGAAGCCATTTTTTCTTAGAGCTATTTTGACTTTTTGCATTTCTTCGTTCTTATGTTCCTTATCTGCCAGTTTCTCAGATCTTGTTATTAGGGTTTTTATTACCGAATTTAATTGTGCAGGATGATGGTGTGAGTCTGCGTGTAAGTACCTGTCAGTATGGGTTGGTTTTCGGTATACTGTGTGTCCTATGCTTCCGTCTTCTTTCTTAATAACTAACACATCTAGGAATGGAAGTTGTTGGTTATTCTCCCGTTCCATGGTAAACTGTATTTTTGGGTGGATATTATTAATGTGTTGTAGGAACTCGTTAAGCTTCTCTTCTCCATGTGTCCAGATAATAAATGTGTCATCAACATACCTAAGCCACAGTTTGGGTTTATGCTCTGCTGTTTCTATTGCTTTTGATTCTATATCTTCCATAAAAAGGTTGGCTATTACGGGTGACAGTGGTGAACCCATCGGTGCCTCTTCAACTTGTTTGTACCTCTGGTCCTTGTAGATGAAATAGGTGTTGTTTAAGCAGTGCCTCGTCAGGTTTAATGTATCCTGTGGTATTGGATATTTTCTGCGTATAATTTCTAATGATTCTTCTACTGGCACATTGGTGAATAATGAGACTACATCAAAGCTC